>CM075004.1:8371481-8398491 GCA_037576675.1 Pangasius sanitwongsei | reverse complement strand
CAGTCACTGAAGAAGCTTTTTGCACCAGTTTGTCCACCCGCCTTGCATCCTTCTGCTTTATGCTGCCTCCCCAGCAGGCTGCAGCATAAAACCAGCACACTTGCTACTGTAGTTTGGTAAAACATATGTAGCATCTTCCTGCAGATGACATCAGATCACTGGTCAGCGTATTTGATTTAGGTTTGATTTTATTTGAATTTTTTTTTTTTAAACACCAGATGCCTTTCCTGACACAACCCTCCCTAGTTTTATCTGTGCTTGGGATCCGGCTTGGCTCCGGCAGTGAGGGTGGAATCGAGCCCGGGCCTTGGCGGTGAGAGCGCTGTGGCCTAACCACTAGTCCTCCAGGGACCCCCAATCAATAGAACAGTAATATTGCAATATCATCTACGTAGTTATAGAAATTGATTCCATATTTACAAGTAATGCAGGCAAAGTAGGATCATAGAAAGTAATACAGAGAAAATAAGAGCAGCCCCAGCACTTCTTCTTGAGGAACACCCCACCAAATGTGCTTTTTCAACAGCATAAATCCAAACATCTGTCCCTTGAAGGATACAGTTCTTGTTCAATTTCAATTCAGTTCAACTCAATTTTATTTGTATGGACACTGCCACAAAGCAGCTTTACAGAAATACATACATTCCGAATATAAATTTTAAATTTAGATATTTAACCCTAATGAGCAAGCCAGAGGCGGCAGTGGCAAGGAAAAACTCCCTGAGATGACATGAGAAAGAAAGCTTGAGAGGAACCAGACTCAAAAGGGAACCCATCCTCATCTGGGTGACACTGGATAGTGCGATTATAAATAGTTCCCTTCTATAACTGTATACTATATAGTCAAATAGTGCCATTGTATAACCAGGAAATTCACAAGGCTCACTGGCAGTCAGTACAGTACGGAATGAAATGAAACGACGTTCCTCTAGGATCATGGTGCTACATAAAAACAACACAGAACTACACGAGACTACACATTACTACATAAAGTGCACGTACAAACGTGTGCAAACAGCACAAGACAACACAATAACTACTAAAACAGCACAATCGGCACAGTGCAGCGCCGACCAGTACACAGTTCTAGTGTGAACATGTCAGATATAACAGGTAGTGCAAAAGAATATCACTGTCCTAATGTAATCCCAGATCTGGAGCTATAGCAGTGGGTATCAAAGCAGTCCTCATGGCCACCGGACACTGCACATTTTTGCTCTAGGCCAACTCGTATTTATAGGGATGGAGAAAAATGTGGACTGTCTGGAGGGCTTTGAGAACCAGTACCCTATATGCAAACTCCTCAGGGGCATAAACAGGAAACATTCAGTTCAATTTAGTTCAACTTTATTGTTCTTAAACTGTACATATACACTGGGGTACAGTATATCAAAACATAGTTCAGCTAGCATCAGTTGTAAGCATAAATAGTGAGTGTAAATAACATAATACACAGCTAAAAGCCCATTTTAAGACAGTGCGTAGGTGTAATCAAGGTTACCGAGATCTGTTTTTGGAAATCATAGTCTTCAGTTAGCCTGTAAAGAGCAGTACATGTGCCTGAATTGTTCTAATAGTAGATATATAAAGACTAAAGTGGCTGTGCAAAATGTAAAACAATTAGTGAGCTATAATACCTAGTTGCAGATAAAGAAACGATATTTCAACATTCAGGTGAAATGATTCTCCAGAACCAGATTTAGACAAACCTAATGTAAGAGGCTGTGCTTTGTACCTTCTGGTGTTGGTATTTTTTTATGCTAACTGACTGATATTTTAGCCAACATAACTGAGTTTGTATACCTAGCTGAAATTTTAAATAAAAACTACAGTAGCTTCATAGAGATGGCCACCTGACCATCACTTCCATATGTGCTTGTTGAACATCCCATTCCAGATTTAGTCTCCCTTTGCTGTTATAATAACCTCCACTCTTCTGTGAAGACTTTCCACTAGATTTTGGATCGTGGCCGTGGGGATTTGTGCTCATTCAGTCACAAGAGCATTAGTGAGATCAGGCACTGATGTTGGCTGAGGAGACCTGGTGGACAGTTCTCGTTCCAGTTCATCCCAGAGGTATTCAATGGGGTTGAGGTCAGTACAGGGAAATTGCTACAGTATACAAAGATATTTTATACGATTGTGCACTTCCAACGTTTTGGCAACAGTGTGGGAAGAACCACATATGGGTGTAAGGTGCCCATAAACTAACTGGCTGACTGGTTAAGGCTCTGGGTTTCTAACCAGAACGTGGGGGGTTCGTGGGTCAGGGGGGTTTTCAAATCCCAGCACTGTCAAGCTGCTGCTGTTTGGCACTTGACCAAGTCCCTTATCTGCTCCAGGGGTGCTGTGGCTGACCCTGTGCTCTGACCCCAGTTTCCTAGCAAGCTGGGATATGCAAAAAACTGCATTTCAATGGCTCTATACTCGTACTCTGCACCATGACAATAAAGTTGACTCTAATCTTATATATATTGTGATATACAGCATCATTTAAATCTAGTGCAATAAATGTCATGGCATCACTTTGAAATCAAATTACTTGTTTACCAATTTGTGCCTGTTTTCACCCATGGGGTACTTATTTGTGTGGCTATGTGATGTTCCCTTTTAAAAACAGTGATCAGACCTATAAGTGTCTGTAAAAGCAGCGTCTACATGCAATGGTCTGTGAACAAGAGATTAAAATCACCCACTCTGAAATGGGCACTTGTACCTCACAGGCATCCTCTAACTATTTGTCTTGCTTTGTGTGCAGTCTGTTAGGATGACGAGCATCAGCATTCAAATGCAAACCTCTAGCCGTTCAAGGTCCATATGGTGGAAGTGTCAGTTGATTGCATTTAAATTGCAGAGTCATTTGCTGTACGTGAGGAGCAGTCGTTAGTTCTGGAAAGTAGAATTGCTGTTGGTTGTTTATAAACAGTGCTGTAGAAGTATTACACATTTATTAACCTATCTAGATTTATTCCTTATGGATTACAACCCCGCCAATTTTATCATCTGAATGAAAAAAGAAATATCCAGTGTTCATACGATCGTTCCAGATTTATCCTAAATGAAAGAATACCCAGTCGAAACAGTTTTCTTCTACTTCACAAATGTCTACATGTGACCACTTAAGAAAAAAAGAAAGTACAATGTAGCTAGGGATGAACAGAGACTTGTATTGTCTTGTCCTGAGTCGTCACTGTAGGAACATCGAGCCTGTATTTGCAGCTTTAATCCCCAGCATCATGACGAGAGGAATGTGTGGAATGTCTCAAGGTGTTGCTGCTAATCCAGGGGACATTTGAATGATAGTGTGTAGTTAAGCACAGTGATGTTTGAGGACGCTGGTGTTGTGAAGAGTTGCAGGATGCTGAAGATGGCTGCACTAGCGCCAGAAAAACACAGGATGGCAGCCAGTGTGCATTTCATACTTCTTCTTATGAGAAGTCCCTTCTGGTGCATGGTCCAGGCCTGTTCTCTGTGGCCATGAGTGTAACAGTAAATATCGAAAAAAACAAAACAAAACAAAGGTTTTATTACTTTTGTATTTTGGTATTACTTTTACAGTTTCGCTATGCAGTTTTTCCTGTGCAATCCAGTCTTGTATTCAGTTCAAAAGGTTTTTAATCTTCACAAGCAGAAGGCATCAGCTGTGCAACAGCACAGAATAAACATCTGTGAGCAGAAAAAAAATCATTCTCATCATTTTTGTATTAGGCATATTTTTAATTATTTTTGTTTTAATGCCATTTTCCACTTTTTATTCCAGTTAATCTGTTATAATTAGGTTTTTGTTTCAGTTTACTATGTTAACAATAGACATATATAACCTCCCACAAACCCAGTCCAAATAAATTGCTGATTAAAAAAAAAACTACATTTGAAAATATTTATTTTTAATTAAAATATCTGCAGTAAAAATCCACAACTTCACATACAGCCAAAGGTCCCAATAAATTGCTAAATGAATGTTTAATACATATTAATAATAAAGGCAACAATATGTCCAAGTAAAATGCTAGAATTTTAAAATAAAGGCACACTGACCTAGAAATTAGTTGTAAGTAGGCAAAAAAAAAAGATAAAATAAAAAAATCTCCAAATTCAAATGTTAAAAAAAGCTATTTAAAAAAAATCTTATTAATAATTAATTTAATTTTAAATTTTATTTAATTATACATTTTAAACTAATTAAATGTTACATTTATTTAAAACTTATTTTTATAATAATTTAATAATAAAAATGAATACAAAAAATGAATACAGAAATAATTTAAAACTCTAAAAAAATTTAAAATAAAAGTACACTGAATTAATATGAACAATAATAACAATAATTCTGCAAAACGTCTTACATATTGGATTACATTACCACGCACACTGCTTTTATTAAAAATAAAATACATAAAAAAAACCTAAAAAGCATAAAGGGTGAATGTTTTAAGTCAGTGTTTCTGCCACATGCTTCCAGTTAACGGTGGTGATTTTTTTTTTTGTCCTTTTCAGGTGAGAAAGTGTTATTTTCTGGCTCACATTTCAGCTCGCTGTTGATTGGCTGGCTCGAGGATGGTCGCCACTGATTGGCTGAGACTGAAGTAAGTGCAAATGAACACTGGGCTCAAATCCGCTCTCTCTCTCAGCTTTGTGGAGCAAACAAGAGCTGAAGGCTGGAGCAGAACTGTGTGTTCCTCTGAAGTTCACTGCAAGATATCTGAGTTAGTATTCAGCAATGTGCTGACTGACTAAACATTACTCTGTAATTTTGGATAGAATGTCAATAATGCCTAATTTTGCTCTTCTTTTTTTTTTCTTCCAGAATTAAAAAGGATATAACACACAAGAGAGAAACAAAATGGTAAGTGTCTAATTTAAGCTTCTGAATGTTGGACTTGTGTTATCGTAGACAACACTGTACATGCATTGTACTATTATTATGTTTGACATATTCTTATATTGATATATTTAACTGTCATTTTAAAACAAAAGTTTAGACTGTTGAGTATATTCATATTTCATTTAGTCCTTCTGATTTTAGGATTTTATGCCAAAATATCAAATTTCTCCTAGAGCACTCCAATGCTCTAGGAAAACTCCAATTCTGGCATCTTTCAGTTTCTGACAGTGATGTGATGATTGTTCGGGACACACACAAGGCTGCTGTAGAGAGAGAGAGAGAGAGAGAGCGAGAGAGAGAGAGTGTGTGTGTGTGTGTGTGTTTATTCTATTAGGCGCACCAAATGGTAGAGCAACAAACTGCCTCAGCAGCCGGGTTCTGTTGTACTTGTCAGTTATTTGCAGGGCGTACATACACTGTTTTTTGTTAACACAATTTTAACCTTTGCAGTACAAACGTCTCAGAAGGCCGCTGTATGCAAAGCACACCCAACTTTACACGTTAAAACAGATGTTTGTGTGGTTTGATGAATCACGGCATCATCAGCAACATCTGGTCAAATGAATACAGTGAAATATTTACTCCTTCCTCAGGGCTTCATCACTTTTCAAATATACTGCAAGGCATACTGCAATATTTAGCAATGTAACTGCAATATACTGTTGTGTCCACATAGTTCAGGTCTAATTAATGATTTTATATGCAAGGAACCATAGTCATGCTAGACTGTTGTCTTTCAGTTTACTTATGTTGGGACTTTTTAGAATCAGCTTCAAGCATTTGAGTTTAATTAAAACAACCTCCACCCAACTGTATACATTTTACATGGCGATAAGCCATAGCTGGCTTGATCTCTTCTAGATCCAAATAGTTAATTCCTCACAGCTGTGATAACAGCCCTGAGTGGTCTCCAAACTGGTCTCCAAACTGTGCCTCAGGGCTCACTGCAGGCTATAAACTAACCGTGCCAATGCAAGTCACCAGCATTCCACAAAAACGCAAGGGTCAAATAACGGTAGCAGAATTGCAGGTGAAAGAAAAACAGACCCAGAGTTTAGGAACAGTTTGGAAAAGCCTTCTGCTGCAATGTAGTTTCGTATCTAAAAGGAAGGGGCTGGAGTGACTTACTGTTTCAGTGTGGTCATTTGGAAATATGATCAGGTGACTCTGAGTCATAACAACACTGTATTTGGATTTTTTAAAAAAGTTTTTTTGTTGAGATTCGAAATAAAAGAACATTTGGAGTCTTTGTATTTCTTTTTTTTTTTTTTTTTTTTTTTTTACCAGAGAACGTTATTGGATGGAGCACTGGTTTAGTCCCCAACACTCTTAAAGAAAGAATCTCAGTTCTTTACTATGAACTATGACCCACATTGTACAGCGTTGTTAGAAAGTGATGTCATTTCCCCTCATGACCTGCGGGTCTGTGGTACAGGGGTTTGTCGTGCTTTACTTTCTTCCACTGCTTCCTCTCCTCTCAAGGAGGCAGGGAGGTATCCTACTCACATCCTGCTCCCACAGCCAACTCAGATATGTCTGCATTCCCTATGCACTGAATCTTAAACACTCACTGTGTTGTTTAACTTTTCTCCTACTAAAATCTGGTTGTCTGGTTGCCTTTATATGGATGCCAAATGTTCTGTGGTTATCTTCTCTAAGGCTTGTTAAGTGCAGCTGCTCTACATACTAGCTAACTTTGGACTCCTTTTATGTGAATCAATGGAAAAGATTAGTCATGTATTGGACTTGTATGTTCTAAAACTGCTTTGTCTTAAAACCTCCTTTCTTTCTTTCCATTCTGCTTTTAAACAGTTGTGTGTGCGGAATTCGGGTGACTGCTTCAGGGACCAGATGCGGTACATGATACGCTCGATGCAAGACCTGAAGCAGCTGCGGGAGCCCAGTGAGGCCAACAAGTGCTCTTACGCAGTGACGCGGGCTTGCCATCGCAGAGCGCTACAGCGGGAACACCTGGCCCGTCTGCGGAGCTCCCAGTCCAGTGATGGCAGCACCTACGACTCGGCTTGCTGTCTGGCGAGTCCACTGGAGGAAGAACAGGACGAGGAAGATACAGTCGGCCATCTGCCTCAGGGTTCGCCCTGTAGTGAGAAGAGCGTGGACTGCGATTCGGGATATTCTGAGGCGTCTTGGCAGGATGAGGGTGTGGTTCTGCGGCGCACAAGGAATGTGCGTGTTTCGTCTTCTGCCTGTGTTCGCACTAACCGCATTCGGCCCAAATCGACCTCGGATGCATGCCTGGAACATTGGACCTCATTTGAAGCCAGTGAACCTGAGGACTGGACCACATCCCTGTTGACAAGAGGGCGCAACAGGCAGCCTCTCGTGCTGGGAGACAACAGCTTTGCAGACCTCATAAAGAACTGGATGGACCTTCCTGAGTGTCCTGACGTGACCGATTTAAAGCCCAACCCAAGTAGCAAACTAGGCAAAGACTTTCTGATTAACATGAGGCGGAAACTAGCCATCATGTCCAAGGGAATAGAAGGACGAGGAAAGTCTGCAGAGCCTTGCACAAAGCGGATGTCATGTCCTGTAGGGTTTCAGATCCCAAAGCCCTTCTTTCACCAGTCACACACTGGGCTGCACCAGTTGGAAACAGACTTTTACCAGTTCAGTGCCCTCATGAAGAGTGGGAGCAGACAGCCTATTATATGCAATGACATTATTGGCTATATCTAAGGCCTTGCCATAATGAAGGATTCTAAGACTGGATAATAATTTGCATAAATATTTTTTATAAAAAGAACCTGTAAATAAAATGTAAAGTGAAATAAATGTTTCTGGAAAACACTACAAAGACTGTTTAAAAAATTATTTCAAGTATGTAAAGGTTAAAGCCTTAAACACTGGATATGGCATTACTGATAAATCTCAAATCCTCACGTAAGCTAATAACTACATGATATACACAGATAAAAGAAGAGTATATCAATGCCATGAGAATTAGATCTGATCTGGTAGGTTTTAATGACTGTATGATTATAATCCTTGTCCAGGTTGTCATGTTTGTGGCAGTGCTATGGCTAATAGTAGTACACCACTCTTAAAGTATTAGTGATGCTGCAGGTTGAAAAGAAGTACTTCACAATCGGACACAAAGACGGACTTGAAAAACATTAACTATCTAGAGCATCTAGAGCTATTTCAAAACAATTCCATTTATTCCTGTGTGGAAAAAAAAACACGGTACACAGCTATAATAGCAACGGTGTGTTAGTTTCACTGTGCTGCTGCAGCTGTGTGCTAATGTAATTAACCCAGTGCTCATGTCAGGTCTGCTGATGGCTCGTCTGCTTGGCTACAAGTTTCAAAGGAAGAAGGGAGCCCCACAGTTGTTTATGTTTGAGGATGGTCATGTCAACACCTCATCGGAGACGCCTGCAGTGGAGTTTTTTTGAGCTCCTGCTTGGCTCCTCAGTAAGAAGGTCATTGTGTGTTTTGTGTGTGTGTTCTGAGATGGGGGGAGTGTGGCTGGATCAGTCTACTGGGTCCAGATGGAAAAAAGAAAGCTTGAACCTTTTCCTACAAACTCAAACTCACTTAATCTCTCTCTCTCTTTTTAAAAAAAAAAAATAATCCATCACATGTGCACACACACACACATGATTCTCTTAAAACAGATTCAGATGTTGAGGTCTTTTAGAAGGTTGAGTTTAGCTGAGTTGGCGTAGACCACATCACTGATTTAAACCTCATCCTCTGGCATGAACGAATGGTCTGATGAATAGATGTTTGCTATGTAAGGAATAAAGCACTAAAGGGGTGCTGGTAAATGAAAAAAACCCACTACTGCTGGTGCGATGTGTCCTGACATGAAGCAGAGGGTGATTACCACCCCAAAGCATACCCCCTTATTCCCTGTTAGACTATTAATAATTTGAATTGATTAATGAATGGCACGTCATACTTTTTAAACATTAATGTTACATTTAATGTTGCGGCACATCCTTGAGACAAATTAGTTCCTGTTATCACTTATATTATAGCAACTATAAAAAAGTTGATCCCTGACCGTCCTCACTTTGGTTTCTCAAAAAAAAAAAAAAAAAAAAACCCAAAAAAACTTGTTACAGAGAAACCGGAAAATGCAAAGCCATCTGTTCTCGGTCTGGCAAAAAATCTTACTGACATTACTGACAGTGGAGACTCCTTGCATAAATGTTACATAAACATATTGCTGCAGAAAGCTTTGATGTCAATGATTAGAAACTTTTCTTTGGTAAATAATACGTTTTTAAAAATGCATTTTTTAAATTATTAGGCTTAGATTATGTGTAGCGTCTGCCACACAACTCCCTGTGTATGAACTGTCACTATAGAAATGAAGAGAATGCTAATCGTTGGAATAAAAGCCAGAACTATTGCCAGAGCTGTGCTATAATAGAAAACTAATGAAAACCTTCTGACCAATCAGATTTGAGAATCCAAGGTGTCATAAAAGATTTTCGGTTTATTTTATGACACTGACTCATATGTCAAGCAATAGGCATGATTTAAGGTTTAAAATCAAGTGTTCCTTTCGGGCCTGTGCATGACAAATATGTACGATACACTGGTCAAGAGCGAGCAGTTTATTTTAGGCATATTTTTGGTAGTACTCAAACATCAATGACCCACAAAGCCCACAAACCAGACAAAAAAACTTCAGGCAATATGCACATTACCATGTTCTCTGAAGTAGCTCTGAGCTGGCTGTGCCATTGTTTCAACCATTCCCAATATAATTACTAACAGTGCATGTACCCGCCCTCCATATTATACACAAATGCAAGATTTTAGAATAACAGAGTGGTCTAACAATATAGAACTTAAATAAAATGCCTTAGAATAAAATGGAGCAGACAAGATTAGAGTATTCTTTATTGTCTTTAGATTGTCTTAATGTGATAAGCTGGTAGCGGTGTGTGTTCAGTGGTGCATAACAAAAGGCTGGGGTGAATAGTGGCAGTGTCACATTGTCTCACTGTGTAGAGGACATACAAAGCAGTCAACAGTTATCTGATTCCTGTCAATAAATCCCTTTTTTAATTGAAATTTCTGTATTTGATGACTATCTTTGACTCACCATACGATATGTTACAGAGACTATTAGATCCTTATATATCCTTAACCGCTCTCCTTCTTTCTCTCTAGTGAAAATGCGTCTATTTTATATTCTTTTCTAATCTAATACAACAATTTCCATTACAAATCATATTACTGACAACGCGAGTGGCAATATTTACATGAATTTCAGAGTTTCTTAGTAGTTGGCACGTCTCCTTTTTGCTTTAATGACAGTGTACTTGAGCTGGCATGGACGCAACGAGTTTGCACAAAACCTTATGATCCATTTTAGATCAAATCCATCAGAGTGCCTGAACACATGCTTCAATGGAAGAGATTAGGCATGAGCAAAATCTGACCTTGTGTACAAAGCAGTTGAAGACTGCCTGTGCCGATGATAGCCTGAGATTCCTCGATGTTTTGTGCATGCTGAGATGCTCTTCTGCTCACCATGGTTATAAAGAGTGATGACTTGAGTTTCTATATCCTTCCTGATAACTTGAACCAGTCTGGGCATTTTCCTCTCACCTTCTCTTCCACCCACAGAACTGTCGCTCACTCAGTGTTTTTTGTTTTTCGCACCATTCTGTGGAAACTCTAGAGACTGTTGTGTATGAAATTCCCAGGAGATCAGCAAGTTTCTGAAATACTCAAACCAGCCCATCTGGTACCTACAACCATGCCACGGTTAAAGCCACAGAAATCAATGACGTTTTTCTTCATTCTGATGTTTGACATGAACATTAACTGAAGCTCTTGATCTGTATGTGCATGATTTTATGCATTGTGCTGCTGCCACGTGATTGGCTGATTAGATAACTGCATGAATGATCAGGTGTACAGGTGTTCCTATTAAAGTGTATGGTGAGGGTATATTCAGAAACAAATCAGAAAAATCTTAGAGCGAACATTTGTAAACAGCTAATTAAAGAGATTATATAGAGTGAAGAGAATGAACAGAGTTTCCTTCATTAGAACAATATGATAAAGCTGACAGTAAATGCTGCACACTTTATTTTGCTTTCCCATTTTGCTGACCTCATCTAAAGAGGTACCTAACTGGTGGAACCTTCTCACAGTCCTCATCCTCAGCAAAAGAGGGAATGATCTCCAGCATCTGCTTGTGAGCTGGAATCTCAGTCTTGGTGACCATCTGGACAACTTCTGACACTCTGCAGAAAAGAAAACATTTCTCTCAGGAGGAGACTACTAACGCTGTAAACTGCATTCAGGGCATACATGGAGAATATTTATGCTGTAAATGATCACAGAGGAAGAGGGAGGTCACCATCATGCCAGGAAAACAGAGGAAGTCTCTGTTATGTTGCTAATTTTCCATGCAGAATTTCCTGCAGCCAGGAAACCATTGGTAAACCATTTGTACAATCTAGTAGCAGCAACTGAAAGTTACAGGGCAGCTGACAGTGTGTTCCTGGATGAGGTGCTACATGGGCTTTCCTTTATTGTTGCTCCAACACTTTCACATTCGCTCACAAATGTGCGTAAAAACACAGAATATAGCCGCTGCTGTTGCAGAACAGGGAGGCCACAACACTTGGTACAGAAGCTACAAATGACTCTGATTGCTTTGTCCTCACATTTGTCTGCAAAGATGATACCCAGAATAGGAAAGGGATCCTTGACAGAAGCTGGAGCTCTTTCAACAGGTGCAAAGAAGGGAGGGTTAAGATGATGACTGGTGATTACCAAGCTGCTCATCTTTTAAAGCTGCCAAGACATGCACAGTCCCTGAGGAGGATGGTTACCTCCCGTTATCTCCAGCATCCACACATATGGATGGATTTGTGTGACAGAATGAAGAACTTCAACAGTGCGGTATAATTCCTTTCTGACTTTTAACTGGATAATGTAACTTTCTGAGGCATAATAATACAATGTAATGGTCGATATGGTTGTTTCCTGCTAGTTATCCATAGTGATTGATAGACACTATCTGCACAGGAAATTTGGCATTTGGCATTTCACGGCATTTCAGCCGATCTAGTACAACGAATTTAGATGTTAATTGTTCTTACGGTGTGAAATAAACAACAGTACCTTGTGTTTTCAATTACACAACTGTAGCCCAATGACCTACTTAATCCTTGAGCAAGGCAGCTATCCTTGATCAAACTTAAACAGCAATTAAAAAAAAAAAATTCTGGCCACAATTGCTCATCCTCCATCCATTTTGATCTCTGTACCTCTTTAAACATTTATTTCCTTTCCATTAATAAAATTAAAACATTTACATAAGACATGTCAACTTCTATTCTCCAGATGTGCAAAGAAAAAGGTCTATTGGGTACAGTATCATTCACATATAACACATTTTCTAATAAAATCTAACAGCTCTAAAAAAGAAAAAATAGGGAAACCCCTGTAATTGTGACTACGTAAGATCTAAAAAAAAAAAAAAATCAGGAATATATGAAATAATTAAATTTGATTTGATTTGCAAAACTGCAAAAAGGAATGTGTAGAAAATCCCCACCTCTGTTTAAGTCGATCTGCATGATTGGAGTAATCAGCGTACAACACTGCAGATCCGTAAAACAGAGCCGTGATGGTCAAGTTATAGTTTTCCTGAAATTTAGAGAAAACAACACAATTTTTCCAGGTGCTACACAATCACATGTGGTCATTTTGGCAGTCTACCCTGAAAGAAACACATATTACATCCTATATTACTACAAAATATGTTGAAAATTCATTTTTTTCAAAATGAGTTTTGAATTTCAGTAACACATTCTGCCTCATATCATACTTTATCTTATTTGTTATGTTCAGAGCTCTCAAAATGAACCAACATGCTGCAAAATCCAACTTCAGTGGTGTGTGTGTGTGTGTGTGTTTGTGTGCGTGAAATGTATCAGCTGGTGCTGGTGAGAAGGAAGATGGGGTCACTAGGGAAGTGGGGCATCTCGATATTGGGTGCTGATGGAGAGAAGGAAAGAAAGGAAGGAAACAGGCACCTGATAGCCTACAATGATTGGTGTGTGGTGTGGTGTGATAATCAGCTCTAATAGATTAGTGTGTGTGTGTGTGTGTGTGTGTAAGGTTTTGCTATAACCTTGACGTGTTTCAGCAGCTCTTCCACTGTCATTTCCTCCTGTCCTTCTTTTCTTCCTTGCACCAGGAGCTCGTCCCAAAGGGAGTACTCTTTCCCTGCAACCTGCCGAGAGACACAACACATCAGTTCTTAACACACGAGCCCACTCCACAGCAATCACATCAGGAAAGAACACGAACATATTTAATCGGGTTCTGCAAAGTAAATCAATTTCTTTGTAAAAATGGCATCAGAGGCGACTAGTGATGTAGAGAGCGAAAGAATGAGTGGGAGTAGAAAAGACAAACAAGACAGGGAAAAAAGTTTGAATGACATTCTAGCATTTTAATAGCATAACTGCTCATCTACAAGTCTGGAGAGTAACCCAAACACAGGCCTCTCTGGGCTCCGAGGTCACATCCTAAGGGAGCTATAATGTTGGACCACAGGCAAAGGAATATGTGGCTGGAAATACAGAATGATCTAATGCAGGCTGGGCAAAAAAAAAGTCCCACAAATATTCTGGACAAACAATAGACTTGCCACGGACAACACCAAGCAGCTAAGAGCTTCTGTTATTCACGATAAGAACACGATTAAGTTAACGTTGCAATCCATACATCAACTTACTGTCCTCCTGTAAACTCTAGGTTTCAAATTTGAAATAATGTTAAAGTTATTTCGTCAGACTTGAGCTGGTTAAGTATGTCCAAAAGTCAAGAATAAAGTAAGTCTATTTTTCATAAACGTTCTGTATATGTCTAGATTTCTATGTCCACAGAACCCATAACACTCAGCATTCATTCAGAACATTTGCGTCTGAAAGAGTGTCTGTGTGGATTTGGCTGACAGTGTGGAACAAATTATTATACATCTAGCTCTGTGCCTAGTTCCACAGGATGTGCCTGATTCTGGCCAACGACACACACTTGTCGAATTCCAGCCACGCATAAAGTCTATCAAAGAACGTATTCACGAAACACAGTTTAGCTTTTCTTTTCCAAATCTATTCTAAAATATAGGCTCCGGCACCCTTCTAGCTGCCTATAGATATTTTTAACATTCATTACAACTAGCCAAAATGGGCAAAAAAAAAAATCAATGTAATGTAGAAGCTACTGTATCTAAAACTAACAGCTGCTCTATCTGGTTATGCTGCAAGCACACACAGGGACACTGTAGCAATACACGAAACTTATATTTATTGCTGCGTTGCTTTATCTCAAAACCAAACTTGTTGGTTCAATCAGTGGAGCTCAACTTACTGCAGCACCTGCCCATTAACCTCAGAGTTGACACCTGATACCTGCTGACTCCAGACCCACTCATCTATTAAACTGTGTGTATGTGTGTGTGTGAGAGAGAGAGAGAGAGAGAGAGCACACATACACACACACACACATTAAGAGTATCAATGATTACAAAACCCTGTTGTAAAGACATGCATTTACACAGCCTCATACATGAATGTGTCTCTACTGCCAGATATTTGGATTTTTCAAAGGCCCCAGTAGCATATGGCTTTAATCATATATTCATACATTCATTCATTCATTCGTCTTTTGTAACAGCTTTATCCTAGTCAGACTTGTGGTGCATTTGTCTGGAGTCTGGCAGTGGGCGCTTAGCAGAAATACACGCACATTCATTCACACCTAGGAGTAATTTAGAGTAGTCAATCCGCCTACTGGCATTTTTTTTTTGGAGGTGGGAGAGACCTGGAAAACCCGGAGGAAACCTGTGCAGACATGGGGAGAATTCCACACAGGCAGTAACCCGAGCTCAGGTTTGAACCGGGGATCTTGAAGCTGTGAGGCTTCCTGCTGCAGTACAGGCTTTCCTCTGATAATTATTTCAGCCCTTAACAATATATTAACATTTCTACTCAACGCAACCGATAAATGAAGAAGAATACAATACACTCATCTAACTGAGCAGTTGGGGGGGAAATTAAGGCAATTTAACACGTATAACCTTCCAGGCATTGTGCTGTTACACAATTTATTCTTAGATATTTTTGTCTGTTTCACTTGCTAAATGTCAACTTGATGCATTTTAAGAAGAATACTTTGTCCTGAGGTTTTCCCCTCTCATGGGGAATGTTTGTCGACATAATAATCCAGGAATAGAATATCATTCTTTGTACTATTTATAATATAACCATTTCCACTCTGGACTGCTATTTTATTCCTGGTTAAATCAATTCGACATTCATGCACGATACATCTGCGATACAGAGTAAACAAAGTCATATTCACTTTGTCCTCGCTAACTCTTTCAGGAAGAGTCTGTTTGAAAGCTAGGTTGGACTTTTGCCATACACTTCCTCAAGGAATGCCACAGAGCATTTGTAGCCAACCAGAGCTGAGTATCAGCGGCCGCACATGAGGGAATGTGATGCCAACTACTCTACAAACTCCACAGGGGTTTAAAAATAAGCAAGAACACCGGGATCCAGACATTCCCTGGAAACCATTAAAACATTCCTGCAAATCTTTTAGAAACAGTCTTTTTCATTTTCTCACAGCTAAAAATGTCCCATCTAATGAAGATTCAGGAACTATAGAGCTAGTTTTTATTAAATTATCACTGAATATGCTTTTAAGCATACTGTACAGTAATGAGGTATCTAAATAAAGCCTACAACATAACAAAATATTTATATAGTATAGAAAAGCGTTTACTTTAGAAGCATTGCTGTATATCTAGTTCCAAACATGCAGCAATGTTGGATTCGATTCTGAAGAAGCGTGAGGCTTGAGGTTATTGCTCGCCAAATGGAGAACAGCCAAAATTGTCATCTGTTCTGCACGTATCAGAGGCTACATTGTAATCAGGGCTTCCTCTACTTCAACATGTGTCCTTACTCAAGCCATGCCAGAACATGGAACGTGATGGAAAGCACAACTTCTCCATTATATTATTTTATTTTATTTTATAGAATAGAAGCATGATGCACAGATTTAACAGATTAACCTGTCCAGAACCCATGACAGAGAATCTCCCTGTGTTTGCATGGGCTCCTTCGGGTTCTCCGGTTTCCTCTCAATGTTCGAAAGCATGCTAGTAGCTTGATAGACTACAGGGGTGAATGAGTGTGTGAATGTGTGTGCATGGAGCCCTGTGATATACTGGTATCCAATCCGGGGTGAATTCTCCAGCTTTGTGCCCAGTGTTACTGAGATCGACTCCGGCTCTACTGAGACCCTGACCAGGATAAAGTGAAGATGAATGAGCGAATGATGAAAAAGGTCTGAAATATCTCTTTGACCCTGTCTATTCACTGCCAGTTTTCCACTCTCATAACTCACAGTTCTTTTATCCATACAAACTTGCAGGATAACATGAGATTTACTAGAATCAAAACAAGTGTCCAGTAACCTGTTGGCGTCAACAACCACTTCCCATCCATATTTCTAAGAATGCTTTTTGATTTTTTTTCCCAGTCACGATGCAAATTCCACAGCACCCCAATATCTATAATGTAAACAATCCAACATTTTCCATTCTTGCTGTTACCAGACAATAATTTTTCCTGTTAACGGGTATGTATTTCCAGTATGTCTCAGCACAGGAAATATGACAAATCCATTCACTAGCCTGCCACGCCACAACATCTAAATTACAAGAATAAACAACCAAGTGTGAATTCCTGTCCCATGCCTAGTGTTCCCAAGATAGACTCCGGATCCACTCATCTAACCTGAAATGATTCAGTCTTAAAAAATATTTGGCTTATTGGGAGCAACAGAATCACTTTCAAGGGAGACGTCAGTGGGCAAAGTCAGCACACCTCAGCAAATATGCACAGAGGTGGTGGCTAAAATGCCGAAGACTACTTTAGTGCCAAGTGTACAATGAAGTTTTTAAAACAATGGCCAGATCTGAGACCGGAAAGCCCCAAGAAAGAATATTACCCTATCGTCTTTTAAGCTAAATCCAGCCTTGCTGAATTCAGCTGGAAATAACGGCAACAGTAACTGTCAAATACCTCTAACAGGACACGCAAAATAATATAAGATGACATTAAGTCACATACTCTGTAGAAACTCTGTTGAGTTGAGAAGTAGATATTTCACAGTTAAGACTACCAGAAGACCGCCACATTTTTTTTCCCACATAAACTTTGCACACCATGATTACTTGTTTTGTGGATATTGCCATGCCATGGATATAATAAGCACACTTATTTATCAAATTGTGGTGATTGAAAATTCTGCTCACAGAGGTTCAAACAGCCGCATGACAAAAACCTAAAATCACGACAGTGACACCAAGTCATCACAGGACCAGCCGTGTTTGTGTAAACAACAGCTAACTCAGGAAATACATGGCGCTTGACTTAAGAGGAAAAAAGAACAATCCATTTCCTCTTTCTCTCTCATGTGAACACGCTGCTGTAATGTATTTAACACATCCAGCTGACGTGACCCAAACTGCCATTATAGGATGGTTGGTCTAGTGCTAGAACAGAGACCTTTAACACAAGGAGTCTACTAAAGTCAATACATGGCATGGGATGATAAAGACTTGAAAATCAGCTGATCCAAGGGTGTGAGAGTGTTTAGAAGTGGGATATTCCAAATGGCACAGTGTAGGTGTGTAATGCAATACCACTATCTATATCTGCATCTGTATTCAGATTTAAACCTAAGGTAGTCATGGCCTAAACCTGAAGGTTTTTTTTTCTTTGTTTGTATGGGTTTTTTTTATTATTAAATAAGAACCCTATCATGATGTCCCTGGAAATACTGGACTGGAAAAACTAGAAAAACCCAGAGGTAGAAATGCCAGCACTGTCAGCATGATCTGTGAATTTTGGCTCAACCAGAGCTACATGACTCAACTTCATAATTAGTCTCAACTAGAGATATGTGGAGGAATGTTTTTCAATCCTGCAGTTACTATTTTTGTTTGTACCTGCATGCGATATTTTCTAGCAAATTTAGTTGGTTCTATTTCTAAAAATAGAAGTGGACTTGCAGCCTAATTTCAACCACTGCGACCCTGACCAGGCAGTTACTAAGGATGAAGTAATGAATGCTGTAAATGCATGTAAATGAACGTGGTCTTTATTTGTCCCACAAGCTTCATATCTGACTGCTTATTCATACTGCATGAAAGTGAAAACTTTTCTAAAAAAATGTAATTAATTTTACTTGTACCTGTTTAGATCACATTATCTGTTCGTTCTCAACAATGTATTCATATATTCTATATTTATTCTATTTAATATAGTCAATCAATTAGTTACATAGCTTAGAGCTAAATATCAAGTAACACATCAGACCTCATGGTAATGTTCACTTCCTTATTGTGGATACAGTTCTGACTGTGTAAAACAATGCGTATTCACTCCCTTTTAGTAATTTTATTTTCTGTTCATCAAGACAGAACAGATGGATAGCCATCCATTACCACAGAAGCTTAAAGGAGAGTGAACGAATTGAAAGTGTGTCCAGGATTAGGAGGCGCTGACTGACCTGAGTCAGTGGAGCGAATTTACAGTGACAGATGTCAGTGACCAGAACTCTTTCTTAAGCACTGCTTTGTTGTACTGCATTATATATCTGTTGTGTCATTATATAGCTATATAATATGTTTTAATACATTTTCTATGATGGATAAGATTACTAGAAAAGAAAAAAACAAAACAATAAATGTGATTGCTGCTTTGATTTCATTACAGCACACAGACTTAGGTACTTTTTAGCTCACCCCCTCTTCCAAGCCCTTATTCATTTACCCTTTAACCTCTGCATGCATATTGACCAATCCAGTAAAGTAGGTGAACAAAGGAGGGAGAGGGTTGACAGAATGGTGTTCGTCTCCTGAAGGCTTGACACTTACACTCTAGCTACTGCCTTCTATTCAACGGGGCCTTTGACGTGCTAAGTAGCAAACAGAAGTCGGAGCAATTGTCTTGCCAATGAGGGTCTCTTCACTACACTGACGACTCGTGCCAGAAGGACTCCATCAATACAGGCTACAAACAAATGGTGCAGTTTGCCTGAGGGGCCCTTTTACACACAGATGTTAACAAGTCCCATATATCATCCTCGTGCCCATCTGGTGACAGGGTCTCATCCCTTATGAAGAAATCAATAGTCATATAAATGTAGCGCATTGATTACCAATGACATGGTGATATGTTTCTACAGGTTCTAATATAAATCAAAGTGGCCTACACCAAAATGTGGGTGTTTTAGCAAATGTCAAATAAAGAGAATCAGTGTAGGCTAGCACTCCTTTTGCAATTGATATGTTTCACTCTCCAAGTACTGGCTTTCCACAGACACAATAATCTACAGATGTAGACTTTAAATAGGCAGCTAAGAGCATGATCAACAATCACTGACTCACTCATCAACAGTATTGATCGGTATTGATTCTTTTAGTCACATGGGCTCATAAATGTCATCTCGTTAAGTGTAAACACCACTTTTGTGCAGCCAGTGATCACATGGACCTGCATAGCACAGCTGTGTTTGTGGGCTCCTGCATGTTCATTCATATGCCTTTATTCTGCCAACTGTGTACAATTAGTGCAGTGATATATACATCTGTGCCACACACCACTGGCTGAGTGCTTGCATAAAGTTTAACTAAAGCTAGCTGTATCATATAGGGCTATATGCGCTACTAAATATTCTTGTGTTGCACCACAAAACAAAATTACTTCATGTACACTATACAGCCAAAAGTTTGTTGACAACTGACCATAGCACTCGTATGTACTTTTTGGACATCCTTTTCCAGATTTAGCCCCTCTTTGCTGTTATAATAACCTCCACTCTTCTGGGAAGGTTTTCCACTAGATTTTGGAGCGTGGCTGTGGGGATTTGTCCATTCAGCTACAAGAACATTAATAAAGGTCGGGCACTGAGGTCAGGGCTCTATATAAGCCACTTGAGTTGGCAACCCATGTCTTCATGGAGCTGGCTTTGTGCACAGGGCCATTGTCATGCTGGAACAGGTTTGGGCCTCTTAGTTCCAGTGAAGGAAAAGTGTAATGCTACAGAATACATACTACAGCTATGATAGACAATTGTGCGTTTCCAACTTTGTGGCAACATTTTGGGGAAGAACCACTTATGAGTGTGATGGTCAGGCGTCCACAAACAATTGCTCATATATTGTATGAACTGTATGTAAATACTAACCTAATCCTAAATCCTAAAACTTAATCCTAAATTCCCTTGACCAGGAATCAAACTACTGATTTAATTATATAGATGCACTCACTGATAGCAATGAACCTTGTGTTGGTCAACAAGTTTATGTACACAGAACTTGTGAAATATCAGAGCAAACTGAAATGGACTACTACTCAAAATTAAGTACTGTTACTGCTTACAGATTTGGATCAACCAAAGACGATATATACTGTATATACACTACTTTCACTACCAAGACAAACTGAAGTAACCAATATAAATATTGATCACTTACAAACTAACTAGTAGTTATTAAGCTGTGGTATTGACTGCAGTAAGAACTAATAGGTAGTGTAACCCTACCCATATGTTTCCTAATTTAAGCAATGGGGCCTCAGACTACTTCCACGGAGCTCTCTGATCTGTAGAGGTCTGAATATCAGTTGAAATTGAACAGAACTAAAATGTGGGCTAACTAAAAATCACAAACTAGATTCACAGGGCCTCTTATACAAGCACGGCTCATATGCAGCCCAACATGAACATGTGAGACCTTTAGATTGCAGAACTGTAATTCTGCGTATGGTGAACCTACAGATGTAAGGTGTAAAATACCCTGTAAATATATTAATATATGAATCATTTATCAGTTTCATACTGAAGATTTTTACTTTCTGAATTAGCTGTTTTTCTGAAGAACCACAGGAGGAGTTTTTTCTTAGTATATGGAAGTAAACAGCCCTTTGGTTGTGGAAAGCACAGGCATGACACGCAGTTAATTGACCATATTAGCTACAGCTGGGGTACCAAGAAATAGAAAAATGGCTGGGAAACTCATGCCTATCTGCTTTTCTCACAGACAAGGTAATTATATAAAATGGTGATAACACTTGGCTTGACTGGTGTCGAATGTCAAAAGTGTAGGGCTTGAGACTGGAATGAACCAGACAGGAAATGAAGGCAGTTGGGGGTGGGTGGTGTAGTTGGTGCCGACTGAAGTCCATCTCAAATGGTTCGCTGTGGCTCAGGGAAAGCAGCTCCATTGGCATGGCTCACACATTTTCATTTCGCTGAGTGCAAGAGTGAGGCTAGCCAGGTCATCCTCACTTGCTGTGTAAAAAAATCTAAACATTATGCTTGTATTATTTTTGTAAATCTGAGAAATCCCCTGTGACTCGTGTGATATAAAGATATTACATCTGAAGTTCTCAAATAAATCTTTGCTAATGTAGGTGCATTGATGCTCAGAAATTGAGCTTTGGATATTCTGAGTAACTGCCAATCTGCCACATAGATACATAACAGCAAAAACAGCCCGTGTTTACTGGAATATCACTTCCTTGCCTCACTAGATAATGCAACGTCACACGTCATGCCACACATGGCACGCAAATCACAAAATATTTTACTAGAGACTCTTTAGAAACAATTACCTCTGTCTAGTTCAGTTCTTCTCTCAGGATGGGGTTCCTTTTTCTCCTGGAGCCCAACACATTATTTACATACAGTATATAAAGCCATTAAATGCGATGGTGTAAAATGCATGCCAGGCCAGACCTACTTCCTATTTTTGGAAAGAAGCTGTTCAGCTATACATGAACACAAGTACAGTATGTCTTGCACAGAATTTTTGTTGGGCAGAAGCAGAATGCCAGTGTCCCATTAATAATATTAATCACAAGCATATATCATTTGTAACTTAATAAAATTGTAACTTAGTAGAATACCATACACATGGTATTCGAGCATAACCAGGAAATATTTAGGAATAGGATAGTAAGTAAAAATCACATGAATGACAAATGAGAGTTATGGCACAAAAAAAAAAATGGTTTGTGGAAGCAAAACATGTGTGCTACAACACTGAAAGACCTGCCACTCATGGAGAAAATTCAAACATTAGGCCCATGAGTTAACTGGAAGTAACAGTTTAGCTAAGTAACTGGATTACAGCAGTGTAGAGCGTGTAGGCGAGGACATGGATTCTATATTGAATATATTAAAAGATGGGTAAAATGGGTGGTTTAAGCAGATCTAAAGTCTAAAGAGGGTTTTGATCAATCCTATACTATACTTGGATTTGAGCATTCTTAAAATCGCGCATAGGACTGAAGTTGCAGAGGTGAACGAGTGCAGCGTTGGTCAAAATTAATCAGAGATTTAAATGGCAAGCTAGTAATAGATGTATGAGTTAATAATAGTAATATCCTGTATGAGTTCCGACTCCCAGGCGTAATGCCTAGCCCATGATCATTATAAAAATAAAAATAAAAAAAACAGAAGTGATGTAAACTGTGTAACAAATAAGACAATTTAACATGTGCCAAAAGGTCAGTAGCACGGTGAACTTGTATATCACTTTTTTTTTGTTTGCTTTGTTGCACAACTAATATTTTTCAATGCGAAATTATAATGGCAGTCAACAATGAGAGGAAATACAATTAAATGTTTGTAGGGTTAGTTCCCATGGTTAATCAGATGGACTGACAGATGAGGGAGAGAGCTGAGAGTGTGGAAGTGAAGTACATTAGGACATTAAATCAAATAGTATCAATCATTTAAAACGAAACAATATCTACCAATATACACAAAATACGAATATATATGTGAAATTGTATTTCAAATCTGGGTGAAACAATGTGGCAGGCAGCCTGCTGTAGCAAGCGTAAAATGTCATTGTGCTTTTTACCACTTAGCACACTCGGCATCCACACACACCGAACACACACACTGCAGCAAATGAAGGTTTTTTTAAGCAAATCCATGATAATGATTGCCAGAACCCAGGTCACTAAGGGTGAGCGAGAGGTGTAAGATACACAGAGAGAGAGTCTGTAGTGGACGCTTGAAGTGAGGTGAAGTGGCGGTTAATCAAGATAGCTCTGCAGTATCTTTGGATAGAATCACGCACTGGATGATATTTCCACTGTATGCTCCAAAAATAATCCTGGAATATGTGTTTTAATTTCATGACAGTGAAACGGGGACAATTCCAATAACGTCGTGCCAAAAGTGAGAAGTGGCAGCCAAGTGTATTCAGCATACACTCAAAGAAATCAGAAATCGCTCTAAGAATGAAATATTACATCGAAATTACCATTAGCATATAGCTACACACTGGGCTAACATCCTCTGGGAATCCCTTGTTTAGCAACGACACTCTCAAAAAACAATGTATTAAGAAAGACTACCAGCTGAACAGGATCCTGTAATGTAACTTTTGATACTTTTTTTTAAAAAAATGTAAATGGATAAATCAAGCCTAACAGCTTACGCACCCCACAGGTCTACTGCAAAAATTCTTCTAAGCTGAAGTCAGGATCTATGCTGGAAAGTTCACTCTGTTAAGTCTTTTTCCGCCTGTATGGAGACATGTCAGAGCACATGTTTGGCTTCTTATTGTGCAAGGAATATTATGGAATTCATCTGGGAAAAGTAGGCCAAGGTATTCCTGAGATAGTTTAAACTGAATGCAGTTGCATTCAATTGACTCCAGAGAAAGACGTTTGCACTGATTCAGTTTCCTCATGTGAGTGCTGTGAAATGTTAATGCTAAATCAGTATGTATGGTCTGAAACTACTGGAATTATTCTACATAGATGACTGTATGATTGATTTGCAAAAGTAGAATCATGCGTGCATGTGTGTGTGTGTGTGTGTGTGTGTGTCTGTGTGCTCAATTTGTGAGATTTTATTTCCTTGGGGTGAAAGTTCACTAACAAAAGCCTTAATCAGCAACATATGCCACTTGTTGGTAACAGAAGGATGGACAAAATACACAAGAAAAAGAGGTGTAGAGTGTGCTCATGATAACAGAAGAGCGGATGATGAGATGGAAAACAATAAGCGAGGTGTGGTTTGGAAAAGGAGAGAAACAAGGAGTGAATAATTTGGAGAGAAGATCAGAGATCTTGGATTATGCTTCAAACCATTCCCATGTCGATGTGACATAATAAAAACACTCCTGCGAAGGGCTAGGCTTGCTGGAAACCAGTCAAAGTGCCTTTTTTCCTGGTAGGACACCAAATTAATAGGTCAGGTTAGGTACGAGTAAACAGAACTGAGTAAAGCAAAGGTGTTGACAAAGTCAACGTCTTACACTTTGACTTACACTCTGACACTTAAATCTTCTTTCTATCTACGCTTTTTACTTACAGCAATATACTGCCTACTACGACCACGGCTTATGCGCGTGGACATGTGCAGTTACTTAACGCTGAGCTCAGGTTCATGCTGAATGTTCCAGTGTCTCTACTCACAGCCAGTGTAACATTCAGCCGATGGGAATGATCATAAATTCCAGAGTCTTATTTCATGTATAATCAAGAAGTCTAAGCCATGTTTAAGGATTTTGCCTGAAGTCAACTATGTTTCGTAGAAACTTGCCTTTAAACATGAATTAACACAATCGCACAAAATGCACATCCGTGAACCCATAGTATACATAAAAATTAAAAGTATGCACCCTGTAGGATTGTATGGATTATGCTATGTTCAAGTGCAGCGTTAAACTGTTTCACAATAGAATGGAGTGATCTCTCATGAACATAGGCCTTTTGTTAATGATTATGGAAACATCACGCATTCCAAAGGAAAGTGTCATCATTTAGTCCTAATTTAGACTCTATACAACAGTTCTACCCATGTAATTCTCTAATAGTGCTTGCATAATACTGGTATATATTTTACGATAGGTTTGATTACACAAAAGTTCATTCTTATTAGGCCGAGCCATTGTTCAGTTTGCATTCCTTGTTTTTATTGGCTGTGTTGGAAAGCCTAGTGCTGCCTATTAAGGATGTTGCGGTTTTATCGGCCTAGCTGGGATTCCTGGGGGATAGAGGTGCATGGAAAGATCCTTGATTAAATAAGTGTTTTCTTCTGTCTTTTTATTTTTATTACCACATTCCTCCACAGTTATCAAAATGGAACAGTGTTACAGGAATAACAGAAGTACTGGAAGTTAAAGAAGGTCATTCATAAAGTCCTCGAACATTAGCTACAATACAATTATATTTCAGTATAATATATGTCCAGTGATGGATAGACTGGATCTAATGATACAGTGTTTGAGAACTCCACTGAATTCAGATAACCTGACAATGGAACCTTAATCCAACAAGGAACTATTTAGTACCCTGACCCTGAGGCACTACGATATCTCACAGACGTCTACATCACTGATAACGCTGATAGATTCCACTTAGTTAGACAACCCAAAGACGAGTGCTTTATCTTTGAATCTTGATAAAGTTTAAATGTAGGCTTAAGAAGTCTGGGCCTGGTTGCCCAAAGAGCCTAAAAACACAATCTCATCCTAGTTGGTGATAAAAACAGCTCAGGCCTCTGGGCTGTTTGATCATTATCAACTGAAAAAGTCAAAGTTAAAGGGGCAAAACAACAACAGCTTTCAGCTTCATCACTGTGTGTCATAAATAGTGTCTCAACTCATTTTTTCCTACAATTCAGACTTACGTATCGTACGTGATTGTTACTTAAGAAGCACGAATAGGGCCCAAAAACATGCTTAGTAGAGACTACCAAAAACCTATCAATGCAACAAAAATAATATACACTAAGCAAATGTGTGGAAAACTGTCCTACAGAGTGAAGACAAACCAAGGCACACATGCCACTTTTCTTCTGTCTTTACACTCTTAGGACTGAAGTCGTCATGCACACACTCCCCAGGGAGCACAAAGACAGATCTGCCTTTTCTCTCTGTCTCTCTTTTCCCTTCTGCTGTCCTGTTGAATCAATAGTACAACACGTGTCACGTTGATAAATGAAATATGACTTAAAAGTGTGGAATTTGCAGTTGCTGTAAGGACAGAGCACACTGATACTGAGTACATATAAATACACTGTAAGCAACTGTAAGCAAAAAATTATAGTAAAAGAGTTTTAACAATAATGAGATCTTGAGCTTACAGAATTTAGAAAGGAATAAAACATAATGGAAGTGTGCTCTTATAGGAAAATAATCAATGACTGGGTGGTGTGGTAGACACAATGAAGATTATTTTCCAATAACAGCATGTACAGAGGTGTTTTATTCCTCTTATACAACAGCAACTTGCCAATGATTACAATTTTTTATCAATTAAAGACCCCATATGTTTTTAATTTATTTATAGTAATGCTGTGGAATGTTGTGGAATTTATATTAATGTTGTGGAACATAAAATTCCAATTCTGGTAATAGTTCGTTATATTGAAACCATTACTACACTTACTATGGGCTGTCAGTCAGTCTGTGCGTTGGCATGGCAACACACAACCCTCTATCCAGCTGCTGCTTCTTTGGAAATTCTTTTCATTAATTTAGCAAAAACCAACAAAATATTTGGCCATATTGTGTCTGAATTTTTAGTCACTCAAAATTAATTTCTTGTGTATTGAACTGTTGTATGAAAGCAAAATCACACTTGCAATCGTGCGGTTGTACTGAATATCAGCAAAGCACTCTTGCTTGTGTGATATTACTTAATTATCACTTATGTAGTGGCTATAAAGTGGCTATACATTTTTCTCTGTTGAAGTTAATATGACAAAAATGTCATGTTGTGTTACAGAGAAACCACAAACCTCTCCATCCTGAAGAATCTCTCATGTCAGAAAACCGTCTCTAGGTTACGGATGTAACCATGGTTCCCCGAGGGAACGAGACGCTGCGTCGAAACGCTATGGGAACGCCATTCGCGTGACCGCGCCCTAAATCAGGTGTATATAATCAGTCCGAAGGATGGGCGGGACGTCACGGGCGGGGTAAAAAAGGGGCAAACAGCGGGCGCCGCGCCAGCTTCTGAAAAATGAAGCAAGCGCTGCAGGGATGCCGGAAGTGTGGCA
>CM075004.1:8337087-8371381 GCA_037576675.1 Pangasius sanitwongsei | reverse complement strand
CCAAATTCCTGTGGGAGGTTATTACAAGTGCATGCTAACACACACACACACACACACACACACACACAGAGTGGCATTCACAGACACAAACCATCAGTTTCAGTTCCCAGTCTAAAACCATAGAATGCAAATGGTCTAAGTGGTAGAAACCCTGATAACACTGACGGACAAACAAAAGGTCATAAATGATAATAATGACCTCAGTGTAGATAAGATGGAAAAAGTACAGAGAATCAAACAAAAACTTCTATCTGTTAACTGCACATTACAGCATGTACTATAGAATGTGTACTTAATCTTCAGTATAAGGTTCCAGTTCACAGCAGGAGAGAAAAGGTAAGCTGTTATCAGGTGATAGAGAGATATTTCAGGCATTCCTGTCCTGAGGGGAAAACAGCAGAACCCGAACGCTGGACAACCAGGGCTCTCACTTACATTGGCTGTGTCAAAAGTTAAGGGATGAGGACATCTTTTAGCTCCCATCCAGAAAGGCAGATCTGAGCTTGTTACCTGGAGAAAGACAACAGGCGAGAGAAGTGTAGAGGAGACTGTCAGATAACAATTTCAACTAACTAACCATTAATAGAAAATAAATGCTTAAATGACTCAAGAATAAAATCAGACACAAATGGAAATGGAGACATGGACCGAGTCTGCAGACATTCACAAGCCCATGTCAAAAGAAATACAAGGTAGACTGCATGTCTGCAAAGCTCTTGTCTCAATACACCTTTTGCTCAGGCTCTATAATGAGTTTATCAGGTGTGTGTGTGTGTGTTTGTGTGTATTTAACGCAATTTGTCCTGTGATAAAAGAACAGAGAGGGCCTGTTTAGAGAGGCAGGAGACAGTTGCTGTGGATCCCTTTGATCTGACTGTGCTGCAGCAGAAAGATCAGTGCTGGGGCTGATCCATTCAACATCACACACACAGCAGTGAACTCATCAGCAGTCTGATGACCCCCCTACGGTCCCCGAAGTATAGTAGAGGGTACGAGATTCGTTAATTTTTTTTATAGGGGTGGAAATTACAACCCAGCAAAATCAAACGTATGATATTTATTACTGAGTTCGTATTGGTATTAGCCTCATTAACTGGTCACTTGAACTGAATGGGTTAAATCCAACCCTAAAATAAGCAAGTACGTAAATAAGAAAGTAAGTAAATAAATGTAAATCAATCAAATGACCATCTTAATGAAAATGTGTTCTGTCAGTGGCGAATTCAGAAATAAGCAGCTCTAATAAATAGCCAAATTATTATTGTACATATTTAAATAATAGTGAGAGGGTCTGTAAAATTTATTTCACAGTTAAAGTGGTGCCTGGCTGCAAACAGTTTCAGAATCACCGGCTTAAACTCTGTCCTAATTGGAGACATAAAAAAACAGGACCAAGCACGAGTCAACAAGCTGCACTCAACACCAGAAACGAAATGTTCGAGATAAAATAGACATTTCTTCACATCCCTGCAGGAGTCTGGAACTTATCTCAGAGTTAAGTTACATGCAGTTGATGCTTTTGCCTCATGTAGCCAGTTCAAGTAAACCTGCACACCACTTTGGCATAGAACCTTCACTGATCATTGTTTGCACTCGTATTTATTTTTTTGTGTGTGTGTGATGATAACCCCAGTCAGGTTTTAGTCACTTGTCCTTTGTCTCGCATGTGTTAAGCCATCTCTGCCTCCCATGAGTTCCAAACTTGACCACTGTTTTCAAGTGTATGCAGTATTACATCATCACAAAAGGTTTTATAATGAACTGTCACCTATATTTCTTGTTTCAGCAAATTCTGAGTTTTGCAATACACAAGAAGTGCAGCAGTAAGATAATGAACGATTCCAAGCAGATTTCCACATGCTTCTGAACAGGACATCTGCTCAGACACATAGGCATGCAAATTCTATTTACAGGACTAAATCATGCTGTATCATAAAATAAAAGGAAATATTATCACAATCACTAAAGGAAACATCACTACAACTTCTCTTTTCAATTCACTTATTCGCTTATTCACAATTCACTTATTTGCTAATCACTTATGAGCAGTGATGATGCACATTTGCTTTATCATGAGCTGCAGCCCTGACCAGCTTCCTTAAAATGTGGTCAAAATAACGACATCTAGTTGTGAACTGAAACTAGCAGGAGCCCTAACAAACCTACTGTTTTAGCTTTTCAGTTAAGATAAGGTGTGCATGTGTGTGTGTGTGTGTGTGTGAGAGAGAGACATTCATTACCTGAGTAAATGTCATTTTTTACGTAAGTTTATGACAATGCTAACAACTGTGAAAGTGCATTATGTAGCTATAAATTGTCATAATAAATAAGATTATTAACATTATGTTTGCTTGATCTTTCATATTTTCATCAGATCATACATTCCATTTTGTTAGTTTCTCTCTTTTTTGTCAAAGCTGTGTCTGTATGGATACTATTCAAGCTGTTCATAAATCATCCCCATAAGCGGTACATAGTATGCAGTATGTGAACAATATTAATTTCCCAATGAAATGTATAATTTGGTGATATACCAAAAGGCTGGAAAACATTGGTAAAGACAACAAAAGTGGCAGCAACTATTCACATAAAGTTTTTTTTTTTTTAACTAAATCAATCGATTAGCTGTATGAGCAAAGTAACGTATTGTTGTATTGTAACTGTATTATATAAATTAAAATTGTATTGTTTTTACATATAACATTATATAAATTCTAATTGTATTGTTTTTACAATTAAGAAATTGGAATTTCTGTGTGCTATATAAGTAATTAACAAATTATTAAATCAATTAATATTACCTCAGAAGCTCTTTAGTGATTAACTAGCAGTGATGACTTTCTTGATATAGTTATGCCATTACTGTATTTACAGTATTGTACTCCTGAAAGTAATTCTTAAGTAATTGCACCCACAAATGAATTTCACTTACTGGTGCTAACATGAGAACATACAACAATTGCTGTATACTACTATAAGGAATAGTATATAGTTTACAGTGTATTCTGGTGCAGTAGGTAGTAAGCCATTTTGAACAGCACCATATCTTTCAGAGCATAGAAGTGAGTCAGTTGGGTTTGTGTAGCCCACAGCGCCCTCTGCAGGTTTCACACTAAACTGGATACTCTGAACCCAGGGGCAAGTTTGGCACTAAACCAGGATCTGCCAACTGTTCACTGTCATCTTCCTCTCTAATCCACAGGCCCTCAACATACATTTACATTACACTACATTTAATTGTAGTCTACGTGTGTGTGTGTGTGTGTGCACAATACATGGTCAGGAGGGAAGCAGTGGAGCAGCTGTGCGATGTCGTTGTTGTAAAAGTTCTCCCACTGTAAACGAGCCCAGGTCACACAATCCTGCCAGTCATTGGGCCTGTCCTTCAGACTTCTATACACTGCCTCCACCACCTCGACGGCCTCGGCCTCCCCTCGGCCAACAGTACGAGCCCAGAATTCAGCATCGCTGTCAAGAGGAACCATGTCAAATATTAAAACAGGAGGAAATGCAGTGATTAACATGGTTTCAGATTGCTAAAATTGCTGCCATATGTGAGTTATATTTCAGAGCTGGTGTTCAATAACAGCATAGTGGTACATTAGCTCAGGTGTAATTCATTCATTTATTCATCTTCAGCGTTGCTGTGAATCGGGAGCCTATCCTGGCAACATTGGGCACAAGCCGGGTAAATTCACCCCAGATGGCACCACGCATTCTGACACTCATTTAGACCTGGGGCGATGTAGAATAGCCAATTTGCCTACTTGCATGTTTTTGGGAGGTGGAAGGAAACTGGAGAACTCCACACAGACAGTACTTCAAGCTGAGGATCGAACCCAGGACGCATTCAGGTGTAACCAGATTCTATATAGTGTATACTTCACGGCTGTCTGAGCCATGCCCACATATAATAATACCCCGAGGTAACAGACTTTTGCAAGCACAGACAACAGAATAACTGCACATACGACTACAGAACTTTTTTTGGATGCTTTGCACTTCCCAAAACCTCAGAGCCTCACTCTCGCCTGGATACTGTAGATCTGTACCTAAGAAATACTGCAGTAATCCTAAAGATTGTCATGTGCTTATCCCAGGACTCTTTTTTTTCCCCCACAGTTTGCTTATACTGAACATCTTTTCAACACGCTCAGTACTGTTTGACGTTATAGTATACAGTTGTCACACTGTCACCCTGAAGAGGACGGGTTCCCTTTTGTGTCTGGTTCCTCTCAAGGTTTCAAGAGCTCTTCCTGGCATTAGGGATCTAAATCTACATCCTGATTTCTATAAAGCTGCGACAGTATCCATTGTTAAGCGTGCTAGACAAATCAAATTGAATTGAAAGTGAATTAAACTGCAAACAGAGCCAAATCACTATTGGTACTGGTAGCACTAAAACTGGCCTCTAGAGCACACTGGAGAAACGTGTAGATTCCTGGCCTACACTTCACAATGTTAACGTAGCACTTTAAGTGGCATATTGGCTGAGTCAGCACGCAGGCTTTGACGTAAATTATGCAGTCAGCCAACAGGAAGTAGTTGGTTTTAAGGGAAGCACACTGCAGCATTCACCATGCATTATCTGCATGCACCATAGGCCGCCTCTTCCTGTGCGAATGTGTGCACTATTTTCTTGCTAAACTTCCCTGTCCTTCTTTTAAACACATGATAGAAAGAAGATCTGGCTTGTGTTAAGATTTACCACAGGAAGTCAGAAAACAGGTTAAACTCAATCTAAGGGCTTTATCTGGATATTTCAGTATTTGTGTGTGTGTGTGTTTATTTTGAGGGGTGTATCTACCTTTTTGTTCCAAATGCCACAATGTGATGGAAATACATGACACATGTGACCTTGTGTGGACATTTGGCTGGGTCTCATAAAGAAAAAAGCAGTTTTACAAAAAAAAAAAAAAAAAAAAAAGAAAGAGGGAAAAAATGGAGTTTTACAGTTGTTTTTTTTTGTTGAAAAACTGAAGTACCCAGAAGATTTCCTTCCACTAGAGCTGGGGTCACACATAACATTATTAAGCTACAGTAATGCACAAGTCAATAGGAATGTGTGTGAGGTGTGTGAGAATAATGGGCAATTTCACCAGCAGGCTTCAACGTCTAAACATTTATCTCAGTTTGTGTTCTCCTCATCTTTTTGACAGTTGTTGCATGGTGGAATGCAACGTACCTTAGATACTGGTTCACATTCTCCGGCGTGTGCTTGAAAAGGCCCTCGAACTGCTCTCTGGCCCACTGAAATGACAGTTTGTCAATATATATTACAGACATCACAAGTGCTACATGCAGCATGTGCTACGTAAGGAATAAACCATGAAGAGGTGTGCTGTTATAGTAGTCAGCGATGGAGTGATGTGATACAACCTGGCACAAAGCGAAGTTTTTCCTATAAGGGTTTTATTCTTGTTATAACCCAGCAAATTACTAGTGATTTTTTTTTTCTTACTTAAGGAATGACACATACTTTTTTTTTTTTTTATCAGTTTTTTAGTTACATTTAATGTTGTGGAACCTCTGTGAAACAAGTTAGTTCCTGCTATCACTTTACGTTACAGCAGCTATAACCTGTCGTTCCCTCACCAGACTCTCTTTAAGGCAATAAGATAATAAAAAAAAACTCATACTGTTGTGTTACTGAGAAACTGGAAAGCTTAGAGGCTGAATACATACTGACTGTTACAAGGCACTGACACTGGAGACTCCTTCCATAGATGTTAAATAAACATCTTTTAATAGAAAGCCTCAACCTACAAATGATTATACACATTTCTTTGTTAAATAACACATTTTAAAATTGGTTTATTACTAGCCTCAAATGATGTACAGTATCCATCGTAAACGTTCTTGTGAATTAGCCGTTAACATACAACATATTAGAGCGAATGCATTAATATAAACGTGTGATTCGCCTTGCAGCCTGTGCTACTGTCAGAGTTAGAGAAAATTAATCAACATGTTATGACCAATCAGATTTGAGAGTTCAATACAGCTGTGGTATAGTGATACCTTGCTTTGCAGTGGGAGGATTAAAAATAAACGCACATTTTACTGTAAATTCTATCTAACAGATCGTAGTGACTGACATACACACAAACGTTAATAGACTCATTTAGGTCATGTGATCAAATTCTGTTACATTATGCTAGAACTTTAAAACAAAGACATGTAATCCAAGCTAAATGTGTTCTCTTTCTTATGGAGTCAGATGGACAGTGTCGTGTGGGTGTGTATTACAGTGACGGGATCTGGGAGCTTTACCTGCAGAGTGTGTTCTATGCGATGAGGGAAGTGCTTCAGTGTGCACAGTGGAATAGCGTTCTGGCCTGAAGACGGTGCTGGTCCATAGGATTCAGTCAGGTGTGGAACCACCACCAGAGTATGACCTTTACCACCCAGAGTCCCCCCCTCTAACATGGGTTTTTGGTACTGCACACAGCGCTCATCCAGATACACTCCTTTACATAGACGAAGACAGTATCGCGTTAAGAGTAATCAGTGTTAATATAACGTGGACTACCCCTATCTTGTCAAACGCATTTTGAAAGGAAAATGATAAACATGCTTTAGTGTTTTATGTAGATTTTGTATTATGCAAGATTAGTAACTTTCATCAATATAGACACAGTAAGTAACACCATTGACACATTGCTGGTCATAATTGGTAAAGATCTAGTATGCATTCTTAAGTACTTGCTGAGCGTATTGCAGAGATCACATCCTGTCATCATTTTTCATAATAGCAAGACCAACTGACTCCCTCAAACTGCACACAGGTGCAGTGTGTGTGTGTTTGGCTGGGCTTCTCTATAACAGCAGCAGTGCTGTAATTACTCACGGGCTTCCACATTATCCAGAGCTGCTGCCACTCCATTCAGGCTGCTGTAGAACTGGTGTGTGTAGATGCCCTCGCTCTCCTGACACACACGGTTCTGGTGAGATGTGATATTCATGCTGGGATTTATTTTACGCACGGCCTCAGCTGCCACCTCTGATTTCTGCTTCTGTATCAGAGGGAGATGAAGAGAGAAAAATCATGTTTCAGAGCAATGTTTCCCCGTGCAGCTGGTCTAAATGTGTGGTTAGTGTGTCTTTATTCTGAGTGTCTGTGTTTCTAAGCCGGTAGATGAAAGCCTTTATCTTAAAATAAATCAATAGGATCTCATGGTTTATCAAGACTTCGCATCACTGTGAATAATGCAGAAGCCATTGTATGATTAATTGATAATATTTTCAATAATATATAGCCACATATAAATTCATCATGTTTATGTTGTGGCTATACTGTACTTTATACAATTCTTGTATAGCACACAATAAAATAATTTTCTTATTTTCTTACCCCGATATCCTCTGACCTAAACAGGAATTGACGATTCAGATTGGACCTCTCGATCGAATCCATGTCTGTCACTGTGATGTGCCCGCCCTCTCCAGCACCAAGGCCAATCAGGGCAAAGTTTTTCAGAAGCTCACAGCCAATGGCACCAGCACCCACCTGATTTTACACAAATGTTTTGCGTTCAAATAACTATTACATGTACAGTGTGTCGCCAGGGACATAATTTAAAACACTTTCCTTTTTTCCTTTCCAATACAAAAAGAAGCCATGCTATATTCTTCTAGTGTGTACAAAAACATTCTGCAGCCTAAATGTAATCTTCAGTGTATACCTAATTATCTAAATATAGTGAAAATTGAATATTGTGAGTGAGTCTTATTAAGTCTTATTAAGATGTAACAATGAGATTAAGCCAAAAATAACAACATAATATCTTGAAATAAAAAGTTATTAAGTAATGAAATAATGACATGCAGTGACAAATTCTGGAGAAAAAAAAAATTCGCATGCAAATTGCACCTGGTGTCATTATAAAAGAGGTTTTCATTGGTTGGGAAGATTTCACACAACAAGTAGCAATCATGGTGAAGGTGAAGCAGCTTCCTAAAAACCAGGGACCATAGCAAAAAAAACCTTAAACATCCCTGTCAGTGCAATCTGTTCAATAATATGCAGGTGGAAAGTTCATGGAACCATAACTAATGTTCCCTGGACAGTCATTCAAGATGTCACTACATGCTCTCAGATTAATGATAAGGAAGGTAAGAAAGAAGCCAGCAGTCCCTCGAAAAGAGTTGCAGGATGACCTGAAAGCAGCAGGAACAACAGCTATACAAAGAGCAATAAGCAATGAACTGCATTGCAATCATGTCCATTCCTACATCCCACACAAAACTACATCCCCTGTTAAAAGGAAGCACAGAGAAGCACATCTAAAAGCACTTAGACAAATCAGAACTCTTTTGGAACAATATACTCTGGTCAGACAATACAAATCAATAATTCAGCTTGTCATGTTTGGAGAAAGAAAGGTAGCACGTATGATTCCAATAACACCACACCAATAGTGAAGCATGGTGGTGGGAGCATCATGACATGGGGCTGCTTCTCTGCAAACAGTACTGAGGCATTACACATTAGGAGCAATATACTGACACATATTACAGGGAAATTTAATCTCATCATCCAAAAAACTGAATCTGGGGAGAAGATGGACGTTTCAACATGACAATGACCCCAAACGTACGCCAAAATAACTCAAGAATCAAACTAATCGCCAGATTTAAATCCCATTAAAAATTAATGGAGGATTTTAAAATTGTGAGTCCTAAAGGGTGTGAAGCAGGACCTTTGCAACCTTGGGAATTGAAGACGAGTGTCTTATCATAGACATCTCCAAACTTTGTGTACCAATGTACTAATGTTGTGAATTTGTGGTGTCCGAATACCTGTTAAATTTCATTTTATGAAAAACTGATCTTTGTTTATGCTAATTAATACATACGTTTTACATTATGTGTGTAAATCTTAAGTGGATAAATATAGTGAAAATGTATTAAAAATAACAAAAACACTGTAGCACCAACTTCTTTTTCACAACTTGCAGTTCAGGGCTTTCGTAAATTAGCCTTACTGATAGATTGTGAGGTGTTAAATAGTGAGTTCAAATACAGAGATAATGTGACAGAGTAACTCCAAATTAAGTCGAAATTACATAACACTTCAACTTTTTTAGTTTATAATTTCATATAAAAGTTTAAAAATTATGAAAGTTTATAAATTCATTTGTACCTAGTGCCACTTTTTTAATTACTTTGAACTTCCTACAATGTGATAAGTTTTATGTTTCAACTTGTATTTTACTTACTGCTTATTTTACATATAATATGTATATGTACTTATGTATTATATTACCTTAGTATAATCTTATCATAATTTAAATTCTGAACAAGGTCTGAGTGTCATAAATGGAGTACATGCTGAGTGTTCAACAGGAAGTGAGTCAAACTCTTGACTACGCTACTGTAGCTTGGGTTGCTTCCTGCTGTGAACCATAAAGTCCAGGATCAGCTTCCTGAGAACCATTTCCTCCGCAATTGTTTTGTCCACATGATCTTTATGAACTGTACTGTAAGCATGTTGAATAGCGAAGGTTAGTGGTGCTCTCTTTTGGTGAAAAGGAGGAACAACACTCACCAGAAAATATCTCTGTTTCTTCAGTTTCTCTTGGAAATCAGAGCCGAACACAGCAATTTGACCGTCATAGCGACTGTTTCTCTGTGAAGGAAATAACAGAGCTAATAGCATATCAAATATCATCAGCCTTTCCATGCACTTGAAAAAAAAAAAGAAACTTTATTTCTGGTCACATTTTGTGGATACACTTAGAGAAAATTCATACTGATTCACATGTGATTTTTAGACACCCCCAATTTCACACATTTTTCACATGTGGACTTTTCACAGGTAGTACATGTGGGTTTTTTTCTACATGAACAGATGATTTTCAGATGATTCAGATGTAGGATGTAGGATATGTGGTTTTATTTATCACATACTGTACAGAATTTCAGGGTATAACACATTTCCCATGTTTTTCACATGTAATCAAATATTATTCATTTAATCATATATGAAATATGCGATCACATGAAATGTATTTGATAATGTGATAATGTCCATTTCAAGCAAGCTGAAAGAAAGTGAAATATTGCTTACTGGAGCACAGGCTTCTTCTGTCAGTCCTCTGGCACTGTCCTCCTGCTCAGGAAGGCACTCCAGAGCATCAAAGTAGAGCCACTGTTTGAGTGGAGTGAACTTGCCACTGCAAGCCTGAACAACATCCATAATCAGCATTAGCAGTTTTCAAAACAGCAATTTAACAACGTTGCAGAAAATATAATGACTATAACCACAATTTATCAAAAAATCAACAAGCAACCTTTTCAGATACCATCAGTCTTTCAGTGCACTTGATTGCCTTGATCATTCTCACCTTCATCACCTCCTGGGCAGCCAGTCCTCCAATGAAAGCATTGATGGGAGCCAAATTGCCCCCGGCACAAAGGGACAGTTTCCTCACGACTTCCTCGTCAAACTCGTTAAATTGTGCAGCTGCACTGAGCTGCCTCGCCATGGCAAGCAGTAGCTCAGCATCCCCCTGGTTAAGGAACCAACACATAATACGAGGATGCCAACACTGATGTAGCTGTAATTCTACAGCCTCTGTGTATAGCATATTGGATATACAATACACCAATATCTTCAGCACATTTGGTATTGTTTTCATGGATATTTCATAATTGTCATTACCCCTGTATCTGAGGCAGGAGGCAAATGCTTGACATGACCTAGTACACACAATTCTTGGGCAGTACTTTTATATAAGCAGCCTTATTTTGGCCAAATTCTAATTCCAAGACAATAGGAGTAAAATATTGACCAACTCAAAAAATTCACAAACAATAATGAAAGATTTGGGAATTATCGTGATATGAAATGCAACTGGTGTATGCTTACACTGATAATCAATCCAGTTCTGGAACTGACATAAACACACACACACATATACACACACAGAATAACATGTACTATGCAGGACCTTTTCAGTACTGGAAATGATTACTGAGTTACTACTGAATTATAGCTTTTTGGCTACACACTATACATGTCATTACTTGGAATATTTTTTTGATTTCGATTCCTTTAATTAGCAGAATTTACAGCAATTTTGGGCAACTAATATAAGCAGTTTGCTGATGTACAAATATTGCGCTGCATTAAATACTAGAGGTCCAGAGGTCAGTAGAGGTGAAAAAAGCATCCAAAAATTCCTTGCTCAATTAAAAGTGCAATAAAGCATCTAAACAAATACTTTGGGAAAAGTTGCAGTGTAGCGCCAGCATAAAGTCTTCACTCACATGAAAGTAGAGATGCATAAACTCTTAAATTTGCTTCAAGTATGAAAGTAAAAGTACAAGAAAGATTCACAACAAGAGTCCTGCCTCAAATCATACCCTACATTCTGTTACTGACAGAAAATTTGCGCTACTTTCACCATGGAAAACTTTAGCTAAGACTAACTAAAGACACTTATCTCTCAAATCTCTCAAATGTTAGCTAGTATGATAATAACTCTGATGGTACAAGCTAGATGGATGATAATAACTAGCTGACGCAATACAAACTGTCTTGATAAATACAAAGTGTGTGTAGCAACAGTTTACATTCGTTAGGAATTTAGATGGACTCCTTGAAGCTGTCTTATGCTAAAATGTCACCTTATGATTTTACAGATGTATATTTTACAGTGTATATTATTACATGTAGTGATGTAGTGTTTGAAAATGTAGAGAGTGGAAAAGTTTGAAATGTAGTACATAAAAGTTAAAACAGCAAAAACTGAAACCAGACTTAAGCACAGTAATAAAGTCATTGTACTTTGGTACTTCCCACCTCCCAAGGTCAGTGACTAACCAATAAGTCAAGTAATCAATCCAGGCTGATAAAATTCTTTTACATTATATGATAATTGCTAAGGTTTCCTGGTATAACAGCCAAGCTGTTTAAAACAAACAGACACGAACATGGCAGATGTAACTCATTACAGCCAATAAACGCTTTCACATCTGTAACCTCTGGTAAATTTAAACAAAAGGTCTTTATCTATTGCGGTTTCTCTGTAACTCATCCATATGTTCTATATTTTGTTAAAATCTAGTTGCACATTGAAGCATTTAAACATTATGTTCTGTTCACTATTTAGCAATGAATGAAAATATATTTATTTTATATATATATATATATATATATATATATATATATATATATATATAAAAATTTATATAGCCAACATTAATGCAAACAGATATAAGTGAAACCCAATTAACCTGATGGAACTTAAAAAAAAAAAAAGTCAAAACACAAAAAAATGACTTTCTGTGCAATATAAAGAAAATGATTTTTAGAAACGGTTATTTATATTCATAAGTAAAAATGGGCCAAACACATAAATAGGTCATACTGAGAAAAGCACTTGCATTGTTCCACTTTTAAACAGAAAATAAAGGTTAATCATACTGCAAAACTATACTTACATTCAATAAATTTCTTGAATAACAGATAATAATCTTAAAAGATGTTTGTAAAACATACAGAGCAGACTGACTGGTTGTCCGTTACTCACCTGGTTCCTGGGTTTGGGCAGGCGACTGTATTTCTGCTGGAACTCCTGCAGTGCTCGGAAACCCAGGTGAAGAGATTGATGTCTCTGAACTTTCCCATAATCAGTGAGCGCCAGTAGCTCAGGATCTTGCATCACTTTCTCCACAGCAGCATCTAGAGGTATCTGACATGTCCAACACATACACATACAATCACCTTACACTTTATTAGGAACATCTGCACACCTGCTCATTTATACAGTTGTCCAATCAGCCAATCATATGGCAGCAGCACAATGCATAAAAGCATGCAACAAAAAACATTGACTGAGTGACAGTTCTGTGGGTGGAAACGCCTTGTTGATAAGAGAGGTCAGAGGAAAATAGCCAGATTGGTTCGAGCTGCCAGGAAGGATATAGTAACTCATATAATCACACTTTACAACTGTGGTGAGCAGAAAAGCATCTCAGCATGCGCAAAACATCGAACCTTGAGGTTGATGGGCTACAAGAGCAGAAGCTGCATTGGGTTCCACTCCTGTCAATCAGGAATCTGAGGCTATCACGGGCACAGACTCATCGTTACTGGATAGGTGAAGTTTAGACCATCCACCTCAAAATCAAATGGTGCATCCTGAGATGCTTTTCTACTCACCGTGGTTGTAAAGAGTGCTTATTTGAGTTACTGTAGACTTCCTGGCAACTCAAACCAGCCTGTAATTCTCCTCTGATCTCTCTCATCAACAAGGTGTTTCAGCCTGCAGACCCTCTTTTGCACCATTCTGTGTAAACAGACTGTAGTGTGTGAAAATCCCAAGAGATCGGCAGTTTTTGAAATACTCAAACCAGCCCATCTGGCACCAACAGCCATTCTGATATTTGATGTGAACATTAACTGAAGCTCTTTATGCATTCTGCTGCTGCTGCCACATGATTGGTACAAGTGTTCCTACTAAAGTGGATGGTGAGTGTATATACAGTATATGAGAGTTTATTGTATAAATAACTCAGATATTGGTATGGCTCTGATGTGTTATAGTAACAAACTCACAAAACTAAGTGTCTTCGTTTCTTTGACTTCAGTTGCCACTCCGCCCTTCTCATATTCAGAGAAATTCGAGGTGTCACAAATACTGAAGGAGTAGCTGTCTAAAAAAAGAAAAAATGAGAGGCAAAGCTATATAATCCATCCCTTATTTTGTTTAAACAATTGGCTTCATCTTTCATTTTCACAGCTCTTTATCACTTTTAGCATTAGAACAATAATTCCAATTCCTGCTACTTATTACTCACCTATCACTTTGATTTCAATAGGCCCAGAGCTGTTGAGCTCCGTCATGCCCTGAACCCCAGAGAAGACAACACGCATGCCATCTGTGAAGGTGCCCTGGTCGTCTGTGCATGTGACTATACCTGGATTTCCCTGCATAGGACAAAGGCATCACTTTATACCAGGGTTGGCAAACTCATTTAAGGTCAAGATTCAAGATTTTTATTTGTCACATACACAATTATATACAGTATATAACTTGCAGTGAAATGGAGACCTGGCCTACTCCTCTTTAGACTGTGCATTAAATGCTAAATTAAAGATTAAAAATCAGAAATGAATAAGAAATAATAAGAAATATGAAGTATATGTACAGGTTGGGGGTCACATTGGCCACAGTCTCACATTAAAAGGACCTCAGCAATACATCCAATCCGATAATTATATGTAATTATACATTTAAAACTAGACAAATAAATTGACATAAGTTGGCATGTGCTACTGTCTGCAGTGCTGTAACTTTATAACATTAAAAAAAACGGACAACAAATTGATATAACCTTTTGCTGACACATGTTCAGACTGCTAGCTGAGAAAAAGAAAAAAGGTCTCAGAATGACACAAATCATTGTGTAGTCAAATCATATGCAATGTGGGAGACTCAGGTTTCAACTACCCTACCTCTTAGAACTCCCTGACACCTGACATCTTTTGGCCTTAACCAGCTCAGCTCTATCCGGAGTGAGACTTTGAGCCATGGCAATGTTTATGGTGTTATTCAAGTGTTTATGTCTCGGGTTTGACTCATTTATTTTCATACAAATGTAGGTATGTCCAAACAAGCAGAGACTCAATGAGGCAAAGGCTTTCAGTTTTGGATACTTTGACCCAAGATCCTGGTAAAATGTGCCCAAGCCTACACTGGCAAATTTCTCTTTCAACACACAATTGCACTGTAGGTCAATCAAATTCAATTTGCTGGCACATCAGACGGGTTAGAGAACGGTGAGGTAAACATCTTGAATCAGTACTTGAAAACGCTGCCGAAATTCAGTCTTCAGTCTGATATTTTTGACATTGTGCCGAGCCATGATGCCACTGCTGTGTGCGCTAATGGCGTCTTTTTGTGCTAATTGTGTGGAAATGCACACAATTTCTACTGAAATACACGAATGCTATCGTAGTACTCTGACACAAGTTTATCTTGACCTAGGCAGTTTAGTGTTGAGAGCATTCAAATGCTCGGTCATGTCCACTATAAATGCCAAGTCCTGAATCCAAGTCCTGTTTTTCATTTTCTGTTTCATGAAGAGTCCAATTTCCATTCGTAGTTCATAAAAAAAAAAGCTTCAGTACCAACTCACAACTCAACCACCTCTCCTCTTTGTAGTAAGCTAGCCTATGGCTAGCATTATGCTCCCTCAGCAAGGCATCGAACTGATGGTGGCTCAGTCCTTTCCCACAGATAAAATTCACTGTTTTGATAACCACACTCATGACATTGTCCACTTTAAATGATTTGCTACATAGCGTCTCTTAAAGAACAAGTGCCTGCACATGACTGGAGCTTTTTTCTTGAATTTTACCAACAACCCCTGCTTTCTTTTCACACATCGAGGGTGCACTCACAGTACAAGCCCAATCCAAACTCAGCCTGCCCAAGGATCCAACCAAGCAAGCGAAAATATCTGTGTTTGTGAGAGAACGCAAAGTTTCTTGGGGGAACGCAAAAAAATTGCAAGAGAATGCAAAGTATCTCGGGGGAACACAAACATTTTGTGAGAGAATGCAGAGTATCTCGGGGAATGCAAAAATTTTGTGAGAGAACATAAAGTTTCTCTGGGGAACACAAAAGCTTTGCGAGAGAACGCAAAGTTTCTCGGGGGAATACAAAAATTTTGTGAGAGTACACAAAGTATCTCGGGGGAACACAAACATTTTACGAGAGAATGCAAAGTTTCTTGGGGGAACACAAACATTTTACGAGAGAATGCAAAGTTTCTTGGGGGAACACAAACATTTTACGAGAGAACGCAAAGTTTCTCGGGGGAACACAAAAATTTTGTGAGACAACATAAAGTTTCTTGGGGGAACACAAACATTTTGCGAGAGAACACAAAGTATCTCAGGGAACGCAAAAGTTTTGCGAGCGAATGCAAAGTTTCTCTGGGGAACACCAAAATTTTGCAAGAGAACGCAAAGTATCTCGGGGGAACGCAAAAAAATTGCGAGAGAGTGCAAAGTATCTCGGGGGAACACAAACATTTTGCGAGAGAACGCAAAGTTTCTCGGGGAAATACGAAAATTTTGCGAGAGAACACATAGTATCGCGGGGAACACAAACATTTTGCGAGCGAACACAAAAGCATTGAAATATAAATTTTCCTCCGATCTCATATTTTTTCCATCACCATGTCCCTTCAGGGGCTTCGTAAAGAAGAAATATGCCATTGTCCATTTTTCCTGAAACATCCACCATTCAGAATCCACCTTACCTTTCTTGGACAAAGACATTTCCAATGCACAATGCTAGCCTGTGTGTACATTACGCATGACTGGGAGACCACACCAAACAATGACAAGAATAAACTAGTAACTGCATCAAGCATCAATAAAAGACAAAGTGGATAAACCAGGAACTGTACTCTAAGGATTTTTCCCATATTTGGCTCATCTCCTCTCAGGCTGGATTAAACAATCAGGCTCTTTTGCACCCCTGCTTTATACAGCATGCACTTCAGTATTAATGGTTAAAAGCTGAAATAGAATTACATGTCATTTTTATTATTTCACTATGCTGTATATGTAATTACAGTGCATTTACACTATTATACCACAGCGCTGTTGAAGTCTCGATTATGATTGGTCAGAAGGTGTTGCTTAAATTTCTATAACAGAGAAAGAAACAAAATACAGGCTGGTGAGGGAGTGACTGTTTATACCAGCTGGAATGAGTGGCCTGTGATAACAGGCGTTCACTTGGCTTTCATTCCACAACACTAAACGTAACTATAAATGGATAAAAATGTATGACGTGCTGCTGTTTAATTACTAGAAAAATGTCATTCTTAGCAAATTGCTGTGGTATAAGAAGAAAAAAATACATCAGGCTTATTGTAATGGGAAAATAATGGGAACTTTGGGGTGGTAAACAATCCTTCGGGCTTTGCATCAGGCCGCATGACGCCGCCCCTTCGTTGATTAGTTTCCCATAACAGCACACCCCTTTGTGTTTTATTCCTTATATTGCACCAGTCAGTGTAAATGTATATTAAAAATATTATGTAATATATACTCTCGGTTGTCAGTTTACAAGGTGGGTAATTTGCAATGCTTTTGGCGTAATTTGAAAAACAAAAGCAGCCAGATCATTATGGCAAGCCAGAGGAGAAAGCACCTTTTAGGTATAAATGTTCTACATATGCTCCATGAGCGTGATAAACAGTAAGTGTACAAATCAGGTCTACTGTACTCGCTGATTTTACAATGCCCGAACAAAATTTCAGGCAAATTACAAAATCTTGTCAGTGATCAGTGCAGTGTAAACATAATATTGTGGCTGAATCAGATAACATTAGCATTTTAAATATTACTGACATAACCTAGCTACATGCAGTATATTTAATGCTTTCCTGTGTAATCAGGACGAAGTTCTGCTATCAGACTTGTAAGACGTGTTTTTGTGGTTCCACAGAAACCACACAAACACGTCTTATGTAGGGTATGTTCTAATGTGTTTTAATATTGTTAAATGTTTAGGTAAAATATCTTGTTTAGGAATGACTTCAATTTTTAAAAAGTGAACTGTCTTGTTAAAGTACTGCAAAGCATATACAGTGCCTCCAGAAAGTATTCACCCCCTAGTGATTGTTTTCTTTCTTGCTGTATCGCAACATCAAATTTAAGTATATTAGAATGGATAGGAGATTTTTTCCCTGCTCCTTTTGAAGTAACTCTTTACAGAAATAAGGTTAAATAAATTATTGAGATATCCTCAGAGTTACAGTGGGGTCCAAACGTCTGAGACCACACTGACAATCTGGGATAGTTTTTTCATTTAAAATTGAAAAATAAACAGAAGGTTTTAGAATTTTGAAATTAAATTAAAAAAGTAAATGTTCAGTATATTGAATATTTAATATTCTACACTATTTCTAGGTCCCTGTTGAAATTTATGCAAATTTGTGATATGTTAACTGCTTTGTACAAAAGGTCAGACATGTACTCATGCCTAATCTCTTCTAGTGCTCAGACGACACTCCGATGGATTTGATCTAAAATGGATCGTAAGGTTTTGCACAAACTTGTGGAGTCCATGCCAGCTCGAGTACACTGTCATTAAAGCAAACCTTGGACGTACCAACTACTAACAAACGCTGAAATTCATGTAAACATTTCAAAGATTCTACTTTTCACCCAAGTCGTTGTCGATAATATAATTCGTAATGAAAATTGTTGTATTAAATTAGAAAAGAGTGATAAATAGAAGCAATTTCACTAGTGGTCTCAGACTTTTGGACCCCACTGTATATGTGGTCTTAATGCTCAACATGTCTCTACTGAGTTATATCTTTTACTAATTATTTAAAAGGGTGCTTAATGAGAAACTGACAGATTGAACCTTATAAAGTCGAACAGTGTTTGATCGTACAGAATTAATGAGTTTTATCTGTATTCGGTTAGTGTTCAAATTGCTTTCGAATTGTCGTCATTCTGATCACGTAAATTTGAAGCAACCTTAAAGTGTAGCCCTTGTTGAGCTGTAAATGTAAATTACAGTAGTGTAAAGTTTTTTACACTCTTCACCCAGATAGAACCATGTAATACTAAGGACCATTCTCAGCACAGCAGTCACACTGATATAATTGAGGTATGACAGTATGTGTGTTGTCTTAACAACAACAACAACGACAGTAACAGTAAACTATAGTCACGAACTGTACACCTACATTCCATGTACATTCCTGCTGCCTTAAAGGAACCCTAGAAGCATTGTAATTCCTGTTTCACTTTTAGTTTTAGTAAGAACTCTGGTTCATGTGAGGCTCAGGTTCAGACATGGCAGTGTCACTGTAGAAAAATGAAAGTACTGTGCCTTTACCTTGGAGATATGAGCAATCATGGACACACTTGGCGGCTCTCCATCAGTGTCTTTGACCAGAAACTTTTCTCCAAAGTCACAGAACAGCTGTCTACAATTAAGCAATAAACAGGACCTCTTATAAATTCACAACATTCATCTTATAATTCAATGAAAACGGGTTATCTATTAAATTATCACTATTAAAGCATTAACAATGTAGTTGTAGTTTTCCATACATTTCAAAATCTTTTTTTTTTCTCAGTCAGTCTTGATCACTGAATAATAATTAAAAAAAAACGTTACCCTTACCCGCAAAGGCCTTTGGTGTCAGCCAAAATAAACTTGATGTTATTGGAGTGGCAGAATGCAGCCACTGAAAGCTGCTCTTCTGATGATGAATCTGTGAGAACCACCACCTAAAATCATTTAGGAAAAAAGTTTAGATATAGATGACTCCCTGCAATTTTTATTACTTGTTAATTATGCTTATATGTACAAGTCAAGGTTTTTGTATGACCACTATAATGAGCTAAAATAATATTTGTTTCCTCAGCTACGCTAATTATGCATAGTTAATTATTCTGTACAGGCCTAGTAATTCAACACACCCTGATGGCTACCTGATGGCTATTTTAATTTAATTGTAATTTTATTGTTCTTCTAGTGGCACTAATAAAGGTTGTGACTGTCTCAGTGGTGTTGTGTTACACTGTATTTGAGAAGAAACAGTGGAACTAAAATTACTAATAAAACTTCTGATTACACAAATCTGTAAGACTGGAACTCTCTGGCATCTGCAATACTAATCTAATACTAATCACCTCGTCTGTTGCACTATATGGTAAATTCCATCCATTCGTCCATTTTCTGTACTGCTTATCCTACACAGGGTCACAGGGGAGCCTGAAGCCTGTCCCAGGGAACTCAGGACACAAGTCACCATGGACGGGATGCCAACCCATCACACACACCCACTCACACACTACAGACAATTTGGAAATGCCAGTCAGCCTACAACACATGTCTTTGGAGTGGGGGATAAAACCAGAGTACCCAGAGGAAACCCCCGAAGCACAGGGAGAACACGCAAGCTCCATGCACACAGGTCAGAGGCGGGATTCGAACCCCCAACCCTGGAGGTGCGAGGCAAGCGTGCTAACCAATAATCAGAAAAAGTAAGAAGATCACATCTACCTGGAATTTGTGCAGAGAGTCCTTATTTAGGGTTTCGGTATGGGTGGAAAGTCGAACATTGCTATTTAAGCGGGCAAGATGTTTTTCAGAACAAATTGCCCGGTTCTTCCCCAGGTCACTCTCTTTTAGGTAGAACTACAGAGAATCAGAGAAAACAAAAATGCAGTTAAAGCAAGTAGAAACAAAGGAAGGGTATGCATAAAGGACTTGTACTACTTCAGAATTTTCTTTTTATCCATCAAACCCATTCTTGCTAGCCTCTGGACTTTATGTGTACTTTATCCCTGTTCTTAGAGGACCACTTTGATTACAGAAGCTCACTACCTGAGAGGACAGGTCGCCCCATTCGGTCGTCCCCTCGTCGTGGATGGTGACTGAACCAACTCCAGCCAGAATTACGTTCTTGGCCACCTCCACCCCGAGACCTCTCATCCCACATATAAGCACATTTGCCTCTCCCATGCGCCGCATTGCATCATGGCCCAGGACATACCTGTGTAGGTTCAGAATGACCAGATACACCATTCAGCTGACCTCAGATCAGATAACAGCAGAGTCCCAGCTACTCAAGCTCAGGCTCAATGTAAACAATTGGCTAAATGTATAACAATCACAACTTGATCATCATAATTTTCAGGGCTTTGAATGAAAGATTAGAACTTTGTGGCTTTGATGTGGGGTCTCACATTCAAAGACTCATTCAAAAATAACCTGAATCACTTGCTTCGACCTTTCAACACGGATGTACTCAAGGCTTTGTTCATAAAATATGAGTGTATAATACTCACAGCTGCCGTGAATATAACCCCTCGTCTATGTCGGCTTGCTCCATGGTTGTGGAAGATATGCTCAGCTGTGCTTTCAATGACAGAGCTGAGAGAAAGCAAGCGCTTATTTTTTACTTTCGTTTCTGCCGGCAATCTTACAGAGTGACGCAGGAAGCACTGTGACGCAAGCAGGAATGTTGCATGCTGCATTACTTCCGTGTAACCTTTCTGCAGTAGTTCTGCTGCAATATCTTTTCATTAGGTACGTTTACAGTACTGTGTTTTTTTTGGCAACAATTCTGGCAACATTTTTAAACCACCACCACCACCACCACCACCACCACCACCACCAGTAGTAGTAGTAGTAGTAGTAGTAGTAGTAGTAGTAGTAGTAGTAGTAGTAGTAGTAGTAGTAGTAGTAGTAGTAGGCAGCACAGTGGCATAGTGGTTTGCACTGTTGGCTCAGACCTCTGGGGTTGTTGGTTCAAATCCCACCTCTACCCCACTTGTATGTTCTCTCTGTGCTTCAGGGGTTTCCTCCTCCAGTCTGAAGACATGACTTGTAGCCTGATTAGTAATTGCAAATTTGTGAATATGTGTGATTGTGCCCTTCAATGAGTTGGCACCCTGTCCAGGGTGTTCCCTGGATAGTTCTCAGGTTTCCCCATGACCCTGTGTAGGATAAGTGGTACAGAGGATGGATTATTATTATTTTAAAAGCGTGGTACAGTGCAAAATCTACCAGAAATTGGATGCATGTGTGAAGGATAGGAATGGAGGCAAAATGGAGTCCAAAAATGACGGTGTAAGCTTTAACTTACACTGTCATTTTTAAACAAGCATTATTGGAGGTACTATTTGGAATCATGTATTGTGTTCAGATGAGACCAACATCAAATTCCTTGGTAATTGTCATATTTGGGGGAAAAAAGGGAATATATACAAGGAAAAACTCCCATGCTCAGTGTATAGACAGAATGAATAGCACTATCAAGATCTTTAAGCCCAAAACTTGGTTGCCCCTGGCAAGAGGTTAAACATGGCCATAGGATGGATATTTCAACAAGATACTAACCCTAAACATACCTCAAAATCAACACAGAAATACGTATCGGACCTCAGATGCAAAGATGTTATAAATATAAAGCGGCTTTTAAGGGTTGTGCATGGACCATGATCCCTCTGCAAGTGTTCTCCAGCCTTAAACAGTCCTGTCTTGTGATCAGTAGCTGAGTATTTTAAAACTGCATGCACTGAGCAAACACGACCACAAGATGGCAAGATCCTGCAAACACAGGACACGTTCCAGTAAATAAAGCCTTTTTTTTTCTTTTTTCTTCTTCTTCTTCTTTTTTTTTTTTTTTTTTTTTTTTGTAAAGCATCATTCTTGTTTCTAATAAAACATGTGAAAGTTTAAACTATTAATTTTAAATCATGGGCCCATGTTAGGAGCATTTAAAATGGCATAATAGATAAATCTATTTTTTTGCACATTAATTCAAACCACCAATTTTTGGGAAGATTTATATTTATTTTACAAAATATATAATTCAAGCCCCTACTCTCAGTATAGATTGGGCAAATAAAGCATTGACATGAAACAAGGTGGCTGTAACAACCCTGTGTATAATTCTTGCTCTGAAAGAAAGCGTTAGGATTAAATGCAATGTCTTTCTTTTTCATTTTTGTTGTAACTCTTCTTAAATTTATGCAACTTGTGAAATACAGTGATTACAGTTATGCTTCAGGCGTGCTGTTTTGGCGTAGTATTTAAGAGAAATAATGTTTTTTTGCACTGCAGTAAAACGAAAATGCAAATACCTTTGACCTACAGTCATATTGAGTGTGTCTGACGTTAGGCGAGTATAATTTCTCACATGCTGTAGTTTCGTGTTTTAATTAACACCCTTTAAGTAATAATGCAAAGAAAATGGATGAAATTGTTTTCGAAACTTGTTTCCCATTGCATCTTTTAATAGTATTAATTAGATATGAATGAATTATTATTAGAAATTAAATCTAGCAGAAATGGACCTAGCCATGTACGAACAATATACAAATTGTGTGCTATATATGTTTTTTTTGTTATAAAATATAGAACTTTATTTAGTCAACAACAACAATAAAAGAAAAGAAAAAGCACAGTAAAGTCAGTACCATAACATTAACTTTGAAGTACATCTATTTCCAATAATATTTTATACACAGAAAATATTAGAAAAAAACATAATGAAAGACAAACCACAGTGGTATATAATGTATTACAAATAGAACCCCCGCTATTGTACAACAGTCATTTAAAGCAGCCTGCTTTACCACGTGTCAAGCAATTACACAAGAAAGGCAGGAGAGACACGAGATTGAAGTCCACTTAGCTTCCTATCGCCTTGTCTTGTGCATAAAGTAGTTCTCTGTTCCTTTAAGTCAGTCTCTATGTTCCTTTGTGGTTTTCACATAAAGTGATTCTTACATAAAAGACCATCCATAAACATCTACACAACAACATAACTGGGTTTTAACTAATAAAGCTGTACAGTACAAAAACATTTCATGCAAAAATGAGAACAATTTTCCTAAACCTCTGGGACGACAGTCTAAATGACTGGATAAGGTGGTTCAAAGTGCTTGCCTTGATTTCTCTGTTATAAAGATGCACAAGGTTATCACAATATGGCATACTCTTTCAATATGCTTTTAATTTAGAAAAAAAAAAGGAAACAACGTCCTGATTTGAAACCTATGCATTCTGTAATTTAGTGTACTTAGTTCTTGTGCGTGCAATAATTGTACGTACTATTTACATATAACTTGCTAACGTGAGTAAAAGCATGTGGTTACTATGTGGGATGTCCTTTTGGGTTAGAATCAGACCTAGTGGCTTACGGAAGAATTTTGCACATGTAGTCATATAGACATGGAAGATCAAGACCATTACAGAGACGTAAAGCTGATGTTTTAAACCTCCTGTGTAGAGCTGAGATGATTCTGATCAACTGTACACACTGTTATCCTACTCATGTAACGACGATGTGAATTTTCTTTCCTCAGCCAAGTATTCAGAGAGTTATTATTAGAATTAAGTTTGACTACATAAATATTCAAACATTTACAAGTATAGCTAAAGCAGGGGTGTCAATAAACATTGTAATCTGGCCATCTAAATGAATTTAGAATCCGTTCTCTAAAGCAGTATTGCCTTGTGAACCATAATCGAACTGAAAACTTTAGTCACTGTTCTCCACTAGGGGGCAAAATAGAGCGATAAACTCAAGGCCATCAACTCAGCTACTGATAAAATGTGCGAGCCATTGACAAAATGATTTGTAACTCTTCATCAACGTGCTAAAAAATTTGACATATAATCCCGATTAAGTCTAGTCTAGGTTATAACATTACAAAAAGTGGAAAATTTCAACCAGGAGGTGAATACTTATCCAAGCCACTGTATGGAAAAACCATAATCTGGAAAAAATTGCTTTTCTTGTAATGAATTGCAAGTTTGTTCATCAGGTTTGTAGGATACACATGTTCAATCTGTTTGTGTATTCACAGTGTAACTTTCAGATAAATGCTGACAGAATAAACACCTTTAAGAGGAGTTGTTCATGTGGTATTGGTCTACCAGACTACCCTTTTTTTGTCTGGCCCACTTTGGACATTGGACAAAGTGTAATCTGGCCCATTACCTAATATGAGTTTGACACCCCTGAACTAAAGCATACATAAAGTGTGACTGATTAAGAAGACAGCTTGTATTGGAAACTGCTTGGTCAGTAAAACCACTGGTGTTATAGCTAACGTCTCATTGTATATTACATGGTGGCCTTTTAGGAGCACCTACAAATGAGGTGCCATGAGTATTTATCCACTTAGTATATACAGCCTGTAACTGTGCTTTCACCTTCCCCCATAATACAATCACACAGTTCATTAGGACAAGAACACTATAATAAATATGCTATACGAAGAATAACAATAATAAAATATCTGCACAGAAGAATCATATACACAAAACTGTTTTTTCCTCTCTTTTTGTGCTCTCAGTACAAAGATATCCACAGAGTCTAACTATGTACAAACTACAATAAATACTGCCTACTGTCGCTGCTCTAATGTGTCCATTTAGTCCATCGGTCACACTGTAGTTTAACTTATTTTCACGTGTAATGTGTTTCAGCGGGTTGGAGTTTTTGCTTGAGTCTCGTGGATGCATGTACTTTATGTGTCTGTGTTTCCGGCCTCCTCAGCCTCCTATTCATGTCTCGGCTGAGCTCCTCTGGGGCTCATGGTGTCTCCGGTTACGCGGTTTACGCTGCTCCTTCGGTTCGTATGGGTCTTTCTTGTGCTCATGCTCAGCGAATTGCCAGTAGTCCTGGCAGTACTGGTTGATTAAGCCCATCTCAGGCTGGCTCAGGATGGTCAGCAGGTCTTTGTACTGCTCAGCACTAGGTGTCCAGGCACTGGTCTGTAGGGGAACAGCGGGCAAGGCAGGTATAGAGGCTCCGGTCTCCATTTGGATGCTGTTGACAGTGCGCACTGAGAGCACAAGCAACTGCAGCTTGACCAGCGTGTGCTTGAAATTCTTCTCTGTGGCTGTGCACTGGTAGGTGCCAGCATCTGAGAGCTGCAGGGAGCGCAAAAGCAGGCCCTGATCTGTGTGCAACACACGCCCATCTGAACGAATCTGATAAAAACAAAGAGTAAACATATCAATATAATAATAATAATAATAATAACAGATGTATTCATATAACACCTTTCTCAAACCTAATGACATTTTATGACGTAATTCAACCAATAAGTACTTGGTATTAACTCCTTTTAACATTAAAACACATTTTAGCTGTGATCAGACTAGATGTTTTTATCCAGCTGCCAGTGCATATCTTATAGGTCTAGGCTCATAGGTCTAATTCTATGGGAAGTGGTTGCAAGATGGTCTGAATTCTGCCATTTTTTGACAGAATGGAGTGCTTTCAAATATTAAAAACTACATCAAGCCCTTTTTTTTTTATGTGATACTCAATCAGGTGATGCTCAAGCAAAAAAAATTACCAGTGCTCTTGTTACTGTGGTACAGGGAATATAAGGAACTTTATGTATTAAATGAAAGATATTTCAATGTAAATATTTCGGTGTTCCAGTGTAACTAATAATATAATACAAAAGCCTCGTCTTGTAATACAATACAAAAACCTTGCCATTATTAAACAAAATCAATAATAAATTTACTCTAGCTCACTAGATAAGTCAAGTAGAAAAGTACAGTCTGCATGAATCCACTCCGCCAAATATATTCGACACTAATAAAGGTATTGTATAAAATGTAAAAAAAAAAAAAAAGAAAAAAGAAAAAAGAAAAAAAACCAGCATAAGACATCATCACCAGCATTTATGCAAAATGTGTATGATTTTTGATGAGTGTGTGATTTTGATGAATCTCATACAAACTGGGTTGGAAGAAAAGCTACAAGCATTAGCGCTTGTTGTACATTTCACATGAGATGGAGTGTGTACGTTTTGGTCATGAGAGCATGTTGAAAATGCATGAGACAAACGCAGGACACAAAACTCTGACTTTGGATGTTGGAAGGTACCAAAATCCTCCACAAGTGTGTGTGTGACAAACCATAACCAGATCAAATGAATATGGTGGATTAAGTAAGTGTAAACATCATAAAGCAGTGATGTGTGATGGGAAAAGCTACAAACCTCTCGTCTCCTGTCACTGTTCTCCTTCTGAAAATGCCATTTGATGGACACATGAGGAGACCTGGCCTGGCACTCCAGGAACGCTGTGCTTCCCTCCACTCCATACTGCACCGCCTCCAGAGTGTTTCTATTGGCTGGGAAAGAAAACAAATAAAAGCTCAGTAGAGCCCAGTGTGTAAGAGCAGTTACATTTTTTACACCATTGTTACATTGTGTAAATAATACTGCTGCTTATAATTCATTTCTCACCATTGGAGTTGTAGCCTCTGCACTGTCTAATCGGGTTGCCATACTTCACATCTTGCCTTCGACTGCGCCTAGCAGAGCAGAGCGTCAGTGCCATACGTAGTCAGAAATGTCAACGGTCTCTTTCATAATTAGACAAGTCTGAGATGCTGAGCATCCCAAAATGCTAACATGGCACTAATTAAATTTCACTGGTGATACTATTTGATGTACTGTATTCCAGTAAAGCTGAAACTATAAAAAATAATATATTTGCAAATGAATACACACTGTTTATTAATAAAGTAAAGGTATATGTATTATGGAAAATCAACAGAAAATGTTCAATGCTTTTTTTATCATTTACTTTTAATTATATTGAATAATAAATGTGGACAGATGGAATATAAGGTAAAAAAAAAAAAACCTTGGCAGAGCAACACTGTAGTAAAGGAGGTATAAGCACAGTCAATCACTTTTAGTGAACCTCCCATTTTTGCATGCACACACACACACACACACACACACAGTCCTCACCTCTTGTGGTTGGTGGAGTAGCGGGAGCAGGACTTGCCGTCCCAAGCGCAGTAAGGGTCCCGGGCGAGGCAGCAGTCTGCACACCCTTCGCCGTACACATCACATCTGTGCAATGCCAGGTGAGTCACTCCTACTGCTGAACTCACATACAGCTGTTGCTGTAGAAATCAGAACACACACACTAGTTGTTTACTGTCTCAGGATCTCCGTCTTAGCTTCCTGTTTTCCTTTGTCTCTACTCCAACTCCACCATTATCTCATCCGCGTCTTCTTGTGCTGATTACAAAATGAATTTATATCTTGCCCTATGAACTCAAACTAACTACGGCCATTCACTGAAACTGAGATAAGTGTTTTTTTTTAGAAGAGAATTATTTATAATCGCACTATCCCGTGTCACTCAGATGAGGATGGGTTCCTTTCTAAGTCTGGTTCCTCTCAAAGTTTCTTCCTCATATCCTCTCAGGGAGTTTTCCCTTGCCACCCTCGCCTCTGGCTTGCTCATTAGGAATAAATTCATAAATTTAAAATTTATATCCTGAATGTATATATTTCTGTAAAGCTGCTTTGTGACAATGTCCATTGTTAAAAGTGATATATAAATAAAAACAAATTGCTTTTTCAGTGCTCAGGCAAAAAGGGGTAAAAAAAAATTTACACCTTATTTATAATGTACATGAACATTATAAAATAGCTTGTGCAAAGTTCATCTTCAGAAATTTTTCAATATCGCATTTTTTTTTTTAGGAAGAAAGTTTATACTTACTCGTTTTGGAGAAATCTTCATTGTGGTTATTGGTGTTGGAACCTACAATATGAAGTAATAATGTTATTATTATCTTTTCTGTAATCCTAGAATGTAAAATAAGGTAGCTACAGAGAGATAGAGAAGATTACTCACCCTAAAGACCTCGACTTCCTCCAGAACTAGTTCCTCAGTCTGTAGGTCATCTCGAGGAAGAACAATGACCTTCTGCACTGTGCCTCTGTCTGTGGTTGTACAGAGCAACACTCAGTATATAAAGGCATAATGACTTATAGACTAAATTACTTCTAGCAGTCACATGATAAGATTAGATGAGAGCTCAGGCAGAGTAGCTTGAGCTCTAAGTGGGACAGGGATTAAAAGTTCACTAAAATCAGTCTTGAATGAAATGGTAGGTGTCTTTAACTTTACATGGACAATCGGTGTTACCTACGTTGGTGTGTCAGTATTACAGCACATTTTACTTTTTTACAGAAAAGTGACTTTTTGAAAGTTTGCTTTTATTATTATTATTATTATTATTATTATTATTATTATTATTATTATTATTATTGTTACTGATCTACACTAATATCTATTTTGTCTGAGTATTGTAATACAATAAATGTAAAAATTAACAGTGTCTGTGGTTTCAGTATATGGATCAGAAGACCATGAAAATTCTAACCGATAGTAGGACAGCAAGAACCAGTCAAGGCTCAGATTTTTATTTATTTAATAATACAATATTAAGCTATTCTATTTGCCAAATTACCAACAAGATTATTCACAAGATTACATTCTTCATTAAGTCCAAATACTGTCACTGGTCACCTTATTAGACACATGCTCATTCTTGCAATTATCCAATCACCCAATCACGTGGCAGCAGCACAATGCATAAAATCATGCACATACAGATCAAGAGCTTCAGTTATTGTTCACATCAAACATCAGAATGGGGAAAAATGTGATCTTAGTGACTGTGACCGTGGCATGGTTGCTGGTGCCAGACGGGCTGGTTTGAGTATTTCAGAAACTGCTGATCTCCTGGGATTTTCACACACAACAGTCTCTAGAGTTTACACAGAATTGTGGGAAAAACAAAAGGACATCCAGTGAGTGACATTTCTGTAGGTGGAAATGTCTTGCTGATGAGAGAAGATTGAAAAAAGTCCAGGTGACATTTTTCCTTCATATTTTCAACTGTCTATTCTGAGTGAGCCTGTGCCCACTGTAGCCTCAAATTCCTGTTCTTGGCTGACAGGAGTGGAAGCTGATTTGGTCTTGGTTTATCCCATCCATCTCAATTTTTGACATGCTGTGCGTTCTAAGATGCTTTCCTGCTCACCACGGTTGTAAAGAGTGCTTATTTGAGTCACTGTAGACTTCCTGTCAGCTAAGACTAGTCTGCCTATTTTCCTTTGACCTCTCTCATCAAAATGAAAATCCCAGGAGATCAGCAGTTTCTGAAATACTCAAAGCAGCCTGTCTGGCACCAACACACATGCCACAGTCAGATTCACTGAGATCACATTTTACCCCATTCTGATGTTTGAGGTGAACATTAACTGAAGCTCTTGACCTGTATCTGCACGGTTTTATGCAGTGCGCTGCCATATGACTGGCTGATTGTTAGTGCTAGTATTTACTGACAATAGTGGCTTCTTTAAGACTCAATATATTTCCCGTTGTATCTCTCATGCTTACATATCTAGTTGTCTCACCTGTTCCTAAGAACAGCACCTCGTAACTGCCATCTGCTGCTGCAACTTGGTCCACAGTGATAGTGGTGAACTCGTAATCGACATTGGTGCGCACCACCAGGGGGCGCTTGTGGACTGGATACACAGCATTGTACATGGTGGGGTGGTTCCGCATGAAGTTGATAACCTCGTCTGGGTAATCTTTAGTGGATTTCATGTTGGGGGTGAACGTCCCTCCTGGACACTGAGTTGAGAAGACCAAGAGAAGACTTAGTGGATTGTATACTACAGTGTGTGTATGTGTGCCCTTCTTCTATATTCACATCTATCAGAACAGATACAGTAGATATTTTAATTAAACTTGTGAGGGAAATTGCATTGTAATGGCAGCCAGTGCAATGCAGAATACGTGCTGAATTGCACAGTAGTGTACAGATGCTTTCATATGCTTAGATATAGCACAAATAAAAATGAATCTGTTTTTCATTTGTCACAAGCAGAGGAATTCGGGATTTAGTCTAGAAACACATCAATGCTGTCCAAACCCAGACTTATGGTAGACGGGTGGTAAAGGCTAACAAGACTAATTTAGTCTCACAGGGCCAGGCTTGATCTCTCAAGAGAATACACGTCTCTCACTGAGACATTCCTTCAAAAACCTGGTAGTAAATTGTGGTGAGAATGAGCAAACAACACTACACCCACAGGCTTTCTCTCTAAAAATCCGCCCGCATAGTACCATATGCTTGTAGCTGGTCGGACAAGCCACCTTTTCCAATCACTGCTCCTACTTTGCCTTGATGATGCATTTGGAAATTTGTAAATATGCCTCCCCCTATATTCCCAGCTTGCCCTTAAGACAAAATTTCTCACGGGCATCTCCAGAAATGTATTCTCGTTAGAGAATTTCAGTTGTCAACTGAAAAAAAAGTCAAATATCAATTTGGTGAGATAAACAACAATGACAATTTCTAAATTACTAAATGTTTATTATACAATGCTCAGGGATAGACAATGAAGGATGTGCAAACTATATAGAGAACAAATAGAGCTAAAAAGCAGCACATGACAAATGTGGGAATAAAACAAGGGCAACCTATGAGAAAAGGAGAAAAAAATTTCCCCTACAATAGTTGGCAAGCTGTTCCACTAAACTGGAAAGCTGTATTAAAAGCACATATTAGGGTTTGCTGGACTGTCTCTGTGTGTTGAAATGTGTGGGTGAGAGAGAGAAAAAGAGAGACGCTTACTGTCCCAGGCCGTGGGTAAGGGATTTTCCCCTGGTAGGCTATCCACTGGTAGTTTGGACCTTCCTTGTGGGCAAAGGGGCCATTAAAGACCATACGCACATCGGCCATGGAATACACACATATGGCTGAACCCTTAAACACTGACCTGGAGAGGAGAGAGTTAATGACTCATCACAAATCATTGTGAGCTATTAAAGGTTTACACACACTCCTGGGCAAAAAAATGGGCCAAGCCCAAAATATTAAGCTTTTAATTGCTCATTTACTTTTGCTGCAGTGAACTGTTTGTTTGGGGAAAAGCTAGAAACAGGGACATTCACTTATATAGTCTTCTTGTACGCAAAGGTAAAATAATCATAATGATTAAACGGTTGATATAATGATTTCTTTAAATTCTTTGATTTAAAGAAATCAAAGGTCAAAGCTATCCCCTTTATCTATTTGTTTAATTCTTGCTCATTTCCTGACCAATGATTTGTTGTTAAACCAGTAAAAGCTTAATATTTTGCCAGTTTGGGCTTGGCCCATTTTTTTTTTTTTGCCCAGGTGTATATATTGCTCACTCATACACAGTCTTGTGCATACAAATGCATAAAGGTACACTTGATAACTATGGAATAAACAGAGCGAGTGAGAGAGAGAGACAGAGAGAGAGAGTGTGTGTGTGTGTGTGTGAGAGAGAGAGAGAGAGAGAGAGAGCGAGGGAGAGACAAAGACAAAGCGAGCTGTGAAAGCACTCCTGCCCTGTAGCAGAAAGACAACACATTTTTCATTACCATGTAGCAGTGTGCGTTTGGCTTTACAAAGCTTAGACAAAGCCTGAAGGCATCACTGATTTAATCTGAAACGGAAAGACTTGAACATAAACTCCCCAACCCTGATCCCTGTTATTCGCTGTATATTTAGATATTTTGTACGTGAACCTTGCTAAAATTGCCTACTGTTCCCACTGGAGGCCTCTGTGGTTGTGCTGAATTCCAATGTCATTCATTACACTGATTGCTGTGGTGTAACACACAAGGAGCAATATTCTGTTTCTCATTCTCTTGTTGACAGGTGAACTGTTTCCTTATAAAACTACTTCTATTGTCTGAAGTCTGCCAAACCATATTAGACTGGAAACATTTGCAGTAAATCTGCTGTCCTGGCAGCTCGGATATGAAAGAACGCACAGTTCACACTCTCCTGCCAATCTGATAAGTCTGATCACTGAGTGGTGCTATTACAAGCAAAGACTGTATGCTACATTCACTGATACTTACCCAGACACTGAGAAGACTCCATAGATGACAGGATTCTTGGTGTCTTGAGTCTTCTGAATAAAAACATCCCCTGAAAAAGTGCACAGGATTAGTCTGAGGTCTGTGGTGTTCTGTGATCTGGATCAATACTGCCAAAAGTCTCTACAGGGGAAAGAGCTGAGGAACAAATGTGAAATAAAAAAAAAAAAAAAACAGTCCTATAAAGTTCTCATAAAGTTCATATATTCTCTCTCTCCGACTCTACCATACACGTAGACACAGTAAATTAACACCAGAAGGCTATAGACAGAGGTGTCCTGGGCCAAAATGAAAAAGAAGGTTAATATGACAAGAGGGAGAAGCACACACTGCTGGACATGCTTGAGTACTATAAGACTGTAAAATGGCAGAGAAGGAGAGAAGGAAACAGACGAGGGGAGGGGGTGGGTAGGTAATATCTAGAAGGTTCAGGACAACCGAGAATCCCAAATGCAGTCACTTTACTGAAGTCGTAATTTTTTTAAAAAATTCCATATGCTCTTTTGCTTATATTGCTCTTTTTTTGTGTCTCTGGTCAGATAACTGTATATGCTAATTATGCAACTTTTTACATTTAAAAATGTCACTAATTATGTGTTGCTGAGCAAGTCAAATTATTTTATCTAGCTGGTCCGGACCAAAGGCAAACTGTGCTGGACAATCCACTTCTATTCTATTCTAAGGGAAGCACTATAAACAGGGCAAAGCTACAAAACAGAAGGACAAAAAGAAGAGTCAGAAGATTGAGACATTCCATCAGGCTAAGACAGGAGATGACCACACATAGACTGTCACGGATAATCAGACACAAATTTGTCGGAAGCCTGGACCGCATTGGAAGCTCCAGGCTCATTATATGAAGCAGCACTCTTGCTAACGCATCCTCGAAAAAGCAAACAGCCATAAAATCCTCACTGGCCCTGAGACGACATAGGAAAACATGAGGTCAAACGGTCCTTTCAGGAGTGAATTCCTTCCACACAATCACAGAAATAGAATAAACATTAGCAAGGAGGAAAGCTGGAGGCCAAGATGAGGGAGGAGGAAGAGAAAAGTCGGCATGGAATGCGATAACTGAAATGAACCGGGCCTGAAGCGACCACTTCACCGATTTGAGAGCCTGCAGAAGCGATAAAAATCCATGGTTCACACATTTGGATTCAATTGTGGCTAAAGAGAGGAAGACTGGTTGTTTCTGCTGGATTTATTGCCCAATTCTGTTTCACCCTGTCAATCAAAAGCTGGGCAAGACTCCCTTACCTTCTGGCAAGCCTGGCTAAGTAATACATTCACAGATTCACACAGTCATATACACATTCACAGAAACAACACATACAAATGGCATACACACATAAAAGTGTGTAAAGAAGGCCTATGCTTTTTCATATCTATGCCCAGTTTTCTAAAGTGTACTTCACTATTATGGGTTTACATTTCTAACTGAATGTAGATCACTCCAGAGACTTTCTATCTGACACTGGAAACCCATTTGGCCTGTTATTTTACTTCCAGCACTTAACTTGAAAGAAAAAGAATCACTTTGACATGAGAAAAAAGAACAGAAATGACTGTTTCCAAATGTCAGACTCTGGAGAGCTATAGCAGTCAATCCATCCAACTTGAATGCTTTACACAAATGAGCTGGATCAGGGCTCTTCTCTCTGGCCTTCATTCCCTGGAGAACTCTGAATTCACACCAACTCATTGGAAAAAATGAATTGGAGCAGAACTCAAACAGCCCCATACACACACACACACACACACACACACACACACACACACACACACATATATATATATATATATATATATATATGTGTGTGTGTGTGTGTGTAAGTATTTGGAACATGACAGAGTTTTTGTGATTTTGCCTTTATACACCACCACAATGGATTTAAAATAAAACAATCAGCTTTATTTTAAGAGGTTCCGCAAAAATATGGCATTTACCATTTAGGAATTACAGCCATTTTCAACAAAGTACCTCCATTTTCAGGGGCTCAAAGGTA
>CM075004.1:8318666-8336987 GCA_037576675.1 Pangasius sanitwongsei | reverse complement strand
ATCATTCTGGTACAAGTTAATCTTGGTTTCATCAGTCCAAAGAATCTTATTCCAGAACATGGGAGGCTTTTTTAGATCTGCCTTCCCTGTTCTTGAATGTTACCAGTGGTTTGCACCTTGTTGTATACCCTCTGTATTTACATTCATGAAGGCGTCTCTTGATTGTAGATTTTGATGTTGTGAAGTTGAGTTTTTGACTGAAGCAGTTCACTTCTGATTTAGATATGAGGCGAAATGAAACACCTCCTTAACTGGGAAAGCATTGTTCTAGGAATCATCAGAAAACCGAGACTGTAGGATGATGACTATCACCACAGTGACAATGTGAAAATGAGTAAAAAAATAAAATGTTAGAAATGTGTGATTTAACTCAGAGAAGTATAGACAGAAAAGATAGAAAATCTAAAAGCCTGCAAATAGATCTACTCTATTTTTTCCATAGAAAGAGCACAAACAGTACGCTTGTCAACTGTATGTGTTTTATTGTCCTGCTGGAGCAATTTTTTGACTGTGATTACTTGGTATAACACGGACGTATTCCTAATTTGATGGCTGTGAGCTAATTTTTTCCAGCTGCTGTTTTTGCCTCTGCACTAAGGTAGGTGGAGCAGCGTGACGGGGGAGTAACACTCAAGGTCTGATGGTGGAGTAGGATTTTTTTTAAACCCACATTTTGTTTGGCCTTAACAAATGTGTTAACTGTCTGCTGAAACACCTTTTTCTCACAAATGCAACATTTGCAGTTTTCATGCATCTCATGTTTAAATCCACACCACCTGGCAACCAGACAATTATTTCTACCCCTAAAATATCGACCTGAAATTTCTAAGTAAAAGTTAATCGTATAGCATGATCATGCTGCACACAAATTTCTTAAAATCAATGGAAGTTGATTTGATTGGATGAAATAGCAATTGGATGAAATAGCAAGAATATACAACATCTTATAAACAAAGATCATTTTTTTTGCAATTGTGCATGTTTAGGAAAATATGGGTTTATATCTTATAGAGAATTAAAAACCTAGAAACAAGAGCAACTGATCCAAGATCCAACCATTTCCTGTAGTGAAAACATGAGACACACTTACGAAGCTCGTCGAAGTGCGTCTCAATGCCATCAGCCCCGGTTATGGAGCAGATTAGTCGTGCTTTCAGGAAAGTGCTCCACTTGTTAACCAAACAACAGTGACCTCCATCATCATTCTGTAAAGACAAAAGGTAACATACATGAGCTATAGGTGAAAACATATGTGACAGCTCTTCCTGTGGAATCTTGAAATTTGTAATCAGATGTGTGTCCAATACTAGTGTTGTGCAATTTACTGTACTTTTTTGCATACTACATTTGTGTATTCCGTCTCAAATACTGTCACTCTCCATGATTCAGAGAGCCTACAACTGCATTTAGTGCAATAGTGTCTGGTATAATGACAGTTAAGTTGTGCTTTTGATGGTGTATAAAGTCTCATGGATTTAACACAAATCCATTGTATCTTATGGATCCCTATCATATATATTTTGCAAATACAGTGGGGTCTAAAAGTCAGAGACCACACTGAAAATCTGGGATTTTTTAAAAATGTAAAACTGCAAATAAACAGGAAGTAAAAAAAAAAAAAAATCATTAAATCATTTAAAAAAATCCCATATTTTCAATGTGGTCTCAGGCTCCCTAAATTCTAAAAAAAAAAAAAGAAAGAAAGAAAGAAATGTGCAACATCTTGACAATTCAATATTCAAAATTTCTATTCACTATTTAAATGTAAACAAATTTGTGATTTTGATCATGTTATCTCCTTTGCACCAAAGATCAGATTTTCTGTGAGTCTTATCCCTTCATGTTCACTAGTGGTCTCAGACTGTTGGACCCCACTGTATGTGCATGTGAAAGTCAGGCAGACGTTTCACTAGCTTTTTACATCTCTGTATTTGTCAATATTCTCATAAAAAAAACAACGGATTTGCATCCATTTTGTCCATTTGTAAAATGCGAAAACCAGGACAAAGGCTTTATACAGTAATCTGACCCAGGCTCCCCAAACCAAGACAAACCAGACATTTGTGTTTCAACTAATGTTAAAAACAAAAAGGGTTTTATATAGGAATCTCTCACACTCAGTGTAGTATATGTGTGGGCTGCATGGGTGGGGTGGGGTATGGTTGTAAACATTGCCTCTGAGCACTGCTTAGACCCATCTGCTATGGATGGCCGCCAACTCCAATAATGAGACATGGCAATGCCCAGTGACCAGCAGCCAACAACTACCCACACGTTACAAACATTCAAGCGGAAAAGAATGGATTTGTGGAAATAAGAATAAGAATCATTATTACAATATGACTGATAAACATGACCATGGATAACTATCACTTTAGGACTCATTATATAGGTGTGAAGCACCTTGGATTTGAGCTGATTCAGCATATGAAAGTGAAATTTGTGGGATGTCCATGAATGCCTACTTATTTCAGAAAAAGTGCCTATATGCAGAATGTGCCCGTCTGTTTATATGATGATGTTCATGTATGTGTATCTCACCAAACAGATCCTGCCAATTCTGGATTGAGTCATGGGGGTCTGACCCATCTCTGACGCCTTCTCGCGAAAGAAAAAGTACAGCTTGTCGTCATTCTTCTCTGCGCTGTCTGGTATGAGCTGTGCATGGACAAACGTGGGATCTGAGAGACATGGACATGAAGGAGAAGATTACAAGAACAAATATTTTGACAAATTTCACTTATAGTAAAACCATATTATATAATGTATGTTTTAGATAACCTTTATTGGACTTTTTAAACTAGGCCATTCAAAGTATAGAAGGCCAACAAAAATGTCCAAACCACATCATCAGACAGACATGTGACATCATATAAGTGTGTTCAAGCTGGAATGTAGTAAGGAGAATATACCTAGTATGATTACAGTTCATACTATACATCTTAATACATATATGATTGTGTGTGTGTATGTGTGTGTTATTGTCTATGCACTTATGCAGTTGTCTATGTAAAGTCTGATCTGTCTCTGTATCTTGATTTGTGTTCAGTGTGTGTACTTCAATTTGTGACACTTATGTTGTATCTTTCTGCAATTCCCTTTAGGATCAATATCTATCTATCTATCTATCTATCTATCTATCTATCTATCTATCTATCTATCTATCTAAATTCTGATACGTTTCTGTGCGTCTCTGATCACATAATGTAATGGCGAAATAAAATGTGCTCTGATTATGAGAAGAGATTATGCAAAACACATCATGCTCAGGACAATAGTATGTTCCATCGTCCTCTGGTGTGTATCTCAGTATGTTCTGTGTACCATTGAGCCAGCGCGAGTTGTACTGGTCGGTCCTCATGGCCGTGTGTTTCCCTAGTGTACGGAAAATGGCAGAGTCCGTTCCCATAAAATCGATGTACACTCCAGCGTAGAGCTGGCCATCTGTCCAAAGAGACACAGAGACCAACAGGGAAAGAGGAGGCAGAAATGGATACACAAGCATTAAAGACGTTCTAACTGGATCCCATAGGGAAAGGGTGAATTAATGTGCTCATTTGTGTGAGCTGAGCTACAGTATATGAGTAAAGAGCTCTATAAATGCAGACCTAGATAATGAAAAAAAACAAAAAAAACAAGGTAGTGGTCAGGTATGGCTAAGGTCCTTACTGATCAGCGCAGACACACTGTTTAATTTGGGGTCGAATGGGCATTTTCCTTTCCCAGAATCCACTTTACCCGGCTCCAGACGAAAGATGTATTCCTGGAATGGGGGGAAACATGCAGAGTCCACATAAACGAGTCTACAGTGTACATTAGAAGAAACATTATTGATTGCTATCTTGTCTCAGCTTCATAGAGCTTTCCTGGTTTTCCCAATGTCAGCATTTCAAAACTCATAAAATAATGTTTAATATTGAAAGTGTAACTTTTCACTGAATCTTTCTCTGCGGGAATTTTTGGATTCTATTGTTTACACTTTGAAAACCCAACAAACACAGCGTGAAAATTTACATAGAATGTTACACCATTCAATAAGACAAAGCAAAGCATCGATAGTTCAGGGTTGGGCTGGCTGCTTGTAGCTGCACTGCATTTATTACTCACTGACAACAGTATATTTTCATAACATGGCAGCACACAATCCACTCTACAAACCACAATCCATACGGTTAATACAAAATATGTCAGTCTTTACACTGCAGAATTGTTAAGATTCCTCATCAGTAGCACTGATAAAGGTTTTAGGTTACATATTGATCTGTCAAGACCCAGACAAGAGCTATCAAGACCCAGTTTGTAAAGCAATCCATCATGCTTCTTGGGTTAGTAACAGTCATTCAAATAAAACAAAAATACAGAATACAGAGAAAAAAAAGCATGACCTCTTGAATGATTCACTGGAATGAAAATATGCGGCTATAAAATCTATCCCATTAAAAAGGTTCTGTAAGAAAAGTACCTGTTACATGTAGTTTCAATAGATAAAATGTGTTTCGACCACACATATATCATTTCATCAAACTAATATTGTTAGAAGGAGTTTCATTTTTCAGTAAAACTCCATCTCGAATGTGGATACACCAAGAAGAGACAGGTTTCCCACCTGTCATAACATCCTGGTTCTAGCACGAGATCTCGGTGAGTGTTGCTGAATACACGTATAGTCAAAACAAATTTTATCTATCGAAACGTTATCTAACAGACATTGCTTTTGAAGCACACTCCCCATGAAGTAAATAAAGATTTATCTGGGTGTTGCATGATTCAAACAGCTGTCAGAATGGAACGCCCAGCAAAATAAGATTAGAATCTGTTGTGAATGTTGTAAAAATGATATTGAATGTGATGTGTGTGTATGACATTGAGATAAAACCAGACATTTCAGTGTGAAACTCCAATTCAGCAGCTGCTGTGCATGAAATTCATGTCTCGACAAATCATCTATTATGATACAGTACACCCATGAATAAGGGAAACATGCCCCCATTTAGGATTTGCTCTGCTATGACACTTTACAAGCATGCCTTAAATTTAACACTTAACCCGGATTAATTTTTTGGCTGACTCATCTCTTTGAGGTTGTAATAACCTACAATCAGTGGGTGTCGGGAGGGTTTGGCACTTTTTTATACACTGTCTCCAAACGCACTGTTTGGGCAAGTGTAGGCAAACCTGACAGGATGAAGCATCTAAAATCAGCATTTTCCCCCCCTTGTTTATGTATGTTTCCCATTGACACATTTAACAGCAGCTGTTCTGAGCACACTCATCTTCTCCTCTCCTACCACAGTGAGCTAACACGAACGCCGCTCACTAATGATATCAGAAACAAATATTTGCCTTTAAATTGAATGTGAGTTCGTTTTCGCAACTTGTACACCTTTTATAGTGTATGTGAAGTGTAGCCAAGAGTTAATCAAACAATATTTCTGTCCTACCAAGACGTAGAACCTAATAAAACCCACAGAAATCCTTTAAGGAGCCTTAAGCATATCTCTTTGCCTCTCGAGCAGGGATATCGTGTCCCACCTTGGGTGCATAAGGCTCAGGCGAGGCACTGGGCTCTGCTGCACGACTTGTTCGGCCTCCTGCTCGAAGATTCTGATTCTGGAGCAAAGCCTATGAGACAAGCAATGTTAGTGGGTTAAGCTTTCACTTCACACTGTAGCTTGTTGTTTAAGAGTGACAATGCAGTGTACTTAGTTAAAAAAAAAAGAGCCATGATGCCATGCTGACTAATTACATGCTTTGTCAAACTTTGTGGTTTTGAATCATACTCTTATCTTGTAAGATGCAGAGCATGCGGACATGTCTGTGGCGTTCTGGGAAAATCCATTGCATGTGTTTCCAAAATCTGGCAAATGGCCAAACACAATAAAAAATCTGGTTTTGGCCAAAATTGAGTTTTTATGTCTATAACATACTTTGGCACCTCTTTACCGTTTTAAGGAACCATTAATATATTTCACCAACATGATGTGGAAATGTTTTTATTTGCTTTTTATTTTTGCCTATACAAGCAATTCCCTTGCAAACATTACACTGGTAAGAAGCTAGATTAACAAATGTGGTGGTAAAATAAATCAGTCTGCCTGAAGATGTGCAAAACCACACCACCTAGGTGTGATGTCCACACACAGTAAATGACATGCTTTGATCAGGATGCTGGATAGATACCTGGCACCTAATCGTTTCAGTCTGCAATCAGACAACGGCTATCAACATGTCAGTGATGTTCCTGCTGTCGGGATGGAATCTACACTTGCTCCCTTTTCACTTTTGGGGGTAACCAGATTTGTAAATGCAATAATATCTGGCTGCGATACTTGCAAAAGAGAAACATATTTCAGTTCATAAAAGCATATAGTTTTCAGAACTATAAATAGTAGAAAATGTCAAAATTTTACAATGTTAATGGTTTCACCAGGCCACCACACATACAGTCCCCTCTGAAAGTATTGGAACAGCTAGGTCAATTCTTTTGCTTTTGCTGTACACTGAAGACATTTGGGTTTGAGATCAAAAGATGAATACAAGACGACAGATCAGAATTTCAGGTTTCATTTCCTGATATATACATCTGGATGTGTTAAACAACTTAGAACCTTAGAATCGTTTGTTTGAACCCACCCATTTTTCAAGCGATCAAAAATATTGGAACATGTGACTGACAGGCATTTTAAAATTGTTTTATTGTTTAAACAGTTAATAGCTCTGAAGGTCTACTCTTGGTTTGAGCGCTGGGTTTCGTCTGTGAAAACCTTTTCACTGTGTAAATGTGTGTTAAAATGGTGGAAAGAAATATATATATGTTAAAAATATATGTTAAAAATCCAAGAATAATGCAAGCTCCCAGGTTTATAGAGACACAAAGGTGCATCCTAAAGCACTTGAAATTCTCATTTAAACACTGCAGCCGTATTCATGTGCATTATATATGCAAAAATGATTAGGCAAAATGGAATATAAATAAATGCTAAATTAGGATCATCTCAGCCAGTCAAACTGAAATAGATGGTCTAAATAGAATGAAACATCATGAAAATGGCTCAGTTAAAGAGACAGCACCAAGAAGCGTTTTATGACAGTCCAAATTGCTTAGAGTAATAATTTAACCAGAAATTAATATAAAAATTACAAAGAGCACATCTTAGGTGTTTCGTGTTACCTCATATATGCAGCTATGGAGCATAAAGTTTGACTAATGTGATATTTACTCTTTTTATATAAACTGTGCATGACATAAGAGTTACTTGTTAAATGAAATGTCCATTAAGCAGGTTGTGGAGCTATGTGATAGATAGATATTGCTAGTTTTATAAATATTCATAAAACCATATCCATCTACTGCATATTATCATAACCGTATCTATTACAACATTATTCAATTATTATTCCATAGCATTCCTTATTATTGGTTGGTGATTTCCAACATGAATTAGATTTGCAAAATGGAATAATCAAATTATCAAATAATTATACTTATTTTTAAAGAAAGATGGAGATATTATTTCACTGCCTCAACCTTAATAATCATTCTGAACGTGCAATGTGAAATAACCAAAAATAACAAGGCGCACAACGTTACCAATATGCTGGAGAAATAGGCATAACCCTCTCTTTTGCTGAACAGATCCATTACTAAAAAATTATGGACTTGGCTTTTAGGAACATACTGAGACTAATCCTGCAGTAGAAGACATTCTCAGTGGACAGTCTCCAATGAAAATGTTTTTATGACTATACTTAAACTGTGCCATGGCGATGTTTGGTTAAATGGTGTTGAGTCAGAAACGGTTAGTTTGATCCAGGATGAGTGCATTCCTTTATAATATTCTGTGACCAAGGAAGAAAATTTTGACCTCCAGACCCAGGAGGTTTCAGCAGGTCATCTGTGGTCGATGCTTTACCTGTGATTTTTGACCCCTGTCCACGTAGGTGCAAATGGGGTTGTAGGCGCCTGTTCCACACACATACAGGTGAGTCCGGTTCCATGGTTCAATCAGCCGGATGAAGTTCCCGCACTCGCCCTAAAAACAACATGAATGCAAGACTAAGTTCAATTATATCACATAATCAGTGTTTCAAGCTAACTGTAGCAAATCGTAAGCAGTCAGCAAAAATTTCTACCAAATATTCTTAATAGTAACAAGGAGGTTTAATCAAATGAGTGTCAAATAGTCAAACACAGACACAAACCAAGGATTAAAATATGTGCAATATTTCTGTATTTTTTATTTATTTATTTATTTTTACATTCTGGTGTTTCCATTCAGGTTTTCAAAAACATTCAAAAATGAGTGGACAGAAACTTCACTATAGAGTGTGCCAAAAACAATGCATACACACCATATCTTTCCAGTAAATGTACATTCAGAACACAACCTGATGTATTGATGGATTACTGATGTTTTATGTTTTCTCTTGAAACGTTTAAAGCTTTGAAATGGCTCTCTTAGACCTGTCTGAAAAATGGTTATGTTTAGTTTCTGTGTGGTCTTGAAAGTATTGCCACAGTAATAATTCACATTCACAATCAGTGCAGCTTTTATGTCCGAAGAATGTACGAAGTAATAAAGAGTTAAGAAGATGACTGAGCATAAACGACTTTATCACTCAAGTGGACACTTACATTGATGTCCTTCCCTGACAGAACACACTCATTCTTCCTCAGAGGAGCCACAGGCCAGTGGATCTGAAGACAAGATGGAGAAATAAACGAGTACAGAAAGTGATAATAAGCTTTGACACTCAAACGTTAAACACAGTTAAATAGTTTTAAATGCATTTTGCTCTTAAATGAGTAACACGACTGAAAGGAACAGGATTGAGTTTTTAAGCATCGAATTAACAAATTCATATGACATAGAGACATATACTTAATTTTTTTCAAATACATAAATACTTAATACTTGACTTTCAATCTATAATTTGGGTAACGGGTGGACTTTCAATGTGATCATGTCAGTCAATACCACAATATTGAAAATAAAAAAAAAAAAGAATGAGGGAAATTTTCTTCTTCCCATGATCTTCAGGAAATTTGGATGATGCAACCTCCTGACTTGTGGAATATTCCAAATATTTCACAGGGATGAATGTGTTCAGGTCACAGAGTTGAGTGAATATTGTGGGACAAGACTAAAATTGACATTTTTTTGTAACCTACAATTAGATGATCAATGGAAAAAGATGTTTTAAGAATCAGCTGTTAGACTGATTCACATATCAATGCAAAAAATAATAAGTATTGTACTGATTATATTTTAATATAAAGTATAGTTATAGAATAGGTACACATTCATAAATGCAATATCAGTGGAACACAATAGGCACCCACTTGCGGAACATACATTTTTTTGGAAAGTGCATTACAGCACCCAAAGACAAAGTTAGAGATAGAATAAGAGTGTGTTCCTGCTTACTATAAGGGGCTCTTTGTTGATGTCATTTAGGTCCAGGGAGAGGATGTAGTCTTTGCTGCCCACATACATGCGGTCATGATCCTCGTCCATGCGCAGGACCCTGTAGTCAGTGGAGTTTAGCAAGAAGGCGAAGTGATGTGCCGTGCCTGTAGACTTCAGCTCTGGGACAGAAGAGGAAATAGAAAAGCAAACACTGGCGTTCACGTGTGGCTCAACAGAAACTAGGAATAAAGCCAGCTGAGGTCTTTAGAGAGCTTTTGTTATGAATAAATCTGTGTATGTGTGTAATGAATGGATGTTGATGAACAATATGCATCTATGACTCTACAAACATCAATCATCACCTCAGAAATGATTGTTTACTGATAGATGATCATGATAATGACTATTCTGTTTCATTTCTCTGTGTCATTAGAAATAGAAAACTGAGCCAAGTACAAACCCCAGAAGTTCTCCTCTGAGTAACAGCAGCCAAGTAATTGGACCCCTGCAATAAAACTATTTATCTAAAACTGTCTATACCTGACTGTTTTCCAATCCACACACCACTGGCAGCTGCGACTCCCTCAGGACTAACAACAAAGCCAAAAATCCTCTGTTATTATTATTATAACACTGTAATTGCAGTGCAGCTTTCTCAGTGGCTTTGGTCATCACTGGGGATCCATGAAAAAGAATAAATCACTAAATACTGTAACCATGAATACTGTATACAATAGTAATCTGGCAAGATGTGAACATCTCCTCCTTGGTTTCAGTGTAAAAACTGTGAAATCGTTGTGGCATTGTGGCTTTTGTGAAGATTGGATGAATTTCAGACAATAGCTAATCACTTGGGTCACTTCCCAATAGAACACAATCCATCTATAAAATCATGAGTGAGGAATTATACAGCAGAATCCAAAATCTGAATCAAGAATTGCCGACTTCATTGTGTAGCAAAACTAAAAAAGACTAAAGACTAAATAACATTTTCACTAAAATTTTTTTTTAAAGACTTTTATAATTTTGTGGCGCAAAAGAGTGCACAAAGTGAGGTACTATTAGAACAGTGGTAGCTCAGTGTTTATGGTTCTGTCCTAGTAACTGGGAAGCTGTAAGTTCAAATCCATGGTTGGGTCCATTAGCAAAACTCTTAAACTTTGACAGCTAAACAGATGCTATTCTATCACAAATGTAGGGGTTTTTTTGGAGTGTTTGTAAGGTTTCAAATTGAGGTTTAACGATTAAACAAAATATTCAGCAATTTTAGAAACTGGATAGGAACACCTGTACCCTTGGTCATTCATTCAATCAATCAATCAATCAATCAATCAATCAATCAATCATGTGGCAGCAGTGCAATTTATAATATCACTCAGATACAGGTCAAGAGCTTCAGTTAATGCTCACATTAAACACCAGAATAGGGAGAAAAATGTGATCTCAGTGACTTTGACTGTGGCATGGGTGTTGGTGCCAGATGGGCTGGTTCGTGTGTTTCAGAAATGGCTGATCTCCTGGGATTTTCTCAAATGACAGTCTCTACAGTTTAGACAGAATGGTAAAAAAATAAAAAAAATCTAGTGAGCACCAGACAGAAATATTTTGGTGATGCGAGAAGTCAGATGACAATGGCCAGACTGGTTGAAGCTGACAGGAAGGCTATAGTAACTCAAATAACCACTCTTTACCACCGCTGTGACAAACAAAACATCTCAGAACATACAGCATGCTGAACCTTGACGCAGATGGGCTACAACAGCAGCGGATCTGCAGCAAGAATCTGAGGCATCAGTGAGCAAAGGCTCACAGAAACTGGGCAGTTGAAGGTAAAACAGTTCCAGGTCTTTTTCCAATCTTAAACTGTCCGGTTTTGGTGAGCCTGTGCCCACTGTAACCTCAGATTTCTGTTCTTGCCTGAAAGGAGCGAAACCCAAACTGGTCTGCCATACTAACAAGAATTACTTGTTATTATTTTAGTAGTAATTGTACTTATCACTAAGAGATAATAGCTTTATCTCAGTTTAAAGCAGTATATAACTAAATATTATTATTAAAGCTAATATTTGAATCTTACCGAATAATAAACCCATATTAAAAAAATAAAATGGAAACTAAATAATTGAATACAATAAAACATTTTTGACTTGTGGCACCTATTATACAGTATGTAAATAATAACAGGCTGTAGAGTGGCTGTAGTACAGTATCCTTTTGCTGGAGATCACAGAGTCCATTCTGGACTGCAGCTCAACAGCTTGCAGCACGGAGACGGTGTACGAAGAGAACAGAATGCTTTGGCTCATGTTACTGTGACCCAACATCATCTAACGTCATGTCCTGGGTGGAAAATGTGAACCTGATAAGGCAATCCGAGTGCACGTTTGAGAAGGTTTAGCTGCTACATGACACACAGTTTCAATGCTGGGAAAGAATCCTGATAATTCATATCAGAGACTAATCGTACATTCAGGTTCAAGGCTAGACGGGCTCGACTGATCCAATCTAGATACTAGAGAGAAATAACAAGCCAAGAATAATTATATCTAAATGCAACAAATCTCCTTGCCTATTTGGCACTTAAGGTTTGGTTCCAGGAACTGGTACAATAAAAAATCCTTAGTTATTTTAACTGTTAAATACTTCAGGATTGTTATTTCTTTTGCAAGATTTGTTTTAATTTCATCAATCAATCAAAAAAAAAAAAATACTATTCATTATTCAATACCACATAATTTAAAATGGAGATATTACTTAGCTGGCATATGCTCAATTAGCAATTATTTTGTGAGCAACTCCAAAAAGCTTCTCAGGCCTTTTTAACCTTTTATTTGCTGGCTTCCTTATGAAGCACACATAAGGATCTTTCACATTTCACACACCTATAGACTGATAGATGTATGCTGCACACACACACACACACACAAAACTGTTTCTATGTTGACCATGGCAAATAGCACCCTTACGATTGAGCCTGCAAATCCAATCAATAAAAGTATTATAGATAATACTCTGCTGTGGTCTGAAAATCCAGAGATAATGGTGGAGTTTTCAATTTCACACCATACAGAAACACCTTCAAGCAGTCAACCCCCTTTTTTTTTTTTTTTTAAAACGTCTGTCACAAAGAGAAACCAGACCACTCAAGAGAAGTCAAATGTTCTTCAGAGGCGTCAACAAAATACGACACAGAAATAAAGCCATAATAAACCATGGCTAAAAAAAAAAAAAAAAAAAAAAAAAATTATGTTTCAGACTTTATTGTTGTGCTCAGCTTGTCTTTCAGGGTTTCATAGTAGTAGTGATAAATTTGTGTAATTTAGTTCCCAAACATCAAAATTTCTAAATCCATTAATAACCTCAAAATATATTTTGGTTATTACAGTTTTCGCACGATAACGGAATTAATAGACTAAATAACAATTCCTTCCACCAAATTCCATAATAATATGCCATTTCTTCACAACTATAAACAACTGCTTAAACACATTTTGCAATTCTGTTGCACTACCTTCTAAAAACACTACACACACCTGTGAACGCACTAGCACAGTTCTCATGTGTCATTTTTATGAACGTTTGAGACACCAATCAAAACTCAGTGTGTCAATGAAAGAAAATAAAACACATCTCACCTGTGTACACACAACTCACCACAATTATCCAGTCATCTCTCTTTACTGTGTCAGTTATAAAGAGTCAGTCACTGCAATTTTCACTACTGATCTTGTGCTGAAAAACACTGAGTAAGAATAAAGCCGACATATATAGTTCCCTTTTGAGAGGAATTCTGATGGTGTGAAAGAGATGCATGTATGTGCAAGTGAGAATCTAGTGTATAGTATTTCTGTGCTTACAGTGACTTCAGGCTCATGGCTTCTTTCAGAGAATAATGGAGCTTGGTGCAAATCCTGACTCTGTTGAATGTGTGTATGTCAGTGAGGATCTAAACAAAATGTGTGGCACAGGAAGGAACACCATGGGACACAGAGCAACTGTGGTAGTCGCTCGCCCAACGGGGGAGAGGGAAGGGGGGTAACTATCTGTGCTGCCATCAGTCTGTAATGTCCCATCCATTCCCATGTTGAAAACTTGCCATGTGCAGTTTCCTTTCCACCCCAAGAGACAGCACCCTGCCCCACACAGCACTACCTTCGATGCTATCTGAGATAAAGTCAAATTCCACCATACACATGGCATCCAAGAACAGTTCATCACCCACAGAGATGATACTTCTCTTACCGCATTCACAGTCCTCAATCCAAATGAAATTTTTTCTGCTCGGCAATGGAATGTATATTAACTGAAGCAACACGAAGTGAGTCTTCCTGATGTGGGAAACATATACTGTATATACTGTATCTGTATATTTGTATGTGTTCTGTTTTATGTGTTTCATCTGTTTGTTCTGGCCTCCTGTTTAATTCTCAGTGTCTCGTAAGTAAGACCATCAAAAGGCTTTTCCAAAATCAGGTCGACAAAATCAGTAGTGTCTGCCATGTCATGCTAAAAAGCAACTAAACTACTAACTAGCTATTCAAATTCAATTGCTCAATTTCACTGAAGAAGGTAGTGACAGCTAATTAAAAAAAACCAAAAACCCTGAAACAAGTGCAAATAATCAAACATTACCAATTACATACCAATTACAAACACAAAATAATGAGCTATATTAGTTGTATAGAACTGTTACTAACCATTACTGCAGCTCTGAGCACTCCGTCTGACTGATGCTGATATGTTTAAGTTTAAGATGTCAGTCGTGTTCATTACCATTTCAGCAACTGGCTGGTGGTTATGAGGTTCCACCCTGTTAAGAGACCTCCCAATCATCAAATGGAGAAGCTGTGCATCTAGGTGGTACAAGCAAAGAGTGCACTGTCCAATAAACATTGTGATATTCTTTCTATCAAAAACCCTTTGTTGTTTTTTTCATAGTGTTGGTTAGAAATTGGTTATTCAGTATCTGTTTTTTTTTTTAATTTGTATTTTTTTTTTACTTTTTTTTTTGTGCGTGTTACTTGGTGGTCAGTGTGTGTACTGTAAATGTATGCTTGGTATATATGTGACTGTGACTAGATTATTTGGTTTTGAATTGTGTGCGTGTTTTTTAGTGAAATGTAAGTTTTCGGTTCTGGTTATAGAGTATATGATTATATATACTCAGATTTGTGTTTGTAGTCTTGGGAAATGTGTGTACTATTCTGAGAAATGTGTATCCATTTGGGAAAAAAAATGCTTTTCTTAGCAAAGCCTCTGTATATATATATATATGAAATTCTGTATATATACGTGAAATTCCCTTAAAATGAAGGCTAAGCAGAAAACCAGGAGGAAGGGTCTGCAGTGAAAGACACCAGCATAAAACAGCACTACCAGAAGCCAGGATCTTTACACATGGAGTCATTTAAAGTGCAGCAGCAGACACAAAACCCTCTTTTACCTGTGCGGGCATTTCAAGAGCATAGTTAAAATTCCTCCCGCTCTCATTTCAGCATTCCAATTAAAAACAAGGACAGATTAAGCTTGTTCCGACAAGTCCAGTGTCATGAGTGTGTCATTATCAGTGTTAATAACTGCAATGCAGGACATTTTGATTGAAAATGTGCTTTTGATGGGTTGAGGCGGTATTGCTTACAAATTTAAAACACTCCTCCGGCTAAACAAAAATATGCTATTTAAGCCATTTTTTTGTGGCTATGTTACAATATCTTGAACATGCAGGCAAATACATAGAAATCAGCTACACAAGTGACTAACAAATGACGTCAAAACTTGTACATGGACTATTCAAAAGAAACAGGCCAATAAATCTGGACTCACTCAATCTCTATATTTAATTATATTTGATAATAAAAAAAAACAGCTATTTGTTGTGGGTTTTCTAATTGCACAGGCAATGTAATTACTTCCAGATCTATAAAGGAGAATGTGTTTTACAAGGCCAAGAGGAAAGACTTTTTTGACAGAGAAGACTGATAAAGGCTGGGACATTTGGAGGACATCGGAGCATCAGCCACACACACAGTCTTCATTGCCCATAATCACCACAAGATTAGATCTTATCTCTGGCCTTCCATGAGCTGTCACTCCACTATGTATGATTGAAAGAGAAGTAGAGGGAGAGGAAGAAGGAGAAAGCGAGGTTATGGGAGATTTTTAGTTTGTGTGTGTGTGTGTGTGTTAGGACATGTTACACGCTTGTTCTCCGATCTTGGAAGTAAACAGCCTATATGAGCCATCGATTTTACCAGCCTTCATCCTTGACAAAGGATTAGCACATCATCTTTATCGCTCCATGATTTCTCCGCATGACAGGAGGGCCTGATTAAAGCTGAGAAATTTAATCTAACAAGTCAGATAAAATGACTTTTCTCCCTCCCTCCTCCTGTCCATCAAAGTGCACAGAGGAGAACTCAGAGCAAAGCAAGTAGAACAGTTAAACATATATTTACAGGTTACAAAAGCATTACCAATAAATGTTTTATTTCATCATTTATCAAAGAATAATGAAAATTACATTAGGTTGCTAATTAACGTGTGCAAATCACAGTCACATGAATCACATGAAAATCACAGTACATAAATTAAGCAAGAACTATTTCCTTTCAAATGATTTCAAATGGTAACACTTGTAAATATACTATATGTCTGATACTAACACTTGATATTGACTTATGCAAATAAAGAATAATGTAAACTTTTCAAGAAATAACAATAGAAAAACGAACAGTACAAAATAAATACTTCGTTTCATATAAAATGAAGAAAAAATAAAGATAAAAATAAATAAAACAAACAGCCCAGGAAACCAGACAGAGGACAATAATACAATAAATATTGGTAGTGTGATGAAAGAGAATAAGCAAAAAAAAAAAGAAAAGAAAATGGAGAGAAGTGTGTGAACAGGTGCCCTGACATCTGTCTGTCCTCAGGGAGACAGACAAAGCCACTGTTTGCATTGGATCATGACTTCAGGGAGTGTGTGGTTCATAGTACTCACACTCACACTCACACACAGACACACACACACACACATAGCCACACTGTCTTAAGCAAATCCAGGATCACACATTACCCTGACCTGTCTGATCCTTTATAATAGCTTCTAGCTCAAACAACAGCCCCAAGAGCAGATAAACACGGCACTAATTAGTTATAACTCCATTTGGCATGATGACCTAAAGTGGTCTATAGTTCCTTGTGCACCACAAAGAAGCTTATTGAAGTTGTCAGGTTATGTTATCACAAGATCAGGTCCAATAATAAGCTGGAGTGACGTGTATTTATTTTTCATTAAGGCTTCATATGGTACCATTTTTATCCAGCTCCAAGAATTACAGCTCCTGCCTTTAGACTTCAACGTTTCATCTTTAATGTGGCCAAGAACAACATCTTAATTTCTCTCTTCATATTGTGTAAGGTGTCAAATAAATCAAGTGTGGAGAACAGATGGATGGGTGGTGCTAGCTTCACCAACAGTTAAAGGATACTGTGTGTGTGTGTGTGTGTGTGTGTGTGTGTGTGTGTGTGTGTGTGTATGTATGCATGTGTGTGTATATAATTAGGAAAAAAACTTCCTTTCAAAAGAGAATGAAAGCTAAAATTTCAGTACAAAGCATCACAACCTAAAAAGGAAGAACTGGCAAAAAAAAAAAAAAAAAACGACTGCATGTTAAATGGTTGAACTCAAGTAGGCATGATTTGTATGTTGAGTAGCTCACATAAATCCACATGACTCTTACAGATAACCGCCTCTTACCACCTTTTACCACTTACCCGCCTGCATAAACTCAAAACACTGCAATAAATCAGGAAAGGTGTAAACATAAGTTTGATAAGGTTGATCTGATGTTTAACCCCAGATGTTTTTGACCTGATTAGTCTGGAATTTCCCATGGCCCTTTTGCTCATCATCTCACCTACAGCATCTAAGGTACCGTTTTTATACAGTAACGTACAAGAAATGGAAATGTGCTCTCACAGGTAGACCAAAGCTCATGATGGCTCAATGATTAAAGGTGCTGGGTTACTAATCAGGATGTTGAGGGTTCAAGCCCCAGCACTACCAAGCTGCCACTGTAGGGCCCCTGAGCAAGGCCCTTAACCCTATCTGCTCCTGAGGTGCTGTATTATGGTTGATCCTCTGCTCTGACACCAGCTTCCTAACAGTCTGGGATATGTGAAGAACAAATTTCACTGTAATGTATATGTGACAAATAAAGGCTTCTATTGTATAAGGTCCAATGATGCATCGTAAAGCTGTAGGATTAGGGAATTTCACCCTCTTTGGTAGAATCTTTCGCAAATTGCTTGTGGAAGAATGTCTTGTAATGTGAGCTGTACTGCAGTCTTCCTTCATCCCAAATTTAAACCTCACAGCTGTGAGCGTACACATATAGATAGTATTCAAGCCTGCGTCCCAACTGGTATTAAAGTAGTATGCAGTTTAGTGCGCAGTCCAAGATTTTTTTTGAAAATTGCAATTGCCCACTATTACAGAGTGTCATGAGAATAAATTAACTTTATTGTGCACATCAATGTAGCCATCACAGTTACTAAGTACCAGATAAAAGAGCAAAACCTTTCAACAAAAGCTTGTTTTTGTTGAAAGCTACCAGCAGCTGGTAAGCTCTTATTGTGACTTCCTTAAAACATGCATGATCTGCAGAATGAACTAGCTGCCTAATGTCAGCTAGCTAGCTAAAATATGAGTTCTAGATAAAGGGAAATGGGGGTGTTACGTTGTAATCTCACACTGCATTGTGTACAGTGGACCCTGAGCTGAATGTAGGAGCTAGCCTGCTAACTAGCCTGCTAACTCTAGCTAGTTAGCTATATACAGTCAGGTCCATAAATATTGGGACATCGACACAATTCTAACATTTTTGGCTCTATACACCACCACAAT
>CM075004.1:8226349-8318566 GCA_037576675.1 Pangasius sanitwongsei | reverse complement strand
GAGCCAAAAATGTTAGAATTGTGTCGATGTCCCAATATTTATGGACCTGACTGTATATATATATATATATATATATACAATATAATGTAGAGAACAAAATTATAGTGCCTCTTCAATGTTTTTATAAAAGCTGAACTGTGTTCTCTGTTTATTTTGTTCTCTAGCCTTTCAAAAAAGTTTGGCATGAACCGGACAGTGTTAGCACACTAGCCAAGGCACATGTCAGGCAAGCAGAGGGTTCAGATCACTCGCTCTCGTCCGAGTGAAATACAAAAATACGGAGAGACGCACCAACACCTTTCATTACTTCTCAAGCTCAACAACTAAGAACAATACAATACAAACTCCACAACAAGGATAAGCTGGTTGACTATCACTGATCATTCACTAGCTTTGCATCAAATTAGGAAACAAATAAATGCTTTAACTGTTCAGCCAGAAAAGCATGAATCTCATTTTCTATTATAGTATCACACTCTTTTACTCTATCACTCCTTTTTGTTTTGTTTACACTCTCACTCTCTCTCACTCTCTCTCTCCTGATTTTCTACAGCACCTGTCAGTCGCCATGTTGTACTTGTACTAATCATTATTACAGGATTGTACAGAACAGCTGGGAAACTTTATATTATATTATAAAGTCCATTTTATTCCCCGATCATTGTTTTCTTATAACAACGAAAAATCCTAAGCACTGTAGCTTTAAATTAGTTTTAATGGTATAATACATCTACCCATAACTCAGGGTACAAAAGATGTGACAACTGATTTGAGGCTTTTTTTTTCATCTTAGTATTTACTTTCCTGCCCACCTTTTATTAACACTGCAGCAGTACAGTTTAAATGGGGATGTCAACAGGGAGGGCCTCCTATTTCAGATTATACCTTATTATCATTCACTGGCATGCAGTGGGCAAATCTTTTAGTGAGCAGTCTGGGAGATAATTAACATCTCTGACCTGCTTGTACTTCATGTGATCAGGCTCATTTTCCCTTGTTTCCTCCCCTGTTTCATACCAGCATGGATGTTATTAAAAGGAATCCTTAAGGGTTATCATACTTGGCTGAGACCTCTCTTTCTCTCCACCCAGCTCTGCATACCAGAACACAGATTACAGGTAATGCCAAGTTCTTTCTTTTGCAACTCACTCTCATCTCTTCCATCATCTTGCTTTTTTCTCTGGAAAAGTGTTCCACATTGAAACTTGCCAGGTTTAGCTAGTGTACAACAACAAAAAGAAACCTATGCTGCCCTGGAAAGTGCCACTCAAGTTTTGTTGGTGTTGGTGCTCAAATTTGCCATCGTGTCTTTCAAATGTGCCTTCAAATCCTGAAATGCCAGTTCTAAACACCATAAATATATGTTGCTGATCAGGGGTGTAATGATTTACACATTTTGAGGCTATTCATTTATTTAAAAAAAAAAAAAAAATACACAGATTGGTTTGGCTCGAATTCTATTTTACAACATCTCCACTGCTGGAGATTTTTTTATTTCATGCTGGTTGACTTTAGCAGCCATTAGTTTCAGAGATCAGGAGCAAGTAAGGTATTTGCTAAAAGAGCATATTATAAAAGGCAAGATGATATAATTAACCAACACAGCAGACAGAAGCAAAATGACAATACTTTGAAAAATGTTTGAGCCCAGTATCAGACTAATCAGGGATTATATTTAAAGTCCATATTTTGAAAACCCATTGCATTCGCACTCAAACAATAAATAAATTAATAAATAAGCTACAAAAAAAGGAAATCTCTAGAAGTCCTATTCTAGAGGTTTATTTTTTCAACATTCCTTTTTTGTGTCTTTTTTTCAATGCTGTTTCAAGTCGTTACATCATTACTGCAGACACAAACTACTCATATTGAATATGCACGTTTCTTTTTATCCAGATCCATTTATCTTATACTCTGTTCAGACCAGAGAAAAGGTTAATGGATTTTGAATGGATATTTTGGCCAGCATTATGGCCACTGATAGCAAGCAGATATCGCTTGACAATGCCAAAACTTACATCAATGCAAATTTTTTATGAATGACAACACCTGGCTGGTTATTATCTAAGCAAGAACGTCCAAGTAAAAGAAAAAAAAGTAGGTCTTAACAGTGTTTAATGATAATTGGGTGCCTGAAAACAGTTGAGCACAGCACTGTGTGTTGCAAAAGAACATGCCAACAATGGTTTCAGTGGTGTTTACAATCTATCCAGAAAAAGAGGCCTATGCACTTTTATATTACGTTTCTGGTAAACAATGCATCAAATATATATATATATATATATATATATATATATATATATATACAGTATATGGATTATATCGACTAATTGTTTGGCCCTAATCTCAGTTCATGTCAACTCTTTGAACAAGAGAAAAGCCAGAGTTTTGGTATACTGTACACCTTCTGATCTTAACTCAAGGAGCTATGCACAACCATCTCACCCAGCCACCAGTGGTTAAATTAGTTAGCAAGAGCAAGGTCCAAGGGTCAAGAGTGTTATCACAGCCCACAAACCACTAGCAACAAAATTCAGCTCAGATGGCCCCCTTGGATTGTTTACATCATGATTGGAGGTGCTGTCCAAAACCCTCCTGAATGCTAAACGTACACCCTACTTGACCCCTGTCAACTGGGAACAAAGGAAGGATCACCGCCTGCTAGTCAGAGTGCAGCATTGCCCAGCAGTCAAGCCTAATGACATCTGACAGGCCAAAGACATGCACTTTACAAGGGCAGCTGGGTGCATGTGAGCTTTCAACTAGCAGGTGAGGGTCCATTCGCTCACATACTGGTCTTTATGGCCTAGTCTTAAGGGTTCTTAAGGTCTCTTTTGCAGTTTGGCGGTAATCTTTCTATTGAACTTGAGCATATGAGAATTAAGATTTGACAAGTTCACAACTGCTTGCATTCCTATGGCTATGGTTAAACATAACTAAAATTATATGCCAAAAATTCCTGCACTGTTCACATAAGTGAACCATATGGTACGTTTAAGGTACGGTTAAAAACTGGGATTTCTGTTGGGGCTACTGTATAAAATTATACTCTGTAACCAGTGGCAGAATAAAAATGGATGATTGGGGTTTTAGCTGTCCAGTCATGCATTATTCAAAAACGGAGAGTGAAAACTCTCAATAACACAGCATGCAGGGCACCACAATGCATCAGGAACGCATCTGTCTTTTTCACTCCCTCTCTCTTGTTGTTACTTCACTCACTCACTCACTCACTCACTCACTCACTCACACACACACACACACACAGAGAGAGAGTCCCTAGGGAAAGGGACACAAGAGAGAAAAGCATTCTTTTTCATGGGAGGTGTGAGTCAAGATGCACATTAACCACAAGCAGTTTAGTATCATAGCTTAAAAAAAAAAAACCTCACCTAAGTGTATTCTGAAAGCACTAATGCTAAAATTGTGCTACCAGATTTACTTGACTATGGCTGGGAAAAAAATATGGAAACACACAAATGTCATTTGTGGTCCTTCTCGGAAAGTGGCATACAAAAATCAGTATCAGGTCCTACTCTTCCAAAGTAGGGGTCCTAAAGTAGAGGTCCTACTCTTCCACTTCTTAAACACCTTGGGGCAAGCCTATATATCTAATGGCTAAGCAAACAGGAATATTGCAATAATATTTTTAGAACAGTTCCCAAGATTCTGTCAATCAAATAACTACATATATTTATTTCTTTATTCAAGTATTTACTTGAATAAATAAGTATTTTACTATAGCTTTTGTCAAGAGCCTTATGGACAACCAAAATATTCCTTAGTCACGGTCAGTCCCCAGGCACTATCAAAAATAATTTTGAAAAAGAAGATCATTAAAACACAGAAACTTTTCATAAAACACAGAAGATTTCTTTACATCATGAGACTGGACTAGTTTTCCAGGCACATATATTCCAGGCACAGGGTAGTCACAGAGAAAAAAAAAAAAACCCTGAGACTAGTCATAGACTAGTCTTGTGCGATATTGACATTTCCCTGGTCATGATTTACCATTAAAAACAAACACACACACACACACACACACAGTAAATGATAGACAGGAAAATGAGCATTTCTACAGTTTTAGGTTTAAAGACAGTAGAAGAGGGTGTAATCATAATAGCAGCTGTGCAGTTGGAACGGTTTGCCAGCAACGGCAATCGCGCAAAACTCAACTGGATGGTGCAGTTAAACAGCAAAAAAGATATAACAGTACATTTTTATATAATCCTTTTACAAATCGGTTGCCTAATGTGCACATCTGATGATCTGACGTGCTGATCTGCTGCTGAAAGTGTCTGAACACATCTAAGCGCAGACCAGCAAAAAAAAAAAAGAAAAAGAAAAGAAAAAACACAGCATATTTAATTACTTTCTAATTTTCATCATCTTTAGCATTATGTGTAAAGTATTAGATATGACACTTCATTTTTGACCATTTTTGGCCAAAATTTTCCGGTGCCATCCCTAATAAATATGGTCATGATGTTGATGATTATATTTATTGACGTTAACTATATGATTTTTTTAATGTGAAATAAGCTGAACACATTGATAGATTTTATTTCACATTAAAGAACTTAAAACATTTACCTTGATAGAAATCAAGGTCGCCCTGCTGAGTCCTGACAGTCCTGAAAGCACGTGAGGGAAGTTCAAAACACCCGTGTAAATCATTCCGGATTCATATATCGATTGGCTCATCTCCTGTTTTTCTTCATGTTTCTGAGCTACTATCCATCTATCCATCCATTTTTTTGTACCGCTTATCCTATACAGGTTCACAGGGAGCCTGGAGCCTATCCCTGGGGACTCGGGGCACAAGGTGGGGGATACCCTGGATGGGGTGCCAACCTATCCTAGGGCACAACAGGGCACACACTACGGACAATTTAGAGATGCCAATCAGCCTACAACACGTCTTCGGATTGGGGGAGGAAACCGAAGCACCTAGAAGGGAACCCGCAAAGCACGGGGAAAACATGCAAACTCCTCGCACACAGGGCAGAGGCACGATTCGAACGCCCAACCCCAGAGGTGCGAGGCAAACACGGAGTGAGAACCAATACTAGCATATACTGATGTTAAACTGCAAAGCTCTTGCACAGGTTGGCATGTCTGGTAATATAATATAATTGGAGTAAATGTCACTGGATATCATGGCAGTGTGATATCGTGTAGAGATGATTAATTTGTTATATTGCACAAGCCTGTGTAATATTTGGGTTGTATGCATGTGCTTGCTGATGTGTTCCTTAATGAGGAAAGGGGTGAAAAATGCTAGCCAGAATGGCATGCGTAATCACACAGGCTCTGAAAAAAAGACACCCCTGAAAGCTGAGAGTAGTCTACAGCATCCTTACAAAGAAAAAAAGATAAAACAAAGATCAGGAAAAAGCACTGAACTCACAGCTGATGAATGAGGTTCCAGTGCCCTAAAGAATTTGTCATGGACTTTCAGAGAGGCCGGCAATTATGCAGTCCCATACGTCCTTGTTCCAAAACAAATCGTTGTCCCATATGGACCATGCAAGCAGGCTGGCACTGCATGTGCTGAGAAAACTGATCTTCTAGAAAAGCAACTCAATTCTCAGATGTAAAAGCATCATTAAGCAGCACATTGGATTATGTTGTACAGTAAGCAACTCAAACCAGAACAGTGGAATTTAACACATTTGCAAAACCCATTCTACAAATCTTTGTTAATTTGCAAGAAAAAAACACACCTGTAATAATTAATTATTCAGCATTCCATGCTTAAGTGGAACACCCAGTGCTCAAATCTGACAGAAAGACCAAACGATTGCTGCCCCTTGGCAACTCATGGTGACTGACAAGATAACAGAACCCATTTTAAACATTGTGCAACGGTTCTTTCACACTGTCTCATTATCCCTGTTCACACTTTGTATTAACATTCATCTCAGGTAATCGGATCATAGGTGGGCAGCACTAAATACAGGTCTGAATGGAGTCAGATATATCTTGTGATCCGATCATACAGACCACATGCAGAGGTGGTCTGGGAAGCATGTGGCCACATTACATCTGCAGTGTGAACAGAAATGTGTCCTGATGCGTCCCTGACAACAGTGATGCCATGCTAATTTTTGCACCTTGAACCACATTTTAATAGCACTGCTTCAATAAGAATTTCTATATGCTAATACTTTTAAATCATTTTGCAATGATGGTCTTGATGTTGGACATTAGTGTATAGGGTTGAAGGGGAACATGTCGAGTTGGGCAGTGTATATTCAGCTGTCAGATGGCTTTGTTGGACAGAATTTCTATATTAAAGCTGTCATGCACACAATTTATTTAGAAACTGTCATCTGATGGCTAAACATAAACATGGTGAGTTTTCATTTGGTTTTGGCTAGTATTTCTGGGTTTTGTTTTACAGTGACATTTGTTTCTGGCGGATTTGACAACCTTCCTGCTGAGGAACTGTGATCAAAAGTGGTCAATGAAGACATATTTGAGACATATGAATAGCTGTTTGTTTTGGCTGTCCACGTACGATTGGATCACCTGAGACAGATGCGTAATTCAAGCAGTTAAAACAAGGCAGTTTGATCGTCAAGAGGGCAAGCAGGTCCTGTGACTTTTAACCCACAAGTTTTAGCAGAAATTGAAAGGACATTTTCTTGGGTCTTATTTCTAGGGATACATCAGAACTTTGGCCACCATAAATAGACTAAAATTACACTTTAATGCTTCAGGCAAAAGACTATAAATGCAGAAGGCTTTGATAAACAACCCTAATAAGAATCAGAAATGGAATATAAAACACTCTGTAGTTGTAATTTGTCAGGTTGTAGTTGTAATTGAACTTTGGGGCTAGTTTACAGGTATCTAATCATCATAGGGGTTACCATGTCCATCCATCCATCCATCCATCTTCTGTACCACTTATCCTATACAGGGTCACGGGCAGCCTGGAGCCTATCCCAGGGGATTCGGGGCACAAGGTGGGGGGCACCCAGGACAGGGTGCCAACCCATCACAGGGCACAATCTCACACACTCGCACACATTCACACACTACAGACAATTTAGAGATGCCAATCAGCCCACAACACATGTCTTTGGACTGGGGGAGGAAACTGGAGTATCCGGAGGAAACCCTCCAAGCCCGAAGAACATGCAAACTCCATGTACACAGGGCAGAAGCATGAATCGAACCCTGGAGGTGTGAGGAAAACGTGCTAACCACTAAGCCACCGTGCCCCCAGGTTACCATGTACCATGTATAACTTATAAAATGCACATTATACATTACAAAAAGAAAACTGATTTTGATTTTGATTTCTGCCCCAGGCTAGCCTATTCTGAATTTATTGTGGTTTATCACGCCATGAATCCTATACTTGTGTAATACACATAATGATATGATATATCTGACTGAACCAAATAAACTCAACTAAAGTCAATCAGCTATATAAAATAAAATCGACTGAAATTAACTGCAGTCAATTAGGTGATTATTTTGTGGGTTCAGCATAATGGGGTGTGTATTCAAGAACAGCAAGCAGAAAGTACTTTGTAAAAATTCAGATCATTAACAAAGCACATTCAGAAACAGCTTCTCTTTTTACTCAATGGCTTCATTAACTATGACTGATTACTGTGCCTTTTTAGCTAGTCTATAGCAAATGGCCCAATGTGTTGTTTTAATGGACCTACTGATTCATCCATGTTAAATAGAGTTATCTACAAAGCAGCCATGAAATTGTATAATAGGATTTCCACTTGTTCAGAATACTAACTGAATTCATGTGCCAAGTGTAACAAATTTGCCAAAAAATAAAGCCAGAATTGAAGAAAGGAGCATTATGGCATTATGGCAATATGGCACTTTTTAAATAGGGAAATAATTTAAAGTACTTATTATAACACAATTTTAATAACATAAATAAGTACAAAATATCAGACAACAATCATGTTTAGTCCTCTATAGTTATAATGTTGTAATGTTATAATGAGGATGCATATAAACAGTGGTACGGTAGGCATATGATAATATTATACACGTTATTACAATTAGTATAGATGTAATAATTCTGGTTTTTTTCTGTATTTTAGTTTATAAATATATGAAGTATATTTATATATAAATATATCACACCCCATCTTAGAAACCTCCACACTGTGTCCATTATTCCTGAACAAGTAAAACTGTACCACTTTGCTTATTTGACCAAACGTTATTTTCCAGTATTTGAAACTTATAAACTTAAAAACTTATAAACTTATATACATACATGTAAGTTAGTACCAAAAATTATATATTATAGGCCTACGTAATAAAAGGTCGAAATTGTAACAGGGTCCATCATTGTTTTTTTGTATCATCAATCATACTTACTCAACTCACACACACACAACACAGATGTCAAGCACATATGTGCCCTTATACTCTCTCCCTTCCTTTCTCTCCACCACTATCCATCACATTTTTGTTTTATTAAGAGCATTAGCCAAATTCTCACTTTAGAATATATTTATATTGTCTGACCACTTTAAAGTATTGTGTTGTTATTATTATTATTCTCTTCTCATCCCTCACGCTCTTTCATTGCCTCTTGAAAGGCATCTGTTACTCTCTGTGCCTTTCTACACAGTATCTATCCATTATATTATGTCTCTTGAGGTTCAATTTCCCACAAGGACTAATGTGACACGGACTCATGATTCAAAGTGAATAGTGCTTCTCTCAAAATCCCATCGTTACACCTTCACACTACCTTCACACCTAACAACCTAAAAATGTCTGGAAGAAGAATGGATTTCACCTTTAAACTCCTTGTCACTTGTTACTTTCCATCTCTATAGAACAACCTTCCAGATGTCCTCCAAAAGACTCCTTTGTTCCAACAGGCTTGTTTTTAATACGCTTTGCAGTATAGTAGATCTCTGTTGTTTTCTTCAACCTTAAATTACTTAAGCATAAAAGCAATAGATTCTCACACTTTTTTCTCCCTTCCAGTATAGTTCGCTCTTCAGAATGTCATCATAGGTCACATTCATAGGTCCTTTGTACTGTTCACTGTTTAACAAATCATTACCTCAGAGTGTTTTGGTTTTGATAGCTAGCTGTTCAGGATTTCTTAAAACCCAAGTCTGTGGTTCCTCATATAATCATGCATGAAATTTTGAGTGACAGTGTCTTTTTTATTAAAAGTGAATTTCCTGAGTAACTATAGCCGGGCCTGCTCCACAGAAAAAACATAATCCTGTCATCTCCCTCTCTCTTTCTCTCTCTCTCTCTCTCTGTGTATGGGTGTGTGTGTGGATGGAAACCTGACCTCAAAAGTGTAGAAGCATGTTGCAGTCATTTTATTCGGTTTATGTAAAGTTCACAAAGACCATCAGAAGGATGTCATTATCAGTTGTAATGTTTGGACTTTATTATGGAGAGGAGATGAAATTACCAGACACACTCTGCAGGCAGAGATGGAGAGGCAGTGACAAGTGTGTGAGACTGAGAGGGAGAAAGAAGAGCTACAGTAGAACAATGAGTGACTCTGAATATGTGCCAAACAGACCACCTTGCAAATATCCAAGCACACATCCACAAATGAGGGTGACATCATCTTTACTCAGAACAAGAGAATGCCAATATAGTCCCTGGCCATTATAGAGGACACCCATGATTTTATCCTCACCACTCACAAACTCGTAGACACACTCCCACGTGGCTCACAAAGAATAAACATGGCATTCACACTTAGTTGAGAGCGTCCCAAGAGACTGGAGCTCAATCTGGCCTAACCGCAGGCCCCGTTTTCCCATAGACAGGCTGCCTGAGCTCCAGCCTACATGTGGCGCTCCACGCTAGCTCACATTTCTCCTCACGCAGATGCGCAGCTGCTGAATTGAAGTACACCATCTGGACAGCATCAGGGATATTACCTGGGAGATGCATAGAAATACATATAGACACATGCACATACAGACCCACACAGACTTCTTTTCATGTTTATGCCAGCACACACTCCATCAGAGGTGATGTACATTTTAAAAGAGACTTACATACATACACAAACACTTAGGCATACATATAGACATGTGAATAAAGATACTGTCTCACATGCACTTTCATGTCCAAAATGTCTTTAGGAAAATAAACGCTCAAATTCGCCACTAGAATTTTCGTCTAACGTGGTTTTACAGTTCTTTCTTTCTTCTTTTTTGACTATTCCGTATTATTTCCACTTTTAAATTTCACACTCCATGTATGCTCATTAATGTTCACAGTCACAGTCTCTCTCCTCCCTGTGCATCACTCCTCCCTTCTTTAGTATCAGAGCTCTGATTAGAAGAGTCTCATCTGTCTCATCCGTCACTCAGTGATTGCTGATTATTGCGTATTTCCAAGAGCCCCAGTTATTGCCTCCAATAGTCTTAACACTGTGCACCTCGCCACTGTAATGATAACCTACACTCCATTAGCGTTTGCTCATTTCTGTCTCCCTGTTGTATAATTTTTCTCTTCATTATCTTGCCTACCACTTCCCTCTCCGTCAAATGAATTCCACATAGTGGGACGGAAGGACAGATTTTTCCTTTTACCATCCTTTACCCCCTGCTGTGAGCTAGCACTTAGTTGTCTTCCTTCAGCTCCCGGATTGGTCAACACCCCCTCTTTCTCCTGCATGTAATAATGTTTTTGGTCCACTGGCACGGATCATTGGCTAAGCCGCCGCACTGCTACGGTAACAGCATCCAGTGTTGACTGACAGATGGTAATAAATGGTGGCAGCCAAAAACAACATACACAGAGAGGCGCCCTTGACCCCGCCACCCCCCAGTCTCAGGACCAAGGTCAAGCCCAGTCTGCTGACCTCAATGCTACGACTCCTACAACCATGCAACACATCAGGAGGCCCCCATGATGACAGATTATGTGTATAATTTGCTTGATGTTTGCAGTAATGCTTATAGTGGTCTTCCTGCTGCTAATAATTTTGATTGATGCACAATTACTACTGTATGGAAAATAAATATTTACCCAGTGTTCAATGTGTTAAAAAGCAGTGACAGATATCACGATTTTATAAGACACACTTGGAAATGTATTATGAATAGAACGATCAAGGACACAGACTCACATAAAAAAATGTTTGCCACTTACACATATCAACAATCACACACACACACACACTTTTATTGGAGTGAATTTTCAATCACCACCATCATATTCTACTCGGGTTCCCTGGTTCTTTATTTTAGTTCCACACAAAAGGTTCCACACAAAGGTCTTTGATAGCTTAGGCACAGTGGTTTAGGCCTGGGCTCCCTATGCATCTGCTTTGTGCCAATGCCTTTTGTGAACCTGGCTTACAAATAAACCTGAATGTGGTTGAGTTTGATTGAATTGCAATGTGCTGGACCCCACAGCTCTCCTATTTTTATAACAAAAAAGAAAAGGCTACAATGGGGAAAGTCAAGACAATTTCACAATTGTTGACGTAAAATTCAGGGGAGCCTAGAATGAAACGTTGAGTAAAAGCAGAATGGCTGTCTGGGAAACTTTATCTGACTGGTATTAAAAAAGCTGGGATGTGGAAAAAACATATGATCCTGAACTGTGGGAAATATTTCCCTAATCTGAGCAGCAATTGGATGAGAAACATGGAGTGCTCTAGTCATTTAAATGCCTAGAAAAAGTAGTGGAAAGTAGTAGAATGAAAAATGCACATGGATCTATTTTAATTTTGTCTGACTCGATACCATCTGGATACAAAATGCCGTCATCGTGAAAGAGCCATCTTTCAACACACTCACTCAGACAGATACACACATCCACACATACATGGAGGTTTGCTTTTTTTTTTTTTCATTTACATGTGCTGTTTTTTGTCTCAACCCGGAATTCTGACTGTTGCGTTATCATTTATTTCACGTCTTCCTGCATTAATCACAGCTATACAAAATGACAGAAAACATCTGTCTGTTGCAGATAACCTACGCAAGACTGTTGAAAATCCACTGCGGACACAGAATGTGGGAAAACGAGCAACTATGATAACTTATGGATTTCCAGTGCGAAAAAAAAGAAAAAAAGAAAATGAAATAATATATACTTAAAATATGTATGCTGTGCATTTTTGTGTGTATCTGTATTTTCGAGGAGTCCAAAAAATACTACATGCATGAAATGTGTCAGCATGTTGTTACGATTGGGATTTAAGTGGAGTATTACTGTAGAGTAGAGGATAGAATATTATCTTGCCTAGGAAGCCCATGGACAGAGTTTTCTTTCTCTTGTTACAGTTGGAGCTCCATGCTGAGTAACATACTATTAATTATATTGTAGGCTATCATACTGTAATGCCAAGTTTGCCGTTGTTTAAATGGTCATAACATGAAAAAAAAAAAAGCCACACGAATGCTGACTGAGACACTGCAGCTAAAACTTAGAAGTCAAAAGGTTTAGGGTGAACATTTGAATTAATGCGTTTAAAAATTGCTTGTTGTTCCTATGCGGTGACTTGCTGTGACGCTGTGTGGTAATTTTTCATTTCCTCTTAGTGCATTATTGGTAGTATTCAATCTGAGATGGTAGTACACTTAAAAAAATCCATGTACTAGTTAGATAAATACATAGAATATGGTATAAAAATATATAATGCATACTGTGCTATTTGAGATATAGCTTGACAGGATTTTGTGATAAAATCAACTAGGATCAGCACAAACTTTAAAATGCTAGCCTACGTCACATATATTCAGATCTGTGCAAAATAAGCTTAATTTCCAATGCAGTTTAACATTTTGAAAAACTTTTTTTATGTTAATTCTGTTATGATTTGATCATTACAGTAGGTACACCCTTAGAAAACAAAAGGGAAACTGTCAAAGCAAATAACCCTTTATGGTACTAGAAAGACCCTTTATTTTCTAAAAAAAAAAAATGTACGTTATAAAGGTATACAATGGATATCTAATAAGTAGTTCTGAGTCAGCATATTGCAAAACCCAGGCTGTCAGCACTCATGTCATTTAGTTCATTGGAAGATTTGCTTCATCTTGGCAGAACAAATATATCTCTTCTTGTGCAGTACTGCAAAACTGGCATGTCCAAATACTCTGACATACAATATTTCCAATAGATTGCAACATCCTAATCTGAAACATGTTCAATCTTGGTATGAGAACTGATTAAAAACTGTTGATGAAAAGAAGAAAAATCTCTGTATCTGCAGATGAGAGATAAATTATTAGTGTCGTTATAAACCATCTGCCACAGTTAAGTTCATCAGCACAAACTCCACACTGTCTGCACACAATGCATTGGGTCCATGCCACTGACATTTCGCTTAACGCCAACCTCATTTTTTCCCCATGAGGACCAAAAGTGCACAGTGAAGAAGTTCTTATTCCTGTGGATGAAACGTCCAGCCTCCAGCATTAATGGGGCCATGTTTGAAATGATGGATGTCTGCAAGCTTCTCATCCACCACAGTTTCTTTCACTGTTTCTTTTTTTAAGTGGTCCCCAAAACACATGCTTGGAATGGCTCATCCCGGAAGCTTTGCCCTTACCCAAAATTAATGTCCGAATTCCTCTCACGGGAATGTCCCCATGCCTTCAGAGACATGTCACACAGGACTGGAATAATAGATGGGTATAAGGGGGAGGAAAGATAAAAATTAGATAAATAAGACAAAATGATCAAGATGACAAAAATCTTCAAAAAGTTAAGCAGGGAGAAGAAACAAATAAAAAGGGAGAGATTGACAGATCGAGGAAGAAAGGAAGAGAGAGACAGAAAGAGAGGGGGTGTGAGACAGTAGGGTCTCTATATTTAGCCGTGCCGCTGTCACCTTCACTCTTCCTCCACAGAGCACACTCACTGTGACAGCTCAGATCCAGTAAAGCAGCACAGGATCCCAGGATGCACCACCACCTTGAAACTCACAAATGTTTGTTGCAGGCTTACATATCACACACGCTCGCATGCACACACAGATATAAATCTATTTACTAAAATCCACAAGAAATGACCAAGAAATAGAGAATGATGCCATTCCACCCATGCCGAATAATAGCACTGAGTGCGATATTTCTCTACCAATATTCCAAATTTCTCCAAATTTGATTACAAAGATGAAAAAGAATAAAGAATTAACTTCTGCCTGAATAACACAGAAACATTAAACTTAAAGCCACTTGCTCATGTACATCTGACAGAGCTGTGGGGATTCTTGCAGAGAGCTTGCAGAGAGAGTCTGGAAGGGTCAGCAGGCTAAGTTTATTATGCTGCCAAGAGCTCCATTAGAGTGCAGCCCATGGGACGACCCCAGAAAAATGTGCAGAGATGCCTCCCAACTCCCAGGGTTATTAATATCGCTCTGTCACATTTCTGTGGTTGCAGCTACAAAGCAAGAACCCGACTGGGCCTGTAAGTGGAGCCTAATGATGGGCAATCATGATGTCACTCGGGGGCAAATATGTTCAGTTCAAAAGGAAAATGATTCAAGACAGTGCAGGAAAAGATTTTGATATAATGGGATCTCATTCACGCTGTCCAGACATTACCTGAGACAAAGAGACAGACAGAGACATGGAGAGGCAGGCAGGTAGACAGATCCACAAAGGAGGATGCAAACACGTGCGCACACACACACACACACACACACACACAATCCCTCTCTTTCTGTAACACCTTTTCTCAAATGATTCAGGTGAAAAGAGAGCTAACCAAGCTGTGGAAAGATAGGGACCTGTTTTGTTGTCCTTATTTTATATTGTGATATGTCTTCAGCATAGAATAGACACACTCTCACAGACCAGGGACCATTTCAGTGTTCCTAATAGCAATACAGAGACTTGTCTTTCACAGAGACACTGGCTCAAAGTGTGTGTGTGATCTCTTCAGCTAGTAGTCTCTCATATTCTCTATTCATATTGTTAGTATTATTTCCCTACCCGCAAACTACCTCTATTATTCACTGTGCCTCTGATTGTTTCTCTCTCTTATTACAGGAAGACAATTTTCTCACCATTCATGCCTTCAAAATATCTTTACACGCATTTTCTGCTTTCTTTCTCTCCACCTTGTTCCATCAAAGCGAGAGTGAATACAACGCTTTGGGGCAAATACATTTCCATAAATATCACCATTACAACAGACCAATTAAGAGAGCGTGGTGGGAACATAACAAAACAGCGCTATTAGTTTGAAGAACCGCCAAACACTGCCTTCAGACATGCAATTCAGTCTCTAAGGCCATGCAGCTAAAGCAGACGAGTAAATTTTGCCCCATGGCATTTTAATATATAGTGAATTAGGATAATTGGAGAGTCAAATGTGTGAAGGCCACAGCTATTGGTGCTGTCAACTGCCTGTCCAATGTGTTCCAGAGACCAGAGTAGACAGAATGAGGTTTTACATCCAGCTCTTTTATGTGAACTTTGAAAATATGAATAAAATACACCGAACCTGAAATGAAAACAAATCATCTAAATATTGCTGAGGTGGAACCTTTGGTCTGTCTTTCTGTCCCTCTCTCATGCTCTGTTAACAAAAACAACATCAAATACCACTGTGACCCTGACTGGGATAAAGAGATTACTGAAGAAAAATGAATGAACATCAAACGTCAAATATATCCATTATGCTGCTGTTTTGGCACATGTTCTTTCCATACACAGGCAAAAACAGCCATGAACTTTGGGTATTACAGTCTTTTCTCCTTAATCATGGCCAGAGACAATTAAAACAAAGATTCGTTCACATTTTCTTGTGCCAACTTTTTGGAAATTCATTTCAAAATTGAGAACAGGTTGCATATAAAGCCAGCTAGAGAGAAAAGAGAGAAAGGTGAAATGATACTTTTAAATAAAGTTTTGATTCAGTGTTTGATTAATACTGCAGCTAGGTCTGCATGGTTCATTCTTTTCTCAGATCACAGCCAGATTATGGTTCCAGGTGTTTCGGTGACCACACAGGAAAATGGAGGGGGAAGATGAGTTAAGTGTTTTGAATTTGAGTGACTTTGAACAAACAGAAACTGAGAGCAATTAACACTGAATCCCAGCCTCTGGCACACATAAATGGGTGGTCATTAGTGCTTGTTTGGGGATAGAAATGGGTGCCCCTCAAATTCAAACACACACAGACATAATGGCATGATAAGGTCACACATGTAAACTGTGGACCCAAATTTCACACACACACACACACACACACACACACACACACAAATAGTGCCCTGATGGGGTCACAGATGTAAACCCTAGGTGGTTTATTCTGCTAAGCCTATTAGAGCTTACTATACTGCTGAGGGATAATAAATCATTTATTCTCTGTGCTGAGAGGCAGACCAGTCCTGGGGTACAACCACAAACAACTAGCACAATACAAATACAACTATTTAGACAACAGCAAGGCCAATTCTTTTGTACACTGAAGACATCTGGGTTTGAGATCAAAAGATGAACATAAGATGATAGATCAGAATTTCATTTACATCTAGATGTGTTAAACAACTTAGAACATGGCACCTTTTGCTTGAACCCACCCAAAATATTGGAAAATGTGACTGACAGGTGTTTCTTGTTGCACAGGTGTGCCCTGTTAGACTAGTTGTTTAAACAATTATTTGCTCTGAATATCTACTCTTGGTTTCAGCCCTGGGTTTCACCTGTGAAGACTGCATTTATTGCTAGATAAGATAAACCAACATGAAGACCAGAGAGCTGTCTATGGGAGAAAAGCCATTTTGAGGCTGAGAAAAGAGGGAAAATCGATCAGAGCCATTGCACAAGCATTGTACATAGCCAATACAACAATTTGGAATGTCCTGAAAAAGAAAGAAACCACTGGTGTACTAATAACCACCATCAGACATGTAACAGGTTGGCCAAGGAAAACAACAGCAGTTGATGACAGAAACATTGTGAGAGCTGTGAAGAAGAAAACCCCAAAACAGCAGGTAGTGACATTACCAACAACCTCCACAGGGTAGGGCTGAAGGTATCATAATCCACTCTGGATTTGAGAGCAGAACCATAGAGGCCACACCGCAAATCTCTCATCAGCAGTAAGAAACGGAAGGCCAGATTGGAATTCGCAAAGAAGCCACAAAAGTTCTGGAAACAAGATTAACCTCTAATAAAGTGATAGAAAGGCCAGAGTTTGGAGTAGCAAAGGTTTTTCTTATGATCCAAAACATATAAGCTCATTGGTCAAGCACAGTGGAGGTAATGTCATGGCTTGGGCTTGCATGGCTGCTTCTGGAACGGGCTCACTAATCTTTATTGATGATGATACTCATGATGGAAGCAGCTGAATGAATTCAGAAGTCTACAGAAACATTCTGTCTGACAATTTACAGAGAAATGCATCCAATCTAATAGGGAGGAACTTCATCGTGCAGCGAGACAATGACCCAAAACACACTGCCAACACAACAAAGGACGTCATAATGTTTTAGACTGGCCAAGTCAATCACCAGACCTTAACCCAATTGAGCATGCACTTCACCTCCTGAAGACGACACCGAAGCCCAAAACAAACAACAACTGGAAGAAGCTGCGGTACAAGCTTGGGAAAGCATCACAAAAGAAGAATGCAACAATTTGGTGGTGTTAGTGGGTCGCCAGCTCGATGCAGTTATTGCAAGCAAGAGATATGCAACCAAATACTAAGTGTTATTTACTTTCATTTACTTTAGGACTGTCTGTTCCAGTACTTTTGCTCACTTAAAAATTCTGATCTATCCTCTCATATTCATCTTTTGACTTCAAACCCAAATGTCTTCAGTGTATAGCAAAAACAAAAGAATTGGCCTTGCTGTTCCAGTACTTTTGGAGGGGATTGTATATAAAATGTGCTATTTTATGGGCCTTGCAGTCACAGAGCCACAGGGTGCTACTACGTGCAAGATAGACATGCATTAAATCTGTCACTAACCACCTTTAAGGCTGACCACTTATCTCACATGACAAGTTCTCAAAGGGCAAAAAGTTGAAGCAGCTTTTGCCAGAAATCTATAAATCTATAATCAGGCCTTATCTTGCCTGCACCACAAGTCAGTGGGTTATTTGGATCAGACACACAAGTGTATATGCACCGATTCTCTCTCTCTCTCTCTCTCTCTCTCTCTCTCACACACACACACACACACACACACACACACAAGATCAGTGCAGCCCCTCTTATCTTCTTGACCTACACATTATCAATGACAAAATATCATAGAACATCTATTTAAAAAATTTACCCTAACGTCCTTTTTTTTAATACATTGTGATCAGGTCACAATTCTGATACTTATATAATGTCTAAATTTATTCTCTGTTCCGCATATAGTGCACTAGTTGGGGAGCAGCCTTTTTGCAGTGCAGTCTCTCAATGGACAAATTAATTTCTCCGAATAGTGCACTGTATTATTACCCGTAATGCACCATAAATTCACACTTAGTAACACAATCATTTCCTTTGGCTTATAAAATTGACTTGTCAGGATGGATAACATATCATCAATAAATGTTAATAATAGATATTTAACAATATTTGCTGGTACTTGCTCGTGGAGTATTTTATAAAGAAATCACTTTCTGTATTTTTGTGGTTTCAGGTTGGTAGGTACTTTGCAGTGTGCAAACTGTTTATGTAATAGCAGGTCACGATCATGTGTTTTCAGAGCATTTAGACGAGCAAATAGTGAATTCAGTCCAACAGCAGTCAGTTACTGCTGCCCTATATAACACTCTACACAGAACAGACTACAGAGTAAACACTGAACAAGTGCGTGAAAGAGCGATTTCAGACACAGCGTTAGTCTGAGTCTGTGTGGTCATTCCTTCAATTTCTCACATATCCCATATCTCAGATGATAATACAGCGGCGGCTTCAACACTCCCACGCCTTAAAAAAAAAAACAATAGGGACCTTCATATACAGCAACGTGGTTCAGACAGTGCACTTAAGCAAGCTCAGGCTGCAGCACACATTAAAAGCTTACACTGGAGAAGCCAGAAACACTTACACACTTAGACGAGCACTTAAGAAAGAAATTCTGCAGCAAGCAAGTCTTTCATTGTGATAATCTATGCCTTGCTCTGGACACACTGCAAACATCTGTGTAAGTCTCAGTGCTGCCTTTTCAAGAATACACATCTAAAATATGCTGTGAGTCTACTGCTACTTTAAGATTCTGAGTGCTGGAATTCGAATTAAAACAATATGCACAAGAGTTGCTCGAAGCGACGCAGCATAGCAGAGCATTCTTTTTGCCAAACTGTTGAATCTGCCTTAGGTGTTTTCCCAACCATTAAACATGGATATGATATGCAGAAACATGTCCATAAATCCACTAGCGTGTCAAAACTGAGTGGTTACATGGACACACACACTCTTAGGTTGCAGTGGGGAGCTGAAAGTCCTCTGGGCTATCTTCGAGCAAAACAGAGGGGATTCTGAAAACAAAAGGAGAAGGGGGGAGAAATTGTGTCAGGGTGCAGAAGGAGGAGAGAAAGCAAGAACGTACATGAAATGAAAACCTGCACGAAGGCACACACCTAAACTTGAGCTGGTGGTGAGATGATAGAGGGATTGAAACTCCTGTAAATAGGAGCCCTAGACCTTAAGCTTCAGACGTGATTTATCTTGGCTTCCTACGATGTAATGCTGGCCCAGACGGCATGTAATGTGAAAAGGGGCGATAAAGACAGTGGCATCTCTCCCTTCTCAACTTGCCGACACCACCGGAGCTGAAAACTGCTTGACCTGGCAGGGTTCCTCTTCGTTCAGGTCGAGTCAGTTTTCAGCTACACACACACACACACAAATACACACACACATACACGATGGTGATGTGGTCTAGACGTCTATGTGAATGTTGACGGGAGTGTTAGCAAGGGATAATCCCCTAAAAGCTTCTTGTTTTCTTTGACAGTGTTGCCCTAATCAAAGTCAGATTCTTAAGATTAAAATTTCTTTTCAACCATAAATAACACACATCTTTATTGTTTGATCCCAAACCTCCGAGCTACACAGCAGTACTTGACAAGATGACGTACCGCTGAACATGTCATAACCACCTTTTGCTTACTAGTCAAATGTTTAAGTGAGCAATTAAACTATAATCCTAAGATCACCACTAAAAGCAGATAAGAATGGCCAAAGTCTACCTTTTTGCTTAAAAGTGTGTAATGGTTGTTCTGGACATAAATTATTGGCTAAACCAGTACAAAAAAAAATGTTTTTTTAAAGCAGAAAAAAAGTGTGAGTGTGTCAAACCCAGCAACCCTAAAAGGCGTATATCACAAGGCACACTTTCATTATCTCATATCTTTAGCTTTAGTCATTTATATCTGCCTCCTTTAGCAGCAAAGCAGTCTAGTGAAAATATCCAGACTCTTCTGTGAGAAATTCTTCATGCCTGCTGCCAAGCTGAGTTGGCCTCTGTAAGCATGTAACTAGCATGTTCTCTGATATACATTTTGGCACATGGTGCTATATTTTGGTCACATGGGCAAAAGCTTTACGCTTCCATGTCAACTCAGAAAAATGCAGAACTGAACAAACAAGAACGAGACAAAAGAAAACCTGCAAAAAACAACAAGCAATAATAGAACATTTTTCAGTCATCATTCAAATAAACTGTCTCGACAGAGGAGATTGCAGTGCCTTATAAAGTGAATGCTTTATGTTGACTTGTTTTAACAGCCTCTCAACAGCAACTCTTGAATCTGTATTTTTATCTCTGGCCTTTGTTTTCCCTGGACTACAGGACATTTTGGTTTTTTTTTTAAATCACCTGATCATTTTAAATCCATATTTATATCTTATAAAGGTTAAAAAAAACCCTGCATTTGATTTGACTGGCCATCTGTACCCCTAATTATTAGAACCAGTATGAAATTTAATATCATGTGAGAAAAACAGAAATGTCTAGAGGAGGAAATCTTGAAATGCAAGCCATTCTGAAGAACATTTAAACAGAGTGCATTGCTGAAATCAACCAAGCAGCAAACTGGCTCATTGTGGTCGGACTACAGACTCTCCCCCAAACTACATGTTAAAACACCAATTAAAGAAATTCGTACTCATATGAATAATACTCTAATGAAAACTAGGTAAGGAAAAGTAGTTGTAGCAGACTGACTGACTGACTGACTGAGAATTAGAAGTATGTAAGGGAGCTGCCATGCTCAGCACTTTACCCACAAACCCAAAGAAAGCTAAACTGTATTACAGAAGAAGTCTGTGACCACAGAAACACAAGCTATGGAAATGGAGCGGAAGCATAATGGTCTAGGAAATACACACTCATGACACATGTGCGAGAAGTGTGTGGAGTGTGGCCTTGATTGTACTGCAGCCTGAAAACACAGCAAGTGCTAACTAATATTGCATGTTTCCCACACGATCTCGATCCAAGCAGCCAGGTCTCTTGCCAAGAAGCAGCCTACTAAGCAGTTGCACAACCAATTGAAACAGGAAACCACTGAATATCGCAGCTTCCTCGGACGACATAACCGCACCAACAGCTTCCAGATTGGAAAGAGTCATAAATCAGAAATGTCAGAAGTGTGGCAAATCTAAACCCCCAAGTAGGGAAATATCAAGCACAATAGTCTCACGATTGCAGACTCGTATGAATTTGCACAATCTGCATGAAAAGCTATGAATGCTCATGAGTAGGATGAGGGGTGGCTATTGTTTTTATTCCTTGTGACTTCACTGTATGAAATTCAATAAAAAGCGGTTTCACTTGGTAGAATTCCATCGGATCAGGTTTGTTTATCTTACCTTTAAAGGACAGGTAGATGCGGGGAGCTGACAGAGGTGGCAGGGAGGTAAATGGGTTGCTCTGGGTTGATACAGCTGAGAACATAGAAACCAGAAGGGTCCCCAGAAACAAATCCCTCATGCTCTGCATAATCATTGTGTCCAAAAACATGGAGAAACCGTCAGCCCTGCAGAGGACAAAGAGCAAGGGGGTGTGGGGGGTGGGGGGGGGGGATGCTCAGACAGGTTACACCGACTTCCGGAAACTGAAGCCTTAAATCTGAATCACCACAATTTTAATCCAATTCCATTCCCTTTGCTCAAACAGATCTGTTTTGAATAGTTAATTACACAGTGTAGTAGATGTGTCAGAGAAAGGAAATGTCCAACATGTACTAGATGTTTAGTAAAAAAAAGAAAAAAAAAAGAGTTCTTTAAAGGTTCTTTGGAGAGATAAGAGAACCTGGCTACCTACAATGGTTCAACATGGAACCCTTATTTTTTTAATCTCTGTTCCTACACAGAACGTTAAAGTGTTCCCACAAAAGGACAAACCTTAAGGGATCTAGATTGAATCTTTTTTTTTTCTAGGAGTGTAGAGACTACAGTCTACTCTCGGCTCAAGCCTATTTGCCAAACACGGTCTAGGATGCAGAATTCAAACTTTATTCCTTTAGGTTTTTACTCAGCATTAATCCAAATCGTGCACTAGTGGTCCTGATGGACCAGATAGCCCCGAAGGCACATCTACAGTGTGTTTAATTCTATCTGGAGGCAGTAACAGTTAATTCAACACTGTAGGTATTAATTGGTGGTTTGACAGGAACAGCAGGTGAACACTGACCCTCACACACCAGGAGACTTTAATGACTGCTGGTCTCGCACAAGCAACTCAGTCTAAGATCCAATTGCACCTGTAACTAAATATAATAGTGGCATCCTGCACACTGGGGCTGACTGTGGGAATAAAGGAAGGTGCCCATAACGCGTTATTACGCACCGTTCAATTTAGCACCGACATTTGGATGCTCCTGACTTACTGATATTCGCTGAGCTTCCAAAAATAATAAACAGTGTTAAACAAACAAACAAACAAATAGACAGATAAACAGACAGATAGATAGACAGATAGATAAATAAATAAAAAAAAAAAGTAACCAAAAATTACAAACGACCAAACATCCATGCCAATAACTGGCACTAAGGCATAAGGGAAATTTATGATTACCCATAATTATGATGATTTAATTAATGTATAATTTAAAAACAATAGCTCTAACGACGATAAAACTAGAAGAATTGAACTATTCCTACATAATCACGAAATCCTCAACCATGCGTAAAGATGTATGCTCTCTACGCGTCCATGGAGTCCCAGACTTCAGCATTCACCTGAAAAATTATCCGAAGTTTATCCCGGGATAAAACCCCATTCAGAATCCAGTGAGAAGAGTGAGGAGAATTCCCGCGATGCGCCCTGCTGCTCTTCTCCAGTCCAAACACACACACACTCACATACACACCCGCTCACTGCTCACTGGCACACGCTGAAAATCCGAGGATCCGAGGTGCGTGTGTGTGTGTGTGCGGGGTATTCCTCATGGACAGCACTTATTCACTCCGCTCATTCGCGCCAGAGCAAGACGTCTCTCTCTCTCTCTCCCTCTCCCTCTCTCTCTCTCTCTGGCAGGTGGACGCAGCGCCTCCTGTGGGCGGAGTCTCACCTTTACAGAAAAGCCCATTCGTGCCCCGCCCACTCCAGACCAGCAAAACAGAAGCGCGCGAGATGATTCTCTGTCTCTCTCTCTCTCTCTCTCTATATATATATATATATACATATACATATATACATATATATATATCATTCAAATTTAACACAAAGCTCTCCTGAGTCAGGGTGCTACACATAACACTTAGCAATATACAAAAATATACAGCAGACAGACATTAATTATGACATACAACCCCCCCCCCCCATACATACAGACAAACATACATACATATATTGGTGCTATAAGACCCATTATGACAAGGTATACAGTATGAAGGTTTAAACTGAGAGGAAGTTTGTGTGATGGACAAGTGGAGTCTGCCCAGATGTTTCAAGCCTTTCTTGTACACCGCTTCATGTAGATGCTATTAATATTAGGGAGGCTGGTGCCTGTGACTCGCTGGGCATTCTTTGCCACCCTCTGGAGTGTTTTCCTACCTGATTCAGTACAGTTACCATACCAGACTCGATGATACTCCTGTAGAAGCTGGTAAGGATTGCTGATCGCATACCTGCTTTTTTCAACTTCCTCAAGAAGTATAGGCGTTGGTTTGCCTTTTTAGGTACATAGATTTTTGTGATATTGACCACGTCAACTGCTTTGTACAAAAGGTCAGATTTTTACTCATACCTAATCACTATCATTGAAGCACGTGTTCAGACGACACGCCAATGGATTTCATCGAAAATGGATCATAAAGTTTGACACAAACTTGTGGAGTCCATGCCAGCTTGAGTACACTGTCATTAAAGCAAAAGGGGGATGTACCAAATACTAAGTAACGCTGAAATTCATGTAAATATTTCTACATATAAGATTAAATATAAGATTCTACATTTGACTCAAGTTGTTGTTAATAATATAATAATGAAAATTCAATAATCAAAATTGTTGTATTAAATTAGAAAAGAATGCATTTTCTAATAAATAGAAGCATTTTCAGTATTGGTCTCAGACTTTTTTATCATATATATATATATATATATATATATATATATATATATACATATATATATAAATAAAATACTCCCTCTTTTCCTTTTGCTTTCTTTTTGCTGCCTTGCATTCTCATATTCTCTCTGTATAAAGCCTACTACTATCTTTCTACTATCATGACAAACCATCATGATTGTCCCACATTCATTCCTCAAATGCATTTAAAGACTGATGTGTTAGAGCAGATTTAAGGAATGGTTTTACAAATATTTTTACTTTACGACTATAATATAATGTTTGATATCCAAATGTCACCTATGAGGCACACACATGCTTCGTCTCTCTAGGTTCTGATACAGTCTGCCTTTAAATCTGAAACCCTGAAAGCTCTTCAGTTTGAGTGTAAGTGGAACCCTTCAAGATGCTAAGAACCCAACTATCCAAAGAACCATATTCATCAGTCATTCATTCGTGTTCAGTAGCCATTTTATCCTGGTCAGGGTCGCAGTGGATCCAGAGTCGAACCTGGGAACATTCTGGACAGGATGCCAGTATTTTGCAATGAACAACCCTATATGATCTCTTTTTTATTTTCAAAGAGTGTACACAGTACATTGCATTACTGAAAGCTTCAGTTGAACTCACTTAGAATCTCTTTATTTACTGTCTACAAAATTCATATATTTTACATTTAAATGTGGATTTATCCTTCTTAATGATATTCCTTAACCAAATGGTGTAATTTAAGGTAATCATCTGAGGTTTTTCCATGCAGTTTGCATTACAGTAACGGGTAATTGTAAGCTTTGAGTGAACCATTTATTTAAATCTGGCAGTGAAATTTAATCACTAGATCCTTCTGACACAAAATTGGATTTTTAACATGAGGGTAAGTGCAAATATCACGGACAATATTTTGGCCGAAGCCTATGAGTTTGCATTTTTCTGTGCCTTTTTTTTCCCCTTACAAAGCAGCTTGCTTTAATGAATGATTGAACTGCTACACACCACCAAATATTTCTGCCCAAAATCAAGAGAAAGAAAGAGAAGACTGAAATCTGCTTGCACAGAAAAAAATGAATCAGATTTTATATATATATATATATATATATCCTAGGGAAGGTTTGCTTGTTAATACAAAGCACAGAGGATTATGGGAGACTTGCTGCGGCTTTTAAACAGAAGCCTGGTAGGAACTTCACTGCAACGCTGCCTTTTGAAGTTTTGATTTGAAGTTGATTTCAATACGTTGTGTGGTTTCAAAGGCCCTGACCACTGTGTGTGTGTCTGTGATGAGCTTTACCAGGTTTGTGCAAACAACTCAAGCTCAGCCAAAGGGATGCCAGTCATGCATCAGTTGAGTGGATGAAGTAAAGTGGTGAATGCAGACACACACAGATCTTTTAGAGAAAAGTCTTGCTTGTTTGTGTCAGATAGAGAGAGAGAGAGAGAGAGAGAGAGAGAGAGAGAGAGAGGGTGTGTATGTGTGTGTGTGTGTGCTCAGGCGCTCCTTTGACCCAATAAAGCAGCTTTGGATGCAGCTTTTCCTTTCACTACACCTCTCTTAACCCCTTAAACTGCTAGATTTATTATTCAGTTATCATTTTTGAAGCATTCAATAATTAATGGTGAAAGTAATAGGATAAGGTATGCAGCTACAAAAGCAAAGAATATAAGTCTGGAGCTGATGACAGGTTCTGGGATTCATTTATTCCATCACTATTGGTATTGGATAGATTACTTAGGAAATGTAATCCAACACTGATTACAAATTACGTCACTGAAAATACAATCAGTAATGCAATCTTTCAAATTCACAGCAAATGTAATATGATATGATTATATATTTCTGTTTCTGTTTAGAATAGGCTTGTATTGTACTGAAAGCACAGAAAGAAAGATGAGCATATATTGTACTTCACTGACTGCTCCATATATTTCTTAAAGGGCCTAACATAAAAGGTGCATTAATGAAGTGTAATCAGTCATTTAAGTTCATGTCCCTTCAGAGAACTGTTACGCAGTATATTAAATTGTAAGCTGCATTTTCGCTAAGCAACTGGAGGCTTCACATGGGTAACTATACTGTATATTTAGCTAACAGATCTATCACTATATATACTGTGTCTGTGCTTACCAGTCAGACATGTGGGAAGGCGTATTAAATTGGGGTGCTGGAATTTTTACAGCATGCATGTGACGTACACTTTCACGTTGCTATGTCTTTGGTAATTTCAGTTAGATGGGGCTCTGGATAATAATCTGATATTCTCTTTTGCAACATTATGGTCACATTTGCTTAGGCAGTTGGCTGGTACTGTAGCTAGTTGACTTCAACATTGTATGGTTGCACGTCATCCACAAATGCCAATGTCAAATGCAAAGCTGAAAAAAAAACCCACTATCTCTGACACAAAAACTCAAAACTGCTCAAAATACTACATTTTAAAGATGGTTTATTTCTTACCTATATACTATTATTATTTTAGCAATTGCAGCTGCAGTTGAAGTTGAAGGAAAGCTGCAGCACCCTCAGCACCCCCCCCCCGCCCCGCCCAACTTCCTGCATCTGTAATAACAGAGCATCCTGAAGTCTTTTATTCCTCTTACACCACAGCCAATCTTAATTTATTAAAGAATGAAACATCACACTTTTATCCAATTATAGTTACACATTTCATGTGAAACATCTGCGAAACAGTCCCTCTGTAAGTTGTTACTATAGAAACGATAGCATACTAGAGCATTAGAACAAGAGGATTAATATCAACCTGTGATTTCCCTTGCACTCGGCACTGTTGTCAGAGCTGCTGTTATAGAAAATTAATCAACACCTTCTGACCGAGAGAGTTGAGAGTTTAACATTGCTGTGGAATAATAACAGTAAGCCGGTTTAAGCAGATCTAATACAGGCTAACAAAGTCTTTTAGCAGGCCAGTCCTGTAAAATAGACCAAGATACTGTATTTTTCACACACATTTATACAGCAATTGGTGGTGTATAGGCAGAAAAGTATGAATTAATATACAAAATAGCCTATTTGAAATGCAATTGAAATGTAATAAAGCAATTCATAAAAAAAAAATGTAGTCTACATTGATTAATAATACTTGGTTACATATAGATTACATCTATTCCATTACTACTCACCACTGATCATTTTTAATGTTATTTTATTATTCACATTATATGATGTCTCAAGACATCATCGTTCTTTAGCATACAGCATTCCAGCCAAAAATAGACTTGTGATGAGCACATTTAATCAAACCTGACAACTACTGTCAGTATTTCATAACAAGTACTGCGAAAGTGTGAAATAAACAGCATTACCTAACATGATGTGCAGTTCACAATCCCAATATATCACAACATTTCTGACTTTGACTGCAAATATCTCTACCCTGGCCCTTTATAGCTGAAATGTGTGTACAAGTGTTTCTTGTTCTTTTTCTCTCTCAGATAAGAGCACTGAGGAAAAGACAAGATGGAGATAAGATGGGGGAGGGGATGTCATTCCCTTCAACACCTGACTGTCTACTGCTGGTGTGTGTGCATGTGAGTAAGAGATGCTAAGTGCTAGAGACAGAAATCTGACGTGTTCATAAGCAAAATGACTCATTGTGCTTGTGTCGCAAACGTGCTAGCAGTGACATGAATCAGAGGGATTTCAAAAATATCTCTGCATGAGAGAGAACTGAATTCCAGACAAAATCCTGCCTCACTGGTCCTATGAAAACGTGCATTTGTGAGCAGAAGAATGAATCCTGCAGGCACACACAACAGGTGTGAAACAGGATGACAGTGATACAGGGACATGGAGCGGCCTTGATCTTCACACACCAGCCGAGGCAATTACCACCTAGAGCACATTAAAGTAGCTCATTATCTCAGAACCACTTCTCATTCATGTGACTGCTAAAGGAGAACGCAGAGATGCGTAAAAGCTACACCCTTCCTATTTTATATGCAATTACCACCCATGACCTGAGTGTATGAGAACATATTGAGATTATGCTGTACGTATAGACATTACATTATCTCTGTCACAGGTCTATGTCTGAAGGGCCGTTATGTACACGTTATATACACACAGGTTATGTATGATGCATAAGCATGCAGATTCCTATAGCTGTGGTGCATTTTTTCTTAAAACGTAAATTACGTTCCACGGCTCTCACATGACTCTTCAGAATCCAATTTCCAATCTTGATCTGTTGGGATGATCTAGCCAGCTGTGCACTGTAGATTGAATCAAAATGGGGCTTAAGATAAGAGACATTTCTTTCCCCCCCTGACTAGAGGAAATTAGATTTGTCAGTAAGTGCATGTCTGTAAGTGGGGTTCTGCCTTTTCAGAACGATTGCTTAAGCGAGTGGGAAAGTGGAAGGATCCAGTGGGAAACAGTTCTCCCATTAAACTGTCAGAAAGTGCACGTTCACTGGAAAAAAATTTCCAGTCTCCTGTAAGTTCCATAAAGATTACATGACTGAACTGAAGTGTGTTAAGTCAGAGTGGAGGACGAGTGTGTCAAGGAACAACAACAGCTTTATAGACTAAAATTGACTTGTGCATAGTGAGATACATAAACATGCACATGGACGTGCACATGCACACAACCACACACCCTGTAACATGCATGCAATGAAATCATAACTATATACCAGTCTAGCAGCCATTGCAATGATTTCCAAGAAAAAAAATGTGCTCTGTGATTTTGATTGCAATAGATGAATTTCCTACAAATTATACATAAAGTGCACTGAGGTCAAGGATTGAAGCAGACATGCATGGTCACTGGCAGATTTACCAGAAGTGTGTGTGTGTGTGTGTGTTTCTATACAAAAACACATGGTAGGCCAACACACCAGGATTAAGAAAAAAAAATACATTCTAATAAGATTAATTTAATTTATCAGTTAAGCTAAATTATATATTTGGATAAAATAACATTTGAAGGGCATGAATATTGAAATAGCTAGATAAAAAAACTTTGTATATACTGTCAATTTAACTACTTTAAAGATCCATTGGAGGGTTCAGACATTTTTTAACCTTGTAACCACATACCTGTACTTGTACCATTAATTTTGTTTTTTTTTTTCATTCCTTCAGTAACCGTGTTTGTCTTGGTCAAGGCTGCAGTGGATTCGGAGCCTATCCTTGACACCTTGGACATGAGGTGAGAATACACCCTGGATGGGAATGCCAGTAGTTACTGAGTAATATGCTTTAAGATAAAAAAAAACCCAAAATAAACAAGACAGGAATAAGAGGTTAAACATACATTATCAGAATGTAGAATATTTAAATAGTTCAGATAATTTAATCCTGAAACATTTCAGCTACAAAGATGGCCTACAATGTTCTTTCCTTTAGACACACACACACACAGGTCAGATGATCTTCAGTGGATTTAATGCTAAAACACGTACTCGGACCATGGACCATGACACTTACCACTTGACACTTACCACTTACCTTTCTGTAACCACTTACCATAAGATAAGGCTTTATAAAAATTCACAGACTCGAACCACTACTTTTAGCATTTTAGCATTTCATTAGCATTTAAATGGGAAAAAGATAATACAGTGGTAAGCTGCAGTTCGTCCCCTCTGTACTGAAGCCAGCAGACTTCAGTGGGATTTACGCAAAACTTCTCAGGTGAGAGTCCTAATTCCAACAGCTGTCTCACAGATGCCTGAGAACAGATCACTTTAGCCAGTGTTTAAAGGTTCCGATAATTTAATTACAATTGCTTCACAGACTTAATGCCATTCACTATCTATCTATTTTCAATGTGTTTTAGGAGTTTGACTACTGCAAAACATGTCCCTCAGCCATGGTCTTGGTCTTACTTCTACTGGATGAACATGGTTTTGCTCCCTATGTTCATTCAGAAAGGGCTAATAGGAAGATAAAAAAAGTATATACTTTACAGTTATTAATGGCAGAAATGTGTGGCAGAGTATATGTCACCTAAACTCTGTGACCTTGTCTCGCTGACTAGATATGAGCTGTCGCAAGTGAGAATGGTGGAGTTATCCTTTAATATGAGCTTCATTGACCTCTACAGCACTTACAGTGTAACAGTGATACTTTACGGAGCTTCACACTTGTGCTGTTCCATCTGTAGCTCTGTAATTCTGGCTTCTGGTTACAATGGTCTCTGTTATTGTGAGATATGCGTCTATAGTGCAAAAAGTGACCTAGGTTTTTGATGTGTGTGTATTTTTTTATTTTTATTTATTTATTTTTTTAAATATATGAATGAGGAAACCTTGAAACACCTATCAATTTCCTGTGAGGGGTATAACAGCCTTAATAGAAATTAGTCAAGATGAGTCAACATTTGTCAAGATTAGGTTTCTAACTTTTAAGTTAAGTTTTACTCCTTGAACCAACTCCTATAATACATCCCCCCTCACCCCCGCCACCCCCACTCTCACCCATGTACACAAAGCTCCGCCCCAGAATCTGATTTGCTGCTGTGAGATCAAGAAGAGTGGTTCATCTAAATCATCGCTTTTCTATCTGGCTCTCTAAGTGATAAAAATGTATGTACTTGATTTACGGGATAGGCTCCGGCTTCACCGCGATCCTGACCAGTATAAAGCACTTACTGAAAATTTAATGAATGATGTTGAAGTTTATTTTAACACTTTCTTTGGAGAATCACATATGATAAAGTATGTTTTTTTTTTTTTTTGTTTTTTTAAAAATCCAGTTTTGTTTAAGATGGTTGATTTTATTTCACATTTATTTGGGGGTGCCAATAATTTTGATGCATGCTTTTGAGAGACAATGCTATTATTAAAATATATTCTTATGAGTTAGAGTAAAAACGTGAGATGTCATCTTTAATATTTTATACAAGCATTTTGCCTGTTCCCCAGAAGAAGAACTTTCACTGTATAACATGATCACTGCATGCAAATTACTAATACAGCTGTCTGGTCCAGTAGGGTTCATTTATTCATTGCATGGAAGAACTGTATTTGTTTCCCATCTGAAGAAAACCTGAATATATTACTGGACCATTAAAGATAAAGTGGTTCTGTGGGAACAGTCAGAAGAGTTGTGTCTGTTTTAACTTTGGCTTTGCTCGCTCTATAAAAGCCTTTGTGCATTATATGCATATTTTTATGTGCCTATTACTGTTTGTAGTAGATGCTTTGGGGACTATTATTTTAGTTTCACATGAGAGCCATTTATTATCACAGTGGGATTTCACATGGCAGTGAGACATACTGTATATGTACAGCTACAATAGAATGAATGTCAAAGGGAACAATGCTTCTTCTCCGTATAAACCACCATCAGCATTATTTCTGTGGACACATATGGATGTAATCATGGCACATTTGAACAGGGTGTCTCCTGAACGAAAACAATGGCTTCGTTTTCAAAATGCCCCACCATCCTGTTTGGGGAATCACTCTTCTCCCAACTGTGTTGTGTAATCCTCTTCCTGTCAAAGCACCCATCAGAATCCCCATGTGAAACCCCTGTCACGGCTCATTGTGCCCCCAGAATATGACAGACAGACCCCCGTTTGGACCAGAAACCAGTGTGCAATGCAGACACATACTCTGAATATGAGCTGTAGACTCCATCTACAAAATTCCATGCTCTAATTACATGGGAAATGGACGGAAGGCAAGAAAGACTGAGTTAAACCAAAGATTTCAGACCAGAAAATATGTTGAAATCATTTAGTTATGGGGGGAAAAGAGAGAGAGAGAGAGAGAGAGAGAGAGAGAGAGAGAAAGAGAGAGAGCACTATTGCAGGCTCCGTTCACTTGAAATTAAATGAATAGAAAACACTGATATGAGACGAAATTTGTCAAATACAATAAAAATGTTCAGAAACGCGTCTGAAAGCAGGAACAGTGTCCAAATATATTTAGATAATTTGCATAGTACAAGTTCAGCATGTAACTAACATTTTGTTCTGTTAGCTTTGGGTCTCACTTTATTTGAACAGCCTGACAGATGATGAACAACCTACCTTTTATCCTTTAGCAATATAATTCAGTTGGTATTGGTAACACAATACAGTTATGGAAAAGCAAAGGCACAGATTAATAAATATTTAGCTAAAATTGAACAGATGAGTTAATAATCTACAAAACATTTATTCTGGACTGTCCATAGCATTGTATGTCCCATACATTTATTTAAAAATGAGAGATGTTGCTCCAAATTGGCATTTATTATTTGCCAACCTGTTTTTTCCCCCCCCTTTTTACTCTATTTAGTATACATTTTGCTTTTTAAGAATTGTTGAGAAAAAATATATGTACTGAGTACAGGTGACAACAGCACTTCATTTACTGCACTACATCTTTGTAAAATGACATCTGACAATTTTGTGGACTGTACTGTAACTTGCTAACTGTGACTTGTACAGTATTTACAGTACATTATGTCAAATAATTATATTGGTTGGTACAATATGACTGAATTGAATAGCATTGGTAAACTATTTTATGTGTGTGTTTTAGGGATGTAAACAAATATGAATACATTATTCAGAATGAACAGATATGAAGCTTATAGGACAAAGAAAGACAGATTTATTAGCATGAACGTGTGGTGCTGCGTGACGCATTTACAGAAGCCTTAGTACCTGCCTGGTCAGGGTCATAGTGCTTAAAATTATGCCACTTGTTTGGTTATATTTTGGGAAATAGTGATGTAGCTGAGGCTGAGGAATTCACAGCACGCTGACATGTTGGCATTTCCATGGTGTTTTCCAGAGTTTCCATGGGCTGGTGGTATTTAATTTTAAAAAAGACTTTCTAGTTCAGGACATGCCCACTTCAGATTTAAATCCAAATACAGATACAGATATTTGGAACACTAAACAGATACAGATACAGATAGTATCATTGTGTTACACCCCTGATGTGTATGATAAACTGACGTGGCTGTCACACAGTCCTGCCTGGAACTTCCATTAGAATTCATGCCTCAGCAGCACACAGTATCACATTATCTGATCCAGATGTTGGCTCAGTATGGGGTACTTGGGTGTGTGACAGTATGTGTGTGCATGTGCATGTGCATATATTTGAATGCTTACTATGGTTAGGATTATCTACTTTATCCAAAATAATCAAATGACATATGGTACTGATGCTGCAATGATGTCACCACTACTAATCCTTAAAGAATGTCTCTGATTGGTCAAAATGTCCCATGAGTATATCAGGACATCTATCTTCATAATCATGGTGCCTCTGAACTCCTTTCGAAACAAAAAAACATGCTTTCATTAAAGCAAATATGAAACCCAAGTCTCTGCATACTGTGCAGAGACACTTCATAGCCTTGCCCAAGAAATATTGATGACAATATAATTTACTCATTTAAAAGCTGGAAAAGATCATCTTTCTTCCCACATGTCCACAGGTTTTGCTGAATAAGCCCAAACAAGCACTTAGATTTCATTACAGTATATCAAGAACCCAATGTAGAAATCCCATGAATGCATTGTTCACTTGATTTATGATGGGTTTGAAATGGTACACTACAGTCTCAGAGAAAATATTCTTTAGGCTTTAAATCATTACATTAGCTTCTACTTAGAAATCTTCTGTTGTTGTGTCATACATAGAACCATTAAGGGTTCCCCAATACAGACAAACCCTGTAAGACCTTTATATATATATATATATATATATATATATATATATATAAACTGATTATTTTAACAGAGTAATGTTATTTTTCCTTTTTATTACATAATTTGCTTTAACCAATTTCAGATCCTATCCATTACTATTCATTATTTTATGTCAGAATGTACTGTTAAAATCCTAGTAGTTATCTTTAATCCCATGGTTTCTGGTGTATAAATTGTGTTTCAGCAAAATAATATTTTGTTTATATACAAAAATGTGTTAGCAATACAGTATATTTGCATTGATATATGTACAGTATGTCCAAGTAAAAAATATCATTTGGAATACTTGTCTTGTGGGACAAACAAACAAACAAACAAACAAACAAACAAACAAACAAACAAACAAAAACCTTAATTACCAAAATGGATATACCGCATTTTGCAGACTCAAAAATTCCCAGAACATGAGCTGCTCAGGCAGAGCTGTGTTTCTGCTATCCTACTTCCATCAGTGCAAATGTAGCTTATGTACAAAAATGGTACAAAAGTGTATACAACAAGTCAACATCGGCAACAGAAGCAGCAACTAGTCCAATGTTTTTATTTAAATGTTGCTAAAGATGTAGTCTACCATTGCTAATTCACTATGCACACAAACAAACTACAACCCTAACTTGTCTGGTTGTTTTTCTATTCAATGTTTTGACTCTTTCAGTTGTTAAAAAAAACTTTTTAAAAAAATGCTTTCTATTAAGGAACCTTTCTTGAATCTCCTTAGGTCTTGATCTGAATGTGGCTCTCACCATGGCTGAAAGCCACATGACAGAATGTAAGCAGAAAGATGGTAAAAATCTACGCAAGTAGAAAATTATACAGCGATCTCATATAATATGGGATATCGTTTGCAAATTTGACTTCTCCAACATGGTCCTCAATATAATATCAACATACACTATATGGCCAAAAGTATGTGAACACCTGACCATGAGACCCATATGTGCTTGTTGAACATTCCATTCCAAAACCATAGGTGTTAATATATTGGAGCTTAGCTGTGGATATTCCTGTCCATTCAGTCACAAGAGCATTAGTGAGGTCAGACACTGGTGTCGGCTGAGGAGACCTGGTGCACTGTCAGCATTTCAGGTCATTCCAAAGGTGTTCAGTGCGGCTGAGGTCAGGGCTCTGTGCAGGCCACTCGAGTTCTTCCACTCCAACCTTGGCAAACCATGTCTTCATAGAGCTCACTTTGTGCACAGGGACATTGTTATGCTGGAGCATGAAGTGGACCCCCTAGTTCCAGTGAAGAGAATTCTTAAACCTACAGCATACAAAGACATCCAATACAATTGCCACCAAGCTGTGCTTTCAGCTTTGTGGCAACAGACTGGTTAAGGAAAACACATAAGGGTGTGATGGTCAGGTGTCAACAAACTTTTGGCCATATAGTGTATTAGGGCTTTTTAAATACCCTCACTCTCAGTTTTAAATGTAGATATCATATAGGAGACCAGCTATTTAGCATCATTCCAAGACATTCCATTCCTGGCCAAGTTTCTACTTACTTTATACAGTATATGAAGTAGGATATTTACAGAAATATACATTTACATTTACATTTATGGCATTTGGCAGACGCCCTTATCCAGAGCGACTTACAATAGTGCTTTGAAGTCTATCAAAAATACATTCTGAATTATTATATGTCTGTATATAAGACATAACATGTGAATGTTATGCTGCTTGGAAGAGATGACACCTTTGGTCAAATTATCCCTTTATATTAATTTAACTTTATTTCCCCTCCGTTGATTACCTCCCACCTGCTGTGCTGCACTCTTTCTCTCTCTATGTTTTGTGTGTGTGTGTTTGTGTGTGTGTTCTAATCAATCAGTTGCTCCCCAGTGAGCCAGCATCAGTGTTAGATGAAGTCTCTCATTAGAATCTTGTCTGGCAGGGAATTAGCTTGTAGCTTTTAAAAACCAGGACCACACGTGCCCTCAGCAGCAGCGACAGATATTAATAACACATCAACATTGCAAAAACCTTGCATTTCACACTTTTTTTTCTACCATGCCCTAGAACATATATAGAAAAAAAACTATATGTTTATAATTATAGTTACCATTCAGCCAATTAAAAGGTTTCGGTAAAAATACTAGTTTGGATTGCTAAACAGATACAACTTACAAGAATTGTATACAACATACTGTCAATTATTTGAATAGCCCATAGTGTTTACATTTTCAAGCAATCATGCATGTTGAGATTTTTTTCTGCACAAGTGCTCTAAATCTTTCTATATTTTGCCGAATATTTCATTATCATACAGAGTAGAGTTAAGTCTTTAAACTCTCAGGAACCGTCAGTGGGTCCAGACTTATTCATCATTACAGTAACTACATACCTTTCCTATTATTTTAATAATTATGGAATAATTATTCATAGTTATTGTAGTTGTAGAACAATATGCTTAAAACAAACAAATAAACAAACAAACAAATGAAACATAACCTTGCAGGTTAATGATTGAATTGCATTATCAGGTAAAGCTGTGGGTTGAAATGGTCACTGCACGGCTTGGGCTAAAATCTGCTCTTTGGATTACAAAAAAAAAAAAAAAAAAAAAAAAAAAGGTCAAATGTAAGTTTGTCATTTGCAGATTGCACAGAAACATGTTTGGCAATACTGCCTATGAATCTTGACACCTCTGAGGGATTAGTGTGTACAGTAATGTGCATTTTCATGGAAATGTACAGTCATAGTTCCTTTTCATATCTGTTCATTACCCGCTGCTTTGGAAAAACAGTTTTTGCCTAAAACTCACCTTTCCGTTTCAAATCTTGCCTAGATACTATAGACTGGCACCTCTTAAGAGCCACTGCTGTAAAGCGGTGATCATACCAGAATTTCACAAAAAATTTCTTTCACAAAAACTTTCTTTCAAATTTCTTTGTTGGGGTGAAGAAAAAACAGGCGATTTTTGTTGGTATTGTGTTTCAGTGAACAGCTAACCTTAGCAGCTAGCAAGATTTCTGTTTGTCACTGATAAGAGACATTAAATTGACTAATCATTGCATAGTGCCATTCGCTTGTTAGCTTGTTAAACGGAATATTATTAGTAGGTTAATTTAGCTAGTTTGTCATAGCTTGTTAGTGCCTTTTAACCAGTTGCTAAAATTATGAATGTATGTACAGAGTGCTGTTGTATAAAACAGGGTTTTCTTGGAACAGTAATAATAAGAAGTACCTCTATGTTGATTCTTCCAGAAAAACATGACCCCAGCCCTGTTGTTTTCATTTGGTCCATGCTGCCAAGATTAATAGATGCATGGGGTTAAAGTTAATCTAAAGTAGATGATCTTGGTGTATAGAAATATTGAAAGAGGTGGATGCAAAATTAACTCCTACCAAAAAGTGAAACTGTTTTTCATCTACTGCGTCTTTTCCCATTCAACTGCATCGGCTTTTTTTGCCCAGTGGATTTTATTCTCATCCGGTGTAATAACAACTATCCTGTGCTCATCCCAGGACGTCTATTTAGAGTAACATCATAGCAAACACTATGTATCATTTCAACACACTTAATACTACTTGCTTTAACACTTCTAAACTTGTACTCTGTAATGATTTATATTCCCACAGCCTGGTGTCATTGGCTGGAGTCATCCGGAAGAAAGTGACTTCGCTTTTGAGTCTGCTATCAAAGTTTTTTTTTTTCCTTATGTTGTCTCAGGGAGTTTTTCCTTGCCACACTTGCCTCTGGATTGCTCATTAGGCATCTAAATATACATATACATCTGGATTTCTGAAAAGTTGCTTTGGCTCAATGTCTATGATTAAAAGCACTCTACAAATAAAACTGAATTAAATTGAGTTGAACTGCAGTACAGTTTGGATTATAAATCCAAACTATACTGCAGTAAATATACACACCCTCAGATGATGGCAAAAAAATTCATTTGCATGGCAAAGGGAAACCCAAAGATCACTGCCAGTCGCTTTCAGCAAGAGCTTAAGAGTGTAAATGTTTGCATCTCAGACTAAAAAATCTGGAATAGATTTCACTTTGCATGTTGCACAGCCAAAGCATGGAAGGTTTTGAAAACATCGCTTTCCACCATTTCAGTACATTTTGTCACTTTCTCTCTACAGCTCTGTTTCTTCTTTTTTTTTTTTTTATTTAATATTTTTTGCCTTCCTATGATTCTTATTATATTAAGTATCAATATATGGTCAAATGTTTATGGGCATCTGACCATCACACCCATATATGGGTCATCTGCAAACTGTTGCCACAAAGTTGGGAGCACACAATTGTATAGAATGTCTTTGTATGCTGTAGAATTACAATTTCCATTCACTGGAACTAAGGGGTCCAAACCTGTTCCAGCATGACAATGCCCATCGTGCACAAAGTGATCTCCATGATGACATGGTTGGCCAAGGTTGTTGTGGAAGAATTCAAGTGGCCTGCACAGAGCCCTGACCTCAACCCCACTGAACACTTTTAGGATGAATGACAACTGTGCACCAGGCCTCCTCGCCCGACATCAGTGTCTGTTCTCAGTAATGCTCCTGTGGCTGAATGAGCACAAATCCCCACAGCCACACTCCAAAATCTAGTGGAAAGCCTTCCCAGAAGAGTGGAGGATATTATAACAGCAGTGGTGGTCTAAACCTGGAATGGGATGTTCAACAAGCACATATGAGTGTTGTGGTCAGGTGTCCACAAACTTTTGGCTGTATAGTGCATCACTTGATAAGTTAATACATCTGAAATCAAACAGCATATTATGCTGTAAGTCCCAAGAACTGAAAAGGAACTTTGAGGCTTGTCTAAAGTCATGCTGAGAAGCATGTCCTTCTGGCATGTTTTTGGGAGGTGGAAGGAAACCCAGCGAGAACCCACATGAAGATGGGGAGAACATGTATAGAAACTCCATAGAGACAGTAACCAGAGCTCAGGATGAAACTGGGGACCCTAGAGCTGTGAGGTGGTAATGCTACTTGCTGTGGCACCATGCCACCTGGGAAAATTTTCTGTGGAAAAAACTAAAATCAGTGTGTTGGATATAATCATTGAATGGGAATGCAGCAGTGTGGAGAAAGAAGGGGACTGCTGAACACTCTGAAAACATGTTTCTGTGTAAGGATGACGGGAGCGTGATGGCCTGTGCAAGTATGTCTGCTTCATTTTCAGGAGATCTGGAATTTAATTTTTCACTTTAATCATTAATTAATCACATGGGTCTCAATGTACAAATGATGGACTTACTGTATAAATCTACAGAATGATATGATGTAGATACATCCATGCTAATGGTTCCAAATTAGTGGGTTTGTGATACAGACTGTCACTGACGCTGACCATTAACCTAATTTTGTCACTGCCAACTCCAAACCACTAGTTAGTTTTCCCCTAATACATGACAGCAATGCCACAGGGCAGCTGAATGCACATGGAGGAGAGTGCTAACTGCCTTCTTCCATTTACATGAGCTCACAGACATCTGTGATTGGATGCAAGGATAGAGGAGAGAAATCACACGGGAGTGCCATCATTCCCACCCAGCATGCAAGACCATTGTTTTTCTTTTGCTTTCTTGCTTTCTTTTTTTGCAGCTTTTAAATATATCGGTCATACTGATGTGATTTTCTCACGAGAATAGCGCTTTCAGTATTTCAACATGAATATCAGTTTTAATAAAGAAACAAAGGTCTCTCTCTCTCCATCACACTAACTGGAGGCAGTCTTCTACCCAGCTATTCAGCCTGAATGTGAGCTGACTGTTTGTGGCCACTGTGGAGATCAGACAGCTCACTGCTGTCGTCTCCTGTTAAACCTCACTGCATACACACACTCAGACGTGCCACCCATTAGCAGCATAGACGCATATATAATACATACTGTACACAAGGCCATATGAAATCGCTGCCTGAGGCAGGAATATGGATCTGTGAGTGATATACCGTATATGGTGGCCAGGGGAGGGCTGAAAAAGGGGTGAGGCCAAAAGTCAGTATTGAAGTGGCTAATAAGTCTTGGCAATTTTATTGGTACAGCCCTTGAATCTTTACAGCAAAAGCTAAGAGCAATCCAGGGATGACAGTGGCAGGAATACTAATGCTTTTTCATTTTACAAATGGTCGCTGACAGTGTTACGCTGTTTGCGAGGATTCAGCTGAGACCATCAACGAGATTAAAAAATACTATAAAAATCCACATAAAAGAACAGCATTTGCAGAGGCCATGTCATATTTGTATTATACTTTTGGACTGCTTACAGTATTTATTCTTTGTAAATAAACCAAATAAAACTGTCATTAGCATTAATTTGGTAGTATTAGTATTAACTTAGTATTAATTTGATAGGAACAATAGAAAGAGTATTCTGTTTTGATTGATATCAACACGACACAGTGTTTTCATCCCCAAAATTCATTTGTCATTGTATTTAATTATGAAATTATGAAAAGAAAAAAAAAAAACAGGTCAGGAATTACAACCAGAAATGTCAGTTCTGGGGTCCACAGACAGTCTTCCAACTCTATGCTTCTAAGGTGAGAATTACCTTGTTGGGTTAAACATTCTTTATATATAGCCTTTAGATAATGTCTTTATTTATTGTTGTCCAAAAATAACTAGTTCACTTTTGAAATGTAAAACATCTTAGATAGTATTGGAATTGCAGCGAAGATGGCTGGCTGTAGGAGAGAGGGTGATGTTTAAGAGATTAGAAAACTGTCATGGCACAGCCCTCTGTCACAGCAAATCATCATCAGTTCCTACACAGTGAGGGGCAGAAATTTCCCATTTCACTTCCTGTTTTTTTTCCATCTCTCTTTACCTGAACTGACTTATTCCCTTATTTCTAAAAAAGTATGTGCTTTTCATAGTAATGTGGCATGAAAAGGCATCAATCAGAGAGAGAGAGAGAGAGAGAGAGAGAGAAAGCAACTCTTTTCTTTTATTAATATCTCATATTCACAAGAATGAAAGTGTCATTCATAGCCAAACCCAGCCATGTATTAATATCAGTTTGTAACCTAAAATAAGTATATTCGCACTGAAAGCATTATGAACTGATACTTCACTGCTCTCACCAGATCAAAATCATGCTCCTATTGTGCATGATTCAAATCATTAATTAAATCTTGTTCCACCTTGTACAGACACTAATCTGCATTATGTCATACTTGACCTTAACTGACATTCATTAACTTAATTGTCTGAAACAGGAAAAGAGAGAACAATAAACACAGACAGACAAAATGACTGGGAAAGAAAGCATCTAAATTAGTGTGTTGAAAGATTTACTTTATAGTGATGATGAAAATAATAATGGTTAAAGCCTGGTTTGAAAAGAATGAATCCTAGTATGTTGCTCAAGATATAATTCCCAGCATTACTGCAGTACCGAGACAATGTGTTACTCTGCCTATTAGATTCTACCGAGTCCATTTTCAAACTCATACCAATGGTCTCAAGTACTTACACAAACACACACACACACACACACACACACACACAGTCACTCTTGGCATTTGCTGTGAATAGTGACTGGTATCAGGGGAGCAGCTGTGATGTAAACAGTGTCATGTGGCCTGATGTCTCCACTGATCCTATAGGCATAACAAGGCGGGCCCAGGGGAACACGTCAACTACTCCAGGGCTTAGTCCTTATTCTGCTCACACTGAGCGACAATAAACCAAGACCATCATATAAAATAGGGATTTTAACAGTAATGACAACCATACAGTAACTGGTTTATACAAGTGTTCTGTTCATACATGGGGTTTTATTTTCATCAGCAGATTATGTTACAAGGGAGAGAGCGTGAGTTATCTCACTGGAGTTATTGTTTTACCCCAAGGTTTTGAATAAGGCACGTGTTTACTTGTCAGCATTACACAATGTCCCTAATTCTCACCCTTTTTATTAATAACATACAACAAGCCACCTGGGCTTTTTATTAATATATGAAAAGTTAGTGAGATCCAGTCCTGCTGGCTCTTGCTGCCAAAGCCAGGGAGAAAAGAGAGAGTGTGTTGATGGAAAGGGAGAAAATCATGTCTTACCTGCCTGTATTGAATTATTCAGTGGAAGGGCTGAGAGACATCGCTCAGGACTACAGGTCGCTGCCAGCTAAACTTCATCATTATCAATGATACATACTCAATCTGTCGAGTCAATATACCTCAAACATTTAAGTAAGATTGCAATTAATGTGTATTATGAGACAGTTGCGTATGTACACATATATGCATGCACAAAGCATCCGAAGTCTCAAAGCAGCTCTGTGTGGATTGTGTTACCATAGAGACAGAGAGGTGAGCATTTCAGTGAATAGAGGGTGAGGTTAGAAGAGTAAACACTTCTGACTGAGACTCATTCAAAAGCCTTCTGACTTCTTGAACCAGTTGCAGCTCTCCTAGCTGCAGCAGCTCTCTTACAATGCTGTAAATCTGTTGATTGAACGGATGTTCTATATGCAAAGAAACAAAGTTGAATTATCTCATATACTAAAAGTGACTATGCCCAAAGCATTTCTTCTGATGTTTATGACCAAATACGCAACCAATAAAAAAATACTTGCCGTTTAAAGGTAAAATTAACAATCATCCAATGACATATGCTGTGACGAGAAGGTTTTTTTGAACACTTGATAATCCAATGTATGTTCTGACATAGCACTACCCAGAAGTCATTGGCTGTTGAGAAGGATATTGGATATCCTCTAAAATAGGACCTATGACTCCAATAACTTCCATAACCTTGAGCGAGGCCTTGATCTGACTGCTATGTTGCCAAAAGAACAACCCTAAAAATATAAGTGCCATAGATCACTTCCAGATTAGTCAACTTTCCCAGTCAGTGCTACTGAATGTCATGCAGGCTAAAATGACAGCGCCAAACATTTTTGGTGCAAAAATGTTACATTTTCATCAATTTTATAAGGGATGGTGCAGCGGGTAGTGTTGCTCTCTCAAAGATCTAGTGTCCCTGGATTGATCCTGAGCTCGAGCTCGAGCAGGCTTTCACATGTTCTCCCATGTACTATATAAAAATATTTGAAAATGTTGCTAAAAAAAAAAAGAATATATTATTAATACTCCAGAGCACCTTGGAGAAAAGCCTACTGCTACAGAATTAACATGAACAAAGAATATTGGCAAATGATTTTCAAGTATGTTCCTCAATCCCTTGAACCATTTCATCACCTTAAATTTGTTGGTTAAGTGAAGAAATCCTCACCACATGGAGATTAGTTTTAAGGAGGGCTTTAATTTAGCATGCTGCCCAACCAAATTCTGTCAGGAACAGACCTGAACCCACCCACCAATAGAAAAGTGCCTTGTTTACCTGTATCGTTAATGACAGTCATTACCAGATCAAAATGACAAAAATAATATTAATACCTAATATCAATCAAATCCAGTCATCCCATATCTTAGCTTAAAATTTCAGTTAAATAGCACATTATGTACACACAACTCATTGGGTCAATCATACAGTCAATCAGTCAGTTCCTTAAGGAAACTGATTCCTCCATGTCACTCAGCTGGGCAGACTTCTAAGAGCAACGTGATAAACAGAGGTGTATTCCCTTGTTGTGGATGTTAAAACCATTTATGATAAAGTTACCCTATCTAACTTGCGATATTTAACATTACAAATTCAAACAATTTCTGTGTCATATTCTGATAATTCTGTGTCTCAAGTGGCAGGAAATCTTATGTAAACCTATTTAAAATGACTCATATTACTAATATTTTGTGTCAGTTTTGGTCCCCATCTCTGAAATCAGTCCAGACACACTGCTGACTATAAGTCAGATTTAGACTATAGGCTCTGTTTTTGATAGCACTGGAGCATTGAATTTGAGGCAAAAAAAAAAAAAACCTGGGGCAGCATAATGTGGACATTTAAATAGATTTTGTTGGGTTGCTACAACTAATTCTCAGGTACATCTAGAGACATGTGGATCTTTACTCTTCAACTATCCTAGTTTTCAGGTTATGTATGTTCAAGAGTATACCAGTTATTACAATAGCCAAAGAGGAAGATAGAAGCATGGCACCAGAAAGACAGCATCTGGTCTGAACTCTAGAAAGCAAACACAGGATGAGACTCAAGTATGCAATCACGGAATTCTCGCCTGCCTTGCCTAAACCAGTATGACCCTGTCTGGTTTCCTGTTTCACGCTCTCGCTCTATCACCATCTTCTTTAACTGCATCCCATGCTGACTTCAAGTTCCTCTGCACTGTCACTGCCAAAAGTCTCAGATCTTTTAGCTCAGAGTTCGTGCCTGAAAACCGGAGACACGGTGCAATAATTGACAGAGTAATGACATGATCGAGTTCTAAACTCGAAAACATATCCTTAGCATAGTCTGCAAAACAGTCATACGAACAGAAGGAACCTTCCAGTTGAAAACACTAGACAGTGTGATTAAAAAAAAGTGTGTGTAAACGGATTTCCCATGAATCAACAAACCAAATAAATTCAGATGTTAGTGGTGCATTTGTGCATTCACTGACTTCCAATGACCAAAGAGGATGTACTCCTTGACCTTTGGCCCTGAACTGTTGATGGCCGTCTGGTTCCTGTTTCCATGGTCGCTTGAGTAGACAGGCACTTCAGCCAGGATTAATGAAGGAATGGGGGTTAAGTTTCAGTACGACATGCTGGAAAGGAATAGCTCCCACTTTAAGACATTGTCCTGCTCAGTGGTGAAGTGCATTCTGTTGGTTTTGTTAGGGTGAAGCAGGGGTTGATGAGGACAAGGTGAGGCTGATTAGATGAGACAAGACAGCCAAGACACAAAAGCGGGCGTTGAGTTACACTTGGAGGAAAAGCTGTGTTTGAGTGCTTAAATCCTCTGCACATGTTTCGTGGAAGATATTGTGGACCATAGGGACTAGTGTCAAGATCAGTCAACTTCACTGACCAATTTTATGACCTGCACATTGGTACAAGCACGCACAGATACATATCAGTATGACATGTCTCTTCCTCAGTACTCCTCCAAATGGTTATTCCATTCCATCAAAAATGTTTATGCTGGATAATAATTCTTGGGGCATTCAACATTTCTGTGTAAAAGAGGTTTTAATATTGACAAGACTTAAAACCTGCCTGTTGAATTGTTGCATTTGTATTCCTGATACAAATACTCCCTTATAAGGATCTGGTTATACTGATGCCTGGAATAGTACATTACCTCATAACCGACGATGACCAAAACGTGGCGCTATTCATACTTTGCACATATGGATATGGACAATAATCTAGTATATTTGCTACCTTCTTTCAATGTTTATTTCAGTGAATTCCAGAAAAAAGGAAGGGTTAACATAGATTCCAAAGAAGCATCCATGAAATATAATGTGAATACGGATGAGTCAACGTTTGAAACACCCATGCTTCTCATTTGCAAATTTGGATTTGAAAAACATTCACAGTACATTTGCTGTGATTTTCACAGTCATGTTGGACATGTGAAGTAACAAATAACTTCAACAAAAAAGCCTCTTCATGTTCCCATCCCTTTGAAAGCGTATTCCTCCATCCAATCCATCAGCGGATGTCAACACCCCTGTTCTGTCTGATTGCCTCTCCCCTGGGGAATGATGTATCCTGCTGCAGAATTCTTCACCTTGCCCAGAGTGTCAGTAACATCAGGCACAGATACCAATGCTTTTCTTTCATGATCATTTCTCTCCCGTTCAAAGCCCTTATTTTCCACTTAATATGTCTCACATGTTTTTTTCCAATGTTTGACATTTCTTTATCTTTGGTTGGGATTGGTTTGACTTCCTTAGGGATGTTTATGTAAGGGCTCAGGTTTAGGTCTGTTCACTGGCTTCTACTGAGTAAGCCAGCAGGGAGAGACACACAATGAGACTCGTTTACACAGGGAATGGGTTTCTTTTCTCATGAGGGGCCAAGATGGACAACCACTGTTCACAACCTTTAAGACTGTGTGCTTTGGGGATAAAAACAAACTTGTAGTCAAATTTCAATTAATTTGGTGCAACAGGAAACATATCTATAAAGGATAATGGCAAACTACAAAATTCAAACAAACATAAATTACTAGGACAAAATTTTATGTAAACAAATAAAGCTCTGACTTGATTGCAACAGACAATCGCAGTCCTTCCATCACTGGTTGATTACTTTTGCAGGCAATTAGGAATGGATTACTCGAGGCAATAAATTCTCATTTGATATGCATAAACAATAAGGATTCAGCAGCACCTTACAGCTTATGTGCAAAATAATGAATAATGATTGCGAAACATTATTATTCATTATTATCATTATTATCCTCGTTGGAACACCACACCACTGGTGCCACTCATTTTAGAAACTCATACAAATCTAAGGGGCCAAAAGCAGTAGCTTTAGTTTTATGGGTCTTAAATCAGGCCTCTGCTAATGCTACAGAGGTCAAGGAACTGGGTTTTTAGTACAAAACCATTTCCAAAAGGAAGTGATTAATTACAAGTTCCTCTTGCACAGCAATATGCTGAGAGGAGGTGCTCAGCATGGCTCCTGCAGACCCAAGAGTCAGGCGTCGCACCATTAAAATTGCTACAGGAACCCTGACGACAATAAACAACCAGCGATGAATAGTTCAAAGCACTCCAAATTGTGACTTATGCTTTACTTGTCTTCCCCCAAGCCAATACTATGTGTTCTGGCAGGAAAACTGCACTCGGATGTCTATTATTTGATTACTGCCATTACTCTGCTTAGATTGGGCAAAAAATGATATAATCATTGTCCACAAAAAGTATCACAAAATGAAAACCACAGGACTGAGATTAAATCTGTTTGCCGAAAAATGTCTTTGTTAGGATTAGCAGTTCAAACCTTTTGCTTTTCTCTTCATTCAGTATAGCTGCTACTCATTAAGAATAATATAATATTAGAATGTCATATAATGTAGCCTGTTTGAATCCTACCTAAATAATATATATATTTTAAAACGATTCACATGTAATATGCCAAATGCCATAAATGTGATATGCTTCATATGAGTGTCAAAATAAAGTCTGCAGAAGCATCTAGAAAACCAGTATTGAATTATTCACAACTATATGTTCAACATTATTCACCCAAAAGAATCACAGATTCTTCAGTAGACTGACCAAAAGCAGACAAGCTGCCTGTCTATTGTTATATTTCCCAGGAAAAAAAAGTTTCGATTTAGTTTCTGAACCTAAATGCTATACAAAATCTTCAAAGCTACATATATATATCAGGAAAACTTTCAGTATGTGAAAAATGCCAAAACAGCCTCCACCACACAAAAGCTTTAATCTGAGTGTAAGAAGTGTCTGACGACACCTCAAACACAGACAAAAGAAGTATGCATCATCTCTTCACTTCACAATCTTTTCTTTTCTGTTTGAGTGACATGAGTGTCTACAGTGTCTTCTAAGGGTCACCACAGACAGGGTGAATTTGACCTTACTTGTCAAAGTGCCTCCTAGCTTGTTGTTAAGTGGTGAATAAGACCCTTGGTTTGTGAGCTGAAGGGTGCCACAGGGGAAATTCAGTGATAATTACTAGAAGAGGCTCCGGCAGCACAGCTTTAATTTCATTTCTTTTCCAATAACAGGCTGGCAAAGCGTAGGCTGTGGGTGGAAGAGGGTTGGAGACTCAGTTTGGTGCATGCTGCTTTGCAGTCCCAGGCCACTGGGACATGAGCATGGTGATTAGTGAAGAGTGAGTGGCTATGTCAGAGGTAAGAAACCCATCAACAGCTCATTGTGTTCTTACCAGTTCTATCTCTCTTTAATCCCCACCCTCAATCTCCGAAGAAGATGGTGAAAATCATCTGGCTTTGTGCTGAACGTGAGAGGATTCCCTAGATGTTTCACACACACACACACACACACACACACTAAAAACTAAATAAGAACACAATACTATTATTATATGATTGCTTCATTCAAAAAATGCTAGTTGCTAATAATTAAATCTAGTATGTTCAAATTAACACTATACAAAAAAATAGGCTAATTAGTCCCTCGGTAGCACCAAGTAATTATTAGCTTTTTCCCAACTATTATAGTCTGCCTAGGTCGGCCAGCAAGAGCAATTAGAAGACTTTATCACAATGATGAGAACTTATCAAATTCCAGCCCACTCTGGTGAAGGTACTTCTGTCTGTAGACCAAGTTAAATCATTCATTAATCTTTTTACACTGTTATCTCGCTCATTTCAATGCAGACATGGATCAAAAACACACCAAAAAGATGTATAGTCTTGTCTCCAGGCCTTATTGCACGACATGCAGATTATCAGCCAGGGATGCCTTTGTTCCTGGAGAGGGATGGAGGTATTATGTTGATCTTTCTTGATAGTCCACGCACAAATGCAATGCTAAATAGAGTTTCATGGATTAGAGACTAAGATCCTTGCCAGAAATGCACATATTTCATATCATACATACTTAACATCAAACTTTCCTCATATAAAATATATAACTAATTACAAAGCACTAACTGTAAATGTAATACATGTCACTTGGAGATATAATATTAATGTATGTCATGTATGTCAAGTCAAGCAAACTGGCTACACAGTTTTGCCTCTAACAATAAATTTAGCACTCAGAATGATCCTTTACCAACCTTAAACTCACAACAAATAAACGACATCTAAATCACATGATCCATATCTTCTCTCAGTCACGTGATTCAATGTGTTATTGTTGCTCTCTTAAACGCAGCCAACAGGCAGCAGAGGATAACTGTGTTTTGATAACTTCAGGCTGATATTGCTGCATGTACCGGGAGGCTCAGGAGAGCAGTCACGCTATAGTCTATCATAACATCTCTGTCACACATAATTGGCCTGGGCAGATAGAATATAGTATTCCCACGCTGAGAAAGTGTTGTTAGGGAGCATGAAAGGGCACAAAAACTGTTCCAGTGTAACTGATTAGGAAAGAGATCAGTAGCTGCATTAACTCTTATGCTTTAGCTGCTCTTACCTGTATTTTACATGTCATCTGCATCATAGCGGTTCACAAGCAGCTGGCCATAACATCGGAGAAGAAGAGACAGTACATGCTTGATCTGGTGGATATATTTTGCAAATTTGCCTGATGTAGGAATGTTAAATTGTGGACTGTAAAACACAGTATCACAGTATGAGGTTAGAAATAAATGTTCTGACTTGTTCTCAGTAGACAAGTCTATTGACTCTTTCATGAGCTTTATTTTTGCAGAGATTTAGTGAGAATGTAGTGAATAGTATATGATCAAAAAACAATGCACATAAATTATATTTGTGTTCCCATGAAATCTGTTTTCCAGCCACAAAGCAACCTCGGCTGTCTGATAGTTTAGATACATTGCAAATAAAATCAAAGGATATTGTTAGTCGGTAATTACTTTTGAACCTTTGTAATAATAACCTCTCCCAATTCCCTCCATCATTCCCTTTTAGAAACCTATTGTTCTATTGTTTTCTCAACGTAGCTGTTTATTTGTTTTGTGTTTTAGGCCTAGCCTTGGACCTAATTTCTGTGGTACCAAGAGAAAATTAGAGACTGATATGCTCTGGGTTGGGAAGCTCCCTGAAGTGCTCAAACTCTCTTTTGTTTCTGTAATGCAGAGCAAACACAGGCTAAAATCTACTTGAAAACCACATTTACCCAAATTCACCCTCTTGTGTCATACGAATCACGTGATCATTTTACTTAATGCAGGTTATAAATGCACACCTATGACTATTTTAATAGTTGACAAGTATTACAAAAAAAAAATAGTTGACTAGTCATCCTTCCCACACTTAAAAGAAATCTGATTCAAGGCATTGGCATTTTTAGGTTATTTTATTAGTACAAAATAAAGCTTTATAGTGCCTTATAAAGCTGATAAACAGCAAAGAGCACATCAAACTGCACTTCAAATAACAGCCATACACAGACTTCAAATTTGAAAAAACATTTCAAACTTCGATTCTTGTTTAGGCTACATAGTTAAATACCAAAATAAATAAATTAATGCAATATATGCACAAAACAATACATCTGATACATACATATTACACTATGTAAAAACCATTAGACACCTAATGATTGAATCCCGCAAAAATGATATCTTTGCAAGTGAAGATATCTTAAATAAAGGAAAAGTTATCTAATATTTCTCATTATGAAATATACAGTATATAACAAATATAAGACTATTAAGCTTATTTCTAGACATGTTTACTACTCTCAAGCTTAAAATTGTCTTCTTCTATTGGCAGATCATTTCTTTCTAGAAATAAACGCTTGAAATAAGCAAAACATATTTACCAATAGAATAAGACAATTTCAAGATTGAAATTAGTACAAAAAAGGCTTAAAAATCTTATATTTGTATAAAAACAATCTAATAACGAGAAATATCCATTGCATTTGCTTATCATTAAGAAAGTTTTACTTGCTAAGATATAATTTTTTTGCAGTGAACACTTAACATGAGGTGTTTATTGAGACTGGGAACCTGCAGGACCCAACAAAACATTCATGGGAGAGGACAATCAGATATGAAGCTCTTGGTACAAAGAAAAAACAAGCTGATTAACATGGGAGCTTATTGAACGCAGTACCACGCTCACACAATGCTAAGTGTTCTTAGTGTTCAACTTGTCTGTTGTAAATTGGGATCTCATTCATTCATTCATTTATTCATGTTTCATATCATCTTTATTCTGATCAGGTTAAGGTTCACTGCGGTTTAATTTACTTATTTGTTTGTATTGTTATTGTACTTTAATTAGCAAATATCACAGATGGAGACAAACAAAAATTACTGGGAGTGCAGGCAGAATTTGTCAGAATTCTCTCAGAAAAGTTATAAAGTTCAGTTAAAACAAAAGAAAAAGACCTCTTACACAGTTTGCACTTGATTTTCGATTTGGCTTCATCTAGTCTGAAATATTTCCAGCTTGCTTTACCATCTGCCTTGCAACTTTTTCCAGTTCCAACTAGTCAACAGCTCCCCACAGCTGCCTAGTGAATGTATTAGTCAACTAGTCTATGGAACTGCTTTCTAAATGTAAATGCCTCCAGTATAAGCTACGCTATCACCTAAAAAGATTGATTGCTAGTTGGTTTTCTTCTGATAATAAAGAGCTATGATAACTCATCAGCCTAATACATTTAATATTAAATAAGTTTGCCATAATCAGAGAAAGGCAAAATGATCTTCCGCTACTCTGAAATACAACAGTACAGTTCAGACGTACACTTCTTAAATTTCTCATGGAGTAAATTGAGAAATAGTTCTCAATTTTCGCTTGTGGGGGATCTGAGAGATACAGCCGCATTCAGAGATGATTCTCTCTGCTACATTCCTGCTTAAGGAATAGCACTGAGATCTGCTTTCAGCTTCAAAAAGAAGTGTCAATGGGCCTGTCGTCAGCTGGGCTCGTCCATGGCGCCTCTGAAACCTGACCTTGGGGTAATAGATGGTTGGGCCGAGGGGTACAAGAGTGGGATGATGAACATGACGAAACCTTTCAGCGGAGAGCAACAAGTAAGTAGAGCTGGGAATTGTGGTAAAGAGGTAGGGGCTGGTACAGAGTAACCGGGGGAAGGAGGGGTCAGTCTGGAAAAGGTCACTCCCAGATCTTAATTGATATGATTTCAGGACACCATTTAAAAGTGGACAAAATTGGTAGCATAGCAATTTCATGATTCATAATAGCACAGAGACTCGTGGCTTGTGGTTCCTGCTTCTTGTTTGGAATCCTGACCAGTTTTGAAGAGAGAGAAGGAAATCAGCTCAGGGTACGCAAAGGGATTCAGATTTCACCACTTGTTGCCTGGTACTAAATAAACTCTGGCATGCTGTGTGCATGCTGTGTGGACACTCAATCCCCCACTGAAAGTAGTAGTGACATTGGAGCAGATCTTATTGCTCACCGACCCTTGCCCATCAAGTCCTTCAGGTCAGAAGGATCTCCTACCCTCTTTCCCAGAGGGGTCACCAATATCTATGCACACTCCCACACATGCAAACTTGTACACTCTCGCAGCCCACCGCTCTCCACGGCAGCTTGTCAGCCTGGTGCTAACGAGACAACCAGGGTTGCCACTGTTCATCTCTGGGGCATACCGGGAGGACGTTTAGACAGGAAGCCAGATACAGGAGTCTGGGTCTCCAAAAGTGTGAAAGCCATACTGACTTGCACCTGCAAATCATCCTTGTCTTTTCTTGTCACTTTGACAAATAGTGGTTATTGTTGACTCAGCTGAAAACCAAGAGATGAAGAGAAGAAAGAGCATGATGATTTACATAATAACTAAATAAATCAGGCCAAAAACATTGGTAGGGCTTGGATTTCTTGACATCATCTTGAGACAGCACTTATAAAGAGTGAAACAATGGATTTTATTGAGATATAAGATGTCAAACATTTTCCCAACCTAGCACTAGCATTTCAACATGTAGCCCACCATTAGCATTTTAAAGAGGCCAACCTTGATCAGTGGCATTTCTTAACTCTCAGGCTTGAATCTTAAGAAACAGTAATCCACAGCAAGCAGTGTCATCAGAAAGCAGAAGAATAATCAATATTTCCAAACCCTCAGAAATCCAGCTGAAACCAGCTAACCAAAGCACGAGGGGCAAGAACCATGGAAAAATCAATGAATGAATGGTGGAGCTGAAATTTGATTGAATTCCTCATTTTGTAGCCATACCGCCAGATCTGTCCATGCAGTAGAAGTGGTAATATAGAGAGGAAGTGACCACAGGATAAGTAATGGTAGAAATAAAGCAATGACAAAACACATCCTGGAATGAACTTGCCAGTCTATCACTGTTATTGCCAGTAAACAATCAGAAAGTAGAATTTACTGATTTGAGAAGAAAAACACATATCACCAATCACCAGTATATATTTAGTGGTTACTAGGGACATAACAAAAAAATACACATCTGTGATTTTCAAAGAGAATATCTTGTTCATCGCAGCATTATCAGTGAGTTAACATCTGGCTCCACACAAAACATATATCACTTGTTCTTTGTCCTATCTAGTATCTGTCTTCAGTCTGTTCTTCAGGCAGATGGCCCTTGGCTCCTGTCCTTGTTAGACCTTAACAGCTCTAAGTTCTCTTGACAGCTGCTGCAATCAAATGGATAGAGGAATAACAACAGCTGGGTGTTACTCACACTATCAAGCCTCGCTTTCACACAACCATTCATCCTTGCATCTGTTTACTGGGTTTCACTCTTACATCAGGGTGATATGTATATGTATACAGCAGCACTTATTTTACTAACTTTAAATCACTAACTCTCAAAGAAAGTTTAAAAAACATACTTCTGAGGTTCTATGTGTTTTGAACGTGTTAGAAGTTTAAAGCAGCAATTTATCATGTATCAGATCCATCTATTGATCTGATTTCATTGGTATTATAACTACACAATTGGATTACAATTCATGTTTTGACTTTAATGACTATATCCAAGTTACATCCAAAGTCACTCTACTCACAATTCAAAAAAACTAACTAAAATTAACCTGGTTTATTACTCTTTTTCAGAGCTAAACTTAACCCCATGCCTGTTGATACATGAGCTGGGGAAACAAAACCTGTATCTGTCCCTCCTGCTGTCCTTCCTGGGCCTCTGGTGCCCCATAGAACCCCATGGTGGCATTCCATAGTAGGTCAAAGATGGACTCCTGTGGAGTGGGGCTTTGGGTTGCAGAAATGCCTCCCTCTTTATCAAGAATGAAAAGGAGAGGAAAACCTTGGCAATTTCTCACACAGTCAAGGGGAGCACCAGAAAAAGAAGAGGAAAGATCTGCTCAGTTGGAGTTAAGCCTTTTGCTTTGTCTATGAGGCAATGGGTGTTGTTGTTGGGAGGCTATTTTAACCCTCCAAAAACTCCCTCTTATGGACTCCCTAGAAACCAAAGCCTTTAGTCTGTATCATTTCCATTCATTTAGCATCCAGTCAAGTGGCTGAATTATTTATAAAGGCGCCGGAGCTTTTAATGGCTGCTTGGATTGAGTTTGTTTACACTTGATTGCTGGGGGTGGGAAAAAAACAGACAACAACCCACTGTTCAGTCATGAGTGGCCTGAGAAAGTCAGCTACTTCATGATTCAGTGCTATACGTGGAACAGGTATATTGGCATTTGAGGAAAGGAAGGAGTGAAGACTTGTTTAAGGTGGATTCGTTTCAATTTCAGAAAACAGAAGTGAGAGTGTCAAGTCATTGTTCAAGGTTCCAGGTTTAAGAAAGTCCAAAGCAACCTCAATTTCCAGGATTTCCAGGTGACAGTATTTTCAGAACTGGACTGTAGAAAGAAATGTCACTTAAGTTTGAAGTATGTTGTCTGATTCAAATAAATTGTTTAATTTCTCACATGTGATGCTGACCAAGAACAACAGTATTGCAATATCTTTCAGTTTTTTTCTATCCATGTGCAGTGCCTAAAACTGATCAGACTACATTCCAGTCTGCATCAAATCCAGATGTCACAGAATCAAGGTGAGATGAAACCAAAGTATAAGTTTATAAAATCCTTCAAGTGACCAGCAGCAGGTCAGTAATGTGTGACAGATCTATGACAATGTGGAAAGAAATGCCAAGTATGCAAAACAATTTAATTTAAAATCTTAGCAGCTATATTATCAGCAACAGCACCAGCAGCAACCTCCAGAAAATTGATCTGAGTTGCTGAAGTACAAGTCAGTGTTAAAGTATGAAAAATAAATAAAGTGTCTGTTTCCACAGAGGACATTTTCCATGTTTTGCCCTGCTATCTTCTATAATATGATAATCCAGAGGTAAATCAAAGATACTTTTGAAACACTGATAGAAGGATCCTGAGGGAATTAAGAAGAAGGAAAGAGAAGCCAGATGTTTCTGCTAGCATAATTACTTTTCCATTTCAGTCCCCAGTGTAAAGCACAAATGCCAGTACTGTTTGAGCTTGAAATACAAAACAGTATTTTACTACAAAATTTGATGTCATTATTTATATTGTGATGATGTGCTTATACTCAACCCTATTTTATAATTACTAATTTACAATGGAAAAAAAGTGGAATTATGATAAATGAAAATGTCAAATTCTATTTTAAATCGTGCAATTGTTAATATCCTGGGTTGTTAAATCATGAAAGCCTGCCCTTTCATCCATACAGTTGTGAACAGTGGCTGTAAGTAACCTTTTAAGAGATAAGAATTTTATTTTGCTAATGAGGAGACTTTGAATGACCTTTTTAAATAACATTAACATTTTGGATTTTCATATGTATATTCTTTCTTGTTTGGAAAATAATATTGCAATACTAAACCTTACCAGCCCTGTGGGAAAAATAATAATAGTTCAGATTACTGTGTTTGAAGTGACATTTACACTCAAAAGATGACGTTTCAAAACATGATCTCATGAACATTTCATATCTTCAAATCTGCAAACAAATGAATGCTAAAGTCCACCAAATAGCCCCAAGTTTTACCCTTCATAACTTTTATTTCAGTGGGTTTGTGAAATGCTGTGAAGTTGTGAACACAAATTCTCCTTTTATTATATCTCCTTTTAGTAAATATCTTGCTGCCGATTGGCTTGATATGGCTTCACTCTGCTATAGTTTACGATACCAACCCCCTTAGCCAATTTTACATCTTTCCAGCATTCACAAAGCAAAGCTTCCATTTCTCTTGGCCTGACATACAAAGGAAATCTTTTGCAGGTCTTCCATTCCCACAGAACCATCTGGAGGAACATCAGAGGTGTTAAAAGATGAAAGAGGTCGTGACAGAACCACACTGTTGCTTTTTAAACATTTTCATTCATGCCTGCTCTCTGACATGTGGCTGGTATTGTCTAGATGTAGTAAGTGTTATCTCAGTACGGTCCAGAGAAGAAAGTAAAGCAGCAAGGATTTTCTGCTTAGGCTGGGGGAATAATAGCATTTTGTCAAATATTAAACAAAATGCTCTGACTTAAAATCACCAATCCCACTGTTCATTTCTTCTTCTATATAATCATTAGGGCCTTTCGCACCGCGGGAACCTTTTCATAGTACCCGGACTAATTGTGGAACTACCCACTTTTTGGCGTGTTCGCACCTCCGGAACTGGGTGAGATTTTAGTACCGGACTGCCTTTTTCGGGAACCAAATTAGCTCCTACTCTGGAGCAGGGTCTAACCAGCACAACTGGTACTATCCGTGACGTAAGTAGATGTTGATTGGCCAAACGCGTATGAAAACACCCTCACCCGCCATGATTTAAAATGCTGTGTAAACATACTGTAGTGTCAACTTATTTCGCAAGTATGGAGAACAGCGATAGATGGACGGACGCTGAAGTGCAACACAGCTCCGATCACAGCGTCCTCTATCCTCCGGTTGTTTACGTTGTTTTTCTTTGTTTCCGTTGTTGAATGGCGCGCACAAATGACGTCGCTGTCGACTGGCTTACGTCACTTCCTAGTGCCCACTGTCGGTGCGAATGCAACCCTTTAAATGGTAATAAGAAATAGTTCGCACAAAATCGCCCAGTACTTTTAGTACTGTACATTTAGTTCTGGAACTAAACCGGTGCTATTAAGTCCTACTGCTCTAGTGATCCAATAACATGATCGAGTTGATCCAATATACTGTACTTCTCAACTAAAAATGAGACAGTGGATTCCTTTTAAGCCCCTCTTACCCCACTCTACTCACATGTGATGCATACAAATGGTCAGTTTTCCACAAAAATGGTAAATGAGAGACACTTGGAAGAGATGATGGAAAGTGTCGACCAGAGGAGATTGCTTTAAGGCTACATGAGAAGTCTGGCCTCCTCTAAAATTTCTTTAAAACACACCAATGCAATGTTTTTATATTAAATGTACAAATATGTCTGTATTATTCAGTACACTGTATTTCAATGAGAGAAAAAATGAACACCCATTGGACAATAGGCTTTATATAACTGATATGTCATATTGGGTCCTGCCTGGACATACTGCTTCACTGGGGGTAAATGGAAGTGTCGGTGAGTGGGTGTTGCAGAGAAAAAATATCTCAATGTTTATCGGGCAGTGCACTCATCGCTTGTCCTGCCCAGACACACAGCTTCTCTATATGATGACTAGGAGACTTCTCTGAACTTTGTAACCAACTGTCAATCACTGAAACAGTAATGAACCTAACTGACATTTCAAAAATAAACCTACTGGCATCAGTCAGACTCTGTATCAAAATGTATCTTAAGCTTTCTTTTTTTCTTTTAGCATATTTTTATTGGTGGAATGATGGGCCATTTTAGGTCTAGGTATTTGGTGTAAAACTGTGTTGATGAAAATTCAAATATAGTAATTAAGTAAGTAAAAAAATTTTTTTGTCTGATAATTTGTTTAAAGTTTCTGCACATGCATACCTTGATACTGTTGAACACATCAACGGTGATGCTTCCTGGGGCCATTCGGTGTTTTGGGTCTTTCAACATTATGCATCCTTGCCCAGGTGACCCATTCATGGTTGACCAGACCACGACTTGTCCTTATATGGCATTATGCAGTGGACCTCTATGGACTTGCCATCCAAAGCCATCTTGAGGTTTTCTCAGCTTCATCAGTGGTGTTTCTTGTGTGAGAGAAACCTCAGCTGCATCTCCATGCCAACCAATTTGTGCAGTTGCCAAAATTCTAGCCAACGTCTTGATTCTCAATCCCAGTTGCTCTCCCCCTCTTATGCCTTCATTTCTCTTTCCTTTTGGCAGTGTCATACCTGTGGATTGAGGCACACCCTCTCATGTGTTATCACTAGGATCTTGTGTACTCTGCCTGTAACACTATCTCTTTTGCACTTCACTTCTTTCATGTCCTTACCACCACCACCCCTGCCTGGGGAAATTTTGGGGTCACTTGACTCCCTGTACTAAATCACATATCTTGTTGTGTCATCCTGAACTCTTCTTCCAGGGACCTCAAGGGCAACCACAGCTTTGTGTTGATCCCATAGAAGGCTATGCTATTTAGATTCCCTGGCAACCCCAGCAACCTCCATAGAAAGATTCTGATATTCCTCATTAAGCTCTCAATGGTGGAAGTGGGGACTTCATACACCAGCTGTGGCCACAGGATCCTTGGCAGGGTGCCATTCTGGTATATCCAAGCTTTGAACTTGCCAGGCAGCCCTGACTGGTTACCCAGTCTCAGCCAGCTGCCCAGCTCCTCACTCTCCACTAGCCTTTTGGAGATTTATGTCCCTAGCCTCTGAAAGGTCCACCTCAGTGTACAGTCCCTATGGTAAAAGTCAGGTTATCTGTGAAGAGCCTGATTTGTGGCTGTCCCACTCCACTCCTAGTGCAGGGGCCTTGGCACTTTGGCTCAACTGACTTCGAAAACAAGTTCATTACAAGGGCAAATAGGTTAACAGAGATGCTACATGAATTTTTAATAATCCAGGATGAGGTCTGCTGTCATGAATGGAACATGATACTTTGTCAATGTTGTCTGAACCTGATGAGCTAGGTAATGAACCCCATATGCTCCATTCACCGTGGTATTCCTGGCATTCTTTCTGCACTGAGCTGTCAATATAACCATTTTTGGAAAGGAACTCTACCTTGTTACAACACTAAAGATACACCCATCCACATTCAGAAAGGAGATTAACCTGAGCTAGACAATTCTGCTTGACACTTCCTCCTTCGGAATGAAAGTCCCTCAGCAAATCTCCACTGCTCTCCCTCTTTTCTACTTTCCAGATGACTTTGAGGATCTTCTAGAGCTGCTTTAACAATCGTGAGCAGTATTTGTACACTTTGTAAGAGACTCTGTTTTTTCTTCCTTTGTCTTCTGTGCCACTCAGCTCTATATAGAGTCTTCTTTAGGGCCTTGAGCTCCTGTTGGATCTTGTGGATCTTCATAGATCTCTGGTTCATGGTATAGGGTTTCTGGGCTGGCTTTTGCTTCACTTCTCCAAACCTCTACACTACTAGGTTGACTATGATTGTCATCATACTCTGAAGCCTTCTGTGTGTACTGCTGAAGGATATGCATAAGAGAGCAGACTGTGCAGATGTCCATTTTGCAGCGACAGTATAATGCAGGGGTGTCTAATCTTATCCACAAAGGGCCAGTGTGGGTGCAGGTTTAAATTCCAATCAAGCAGGAGCCACACCTGATTCCACCTGTTTAATCAGTTGATCTTGGCTTTCATTAGACTCAGGTGTGGCTTTTGCTTGGTTGGAATGAAAACCTGCACCCACACCGGCCCTTTTCCTGATAAAATTGGACACACCTGGTATAATGCAATCTTTTCCACATGGCACACCATACCTGCACATCTTGTAGAATTCATTTTCACGTAAATCCACACTGTACTGAAGGGAAAAGATTAAAGGAGATTTTAAATGATATACAAAACCTGACAGAGGAACACTAAGGCATGTGTAAAATGGGACAAAATCCTTAATCCTGTCATGACAGGTCATGGAAGATTGGCTAATCTTGTGTCCATTCAAGTGAAAGGTGTAATGAGGGCTGTCATAAAAGCTAATACATTAGAGATGCTGCTGAAAAATATACTTCAACAACTCATATGGACGGAGTACGTCATAAGCTAACTTCTTTGGTGATGGAACCAGGGTCTTGATTCCTTCAAATGGCTATCAGAAAGAAATTTTACTGCTATGAACTAATGCAATTTCCAACAATAAAACTCTAAAGAGAACACTCTCTTTTTATTTTTTTAACACTACCTTTATTAGTCTTTTGTACTATTTATTTCCCATAAACTATGTAGGCCTAAACTGCCTATATCAGAATGGCCATCATGTGATTCATACACTTAAGCTGTGATCCCTGGAATTATTTTCACTGAGTGATGTTTATAATAACTTTTTTTACACATCTCATCAATGATAAAACATGTCTGGACAGCAAGTCATTAACATGGGAGGGACGAGTTTCTCTCAGGTTGTTTTGTCTACGAACCCAGATGATTGTGTCATATGTTCATGTTTATTTATTCAGAATCAAACATTAGATAATTAAAAACCTTAAGAAGCTATAGTGGCTTTATACCTGTAGCTGACATTACGATAACCCCTTTAAACAGCCTTTGGGACTGTACTCTTCAAACTGATTTTATTCTCCCTCTCCTGCTAATAGGCTCCAATGTAGGCAGTACGAAGATAAACTAGCATTCATATGTTCATGTTCATATGTACTAGGCAACAAAATACAGCAAGTAGCAGTGGTCAAAAACTTTTTTTTTCCTGTCTGCAAAATCACAGACATGTCTCTCTGTGGACATGAAAAAATATATAAGATAACCTCAGAGTTGGTAAAAAAAAAAAAAAAAAAAAAAATTAAAAATAAGTTAAAAATTTCATCCCATCCAAACAGGGCCTAAGATGCTATATGTTGTGTCTCTTCAAACTCCTGGAAATCCAGCCACGACATATGAGAGGCCTTTGCCTCAGGCGAAAATCTCACAGACATAACAAGCATCCCGTCATGATGGTGGTTCAAGGGACACATCTGCGTTGCACGTGTAGACTCTACATTGGTTACACTTCCTTCCAAATAGCAACTTTATGATGGAGATACTGACGTCTCTAATCAGGCATTTTATTTATATGTTGGGCTAATTTAACACATTTTGTCCCATCACTTTTAATTTGCTGATATTATTATTATTATTATTATTATTATTATTATTATTATTATTATTATTATTATTGCTGCTGCTGTTGTTGAGTCATTTGCCTTTTTTAATGAAATAAATGAAAAGTGGCCCGACTGAGGGTCAGTTCAGATGAGAGCCATGTCAGTGACATTTGCACAATTAATATGCATGATGTGCCTTTGATTGTTCATACAAAGTCTTTAAAAAATATATAAATACACTTTAGAAAATATGAGGGTCACTGAAAGAAGCAAGGATGTGTGTGTGTGTTACAGTCCTTTAACAAGTCAAAATGCTCACTTGTTGACCTTGGGCAGCGACAGAGTAGGTGAAACACATTAATGGTCCAATTGCATCAACAACAACAGCACTAATGAGCAATGCATGCACGTGCGCCCGCACACGCACACACACACACACACACACACACACAGAGAGAGAGAGAGAGAGAGAGAAAACAAATTATTATTTGGGATTAATGATGTTTCAACTCCACGACAAAATACTATTCACTATCCATCTGGCATGAATGGCCTAAGTTTAATTTTTCTTAAATTCACACAGAATGGTGAAAAAAACATCAAACTCTTGACATTAGTTAAATAAAAAACAAACACTATAAGGTTGGGCTTTGCAGAAATCAGAAAGCTTCTGCACACAAAAAAATGAAAGGAAAACACAAAGAAAATATTCCTCAAGAGATCAATAAGATCCAGCAATACAATTAATGCAAAGATATTTAAAACAAGGAAAACATACATTCCTTTATATAATATAGCAGGTGTTGAAAGTGTAAGTACTGTTACTGTTTCTCAGTGTAAACCTTAACAAAACCATACACTAAAAATAAATACACTGGTCTCTACCTGACTCTGTGCAGTGGTTAGTGCACAATCCTTTGGCAATGTGCACTGTACCTGTAATACATATCAGTATTCTACAAAGAGCAGAATTCAGGCATATTCCAATGCCAGCAAGGATGATGGTGGTAATTAACGGCCTCGGCCATGCCCAGCGCAATCTCAGACATTGACAGTTGACACCTAAATTGCTGCGAAGTGCAGAGCAATTTCAGGCGCCCATGTCAGAGCAGGCTTATTCATGCAGAAGCTGCCTGATGAGCTTTATATTCAAACAAAAGAGAACATAATAAGAGACTTTAGATGACAGTATAAATGTGGCAGCACAGCAAAGGATAGGTTGTATAGATGAACAGATCTAATAGTGTGGAATACCTGCAGGATATGACCCTGCCCCCGGACAAAGCAGTAAATGAAGCATTTAGTTTGAGAACTAGGGAAAGTTAGAGTGCAATAAACCACCGCGAATACAGTGGAAAAGCACAGAGGTTAAACACTTTACTAAGAGATGTAGTGTAGTTGATATAGTCCCTCTGTCACAGTCTTTGAGACCTACTGCAATACACATTTTTGTGTGTTTTTTACCCTCCAAGTACTTTTTTTTTTCCAACTCATGAGGTAATTATGTGGCACATCAAGCCCTTAGTCGGTTAGAAGGGGGATAACATAAAAATGTGCAGTACCTGAGACTGAGAACCACAGTGTTATCCCAAATGATAAACACATAATCTGCTGGAATCCATCACACTCTTCTTCTTTAAAATAAGTGAAAGTGGAAACCACAGACTGAGGCCTTTGTGGTGCCCTTGCTAATGCCTGATCTGGGTTTCTACAGTTGATTTATATGAAGTCAGCTGTAGACGCACTATGCACTTTTCACACAACTTGTCGACAGATGAACACTGTGTAAGAGATGGTCCTGTAACTTGATTCTCGTCGTTAGAGTGTCATATCATACTCAAAGCTCAGAAAATGGGTGATGATGGTCCATGAAGATGATTAGGCTTTTACAAAGAGAAGCTTAATGAATATGGATTCTCATAAGCATAGCTAGTGTTTTCAGCAAGTATAATTTCAGAATTGGTGATCTAAGAGCTGTCTGGTGCTAGTCTAACATAATTATTTGAAACAATGTGATCAAAGCAAGTGTGTTGTATGCCTGAGAGAAAGAGCACCTGAAAAAAAAACCACAGCTCAATGTTGGAACCCTTGGTTTTGTTTATGTAACTTCTGTCAGTCATGTGATAGACCTGCCCCAAATCTGAGAAATGCAAACATGGAGGAATTTGCACCTAAAGGACTAGCATTGCTATATACTATTGTTGTAGAGAGCAATGATCTACTGCAAAAAAGCACAATGCCAAAAATTAAAAAATAAAAACACAAGTGCTTTTCCAAAATGGAGTAACTTTAATGGAGTAGCTGACTGCAAAAGAGATGTTGATGGACACACAATTAGCTACATTTCTCCAGGACAGGTAATGTTATCATTAATTTAGTATTATAACCTGGTAAACTGATTGGGTCACTGACTGCAGCATTAGCTGGAATGTCAATATTTTAAGTATTTATAGCTAAACTTGTCACAACTGGCCAATAGAATGAGATGAGCAGTCAACAGTGCTAGACTGGCTAACAAAGTATGATCTGGATGCTTTAGAAACCTGTAAATGCCTTCATCTTATGCAATCTGTACCATTCTTGCATCAAAAGACCACCAAGTTGTTTGGTGTGTCAGTATTTTGTGGGCTTACAGCTAACTTTTCTCATAACCGGCTAAGTAAAATGAAATAATAAAAAGTTAGGTAGCTATGTAGCTACTGAACTAATGTTGATGAATTCCACTGGTCACAGTGTGGAAAAACCCCTCCCACAGAAAGTCTCCAAACATACCCATTAAAGTCTCATTTTTCCAATCAAAAAATCATCAAATATGAAAATATGGCATATACTGTATTTTAGACTTGAACCCCCAGGCTTATAACCCACTTCTGAAAGTCTCTTAGTTTCAGCAAGTCCAAGAGTACTACTGCTGCCATCAGAAATCTCAGCATCTTTAGCAGGTGCCAGTATTTAGCATTTAATGGTTGAGCAAACAGCACAGTGGCAGTAGTACCGCTAACTACTGAGCAGCACAGTCAATGGAGCTAATAAGGCCAGCAATGCTAACAAGGGAAACCAACTAAACATGAGTTCAGAGCCGCTAGAAAGTAAAATAAAATAATAATAATAGTAAAAAAATAAATAAAATACACTTACCACAGCAGAAGAGACGATAGGAGATAATAGGTGTCTTTTGGAGGATTGTAGTCATACGCAGATATTGGTATGTACATATGGTCCAACATATGTACAAATTGAGAAGAAGAAAGGGAAATATGTCTGTATGTCAGCGGTATGTATTGCAAATACTGTGTTGTATGCCGCTATTTTACTTTGTTGGAAGGTGTCAGCATGTGCGTGTACTGTGCAACATGGCAGCCAGGTGATTCTCACTGTTCCGGTGGTTAAGAGCAATAGAACATAAATAAGTGCAAGGGTTCATGAGAGGGAAGTCTTTTAATTCACCACAGAGAGATCATGCAAGATGTGGTAAGCAGACTCATGGCATGAGCTGTTGTGGGAGGCTTTGCACTGGACACTTTGTTTGGATCAAAGCATGTAATTGCAAAAACAAAGGGGAGGAGTCTGGGGTCAGTTTGAGGAATGTTTACTAATCTGTTACTGCTTGTGTCAGCATTCATGCTTGGAAAAAATATTACAAAATACTGTATATTACAAAATTAAAGAAATATAATTCAGTTAGAGAAAGCCTGACTGAACTTTTTATGGGAGGCTGCACTGAATAATAGGAGGCGGAAGCCCCCTCTAATTGCCACTATATATAGACGGTTAAAATCCACTCAATTTATGTGGCAGAATTCTTCTGCAATGCAAAGGAGTATGCACCTGCCTTAGAAAATGATCTTGGGCTCTCAGTGTGCTTTGTTTTATTTATTTTCCCAATTCAGAGGCGAGGACAAGGATTAAACAAGTCATTCCTATATTTTGGAGTTCACCTTGTAATGGCTAGAGTCTACTCAAACTTACATTATATTAGTACGATTCACCTCTGCATGGCAGAAATAGCACCACAGCTGGGGAAGCTATCCAAAGCCTATAGCATGAAACATAAACTGTAATGCCAACTTTATCCCAACTTGTTTTCCACCGACAGCCCAAAACACACGCACACCCGCACACACACACACACACACACACACATATACACACACACAGACCAGCTCCCTGTGTGGCAAAGCCGGCCTCTGGGGTCCACTTACTCTCACTGTGTAGCCCCAGTGCCCTGTTCAGATTACGCTGCGTGGGAGGTCAGGAGAAAGCAGGAAAAGTGGGACCATTATCCCCTTTTGACCCTGACGACACCTCTGGACTTCTGGCTGATCCATCAAACATATGCTCCCATTCCCACAGTACCTGTGCACGCTCACACACACATGCACACACACACACACACACATGCTAGGAGAGAGTGTTTGACCTGGTGTGATATTTTCCATATTGAACCCACTTTGCTTTACTTTATTCCCATCAAAATCACATAAGCAGCTCAACATATGGAAGGACTAATTGTCCTTTTGTATTTTATGGCATTAGGATAAAGGATTAGTGGGAGGAAATGAAACTGGCAAGAATGAAGAAAGAAAGAAAAAAGAGTGAGGACAAAGAGAATAAAAACATGTTATGATTTTTAAAAGGACCTAGGGTGGAAGGACTGAAATAAAGGGATCCACCAGTTCACCTGAACTCATTGGAAGAACACATAAAACATGCCAACATCTCAAGAGTTTGGAAATAGCACAAAGTACTAACATTGAAATGTTAATGCATGACAAAAGGCTGCTTTTGGTATAAGTTCAAATAGTCAGATAAATGTCTTGGAATATTCACAAGTTCAGCTACTGCCTACATTGACCTAAAACTATTGGTGTCCACAGCACACTCTTCCTGGGTTTTCCAACCTGGGATTTTTTTTTTTTATCCCAGTAAATCTGGCAAGTGCTAAGGAGTGACTGCATGAATAAATTTCTGCCTCATTTGTACACTGTAGCAGCAGCTTGCAATAATCACGAGCATCAAATTAAGAGATGCAAGAATTAATTAGAATGAATTAGAATTAATTATGACTTGTTTCCATTCTAGTTCTGTGACCTTTAAACTGACACAAGTAATCATCAGCCATAATTAATGGAGAGGAAATGAGAAATATAGTGTACTTTCAGCTTACTGTCAGCATACTAAATTCAATAAAGTCCTCATTTATTCAGTTTTTGGCTTATATGATTATAAGATAAATAAGAGCTAATGAGTCAGGTAATGAATGTTTATGTTTCTACTACAGTATATGCATATTTAAATACCACCACACAATGGGACGGTGGTTTGTATTTAATAAACGATATGAGCTTTCAAAAAAAATCCTGTTGAAATTGTTGCTGTAATAAAAAAAAAAGAAAGAAAGAAAGAAAAAAAAGCACACAAAATGCCTAGAGGCTGTTATGACAACAATCATTCGGTAATATACCAAGCTGGTGTGGAAGTACTTTGAAAAAGATTGAGTTCAGGTAATTTAGTCAGAGCATTCACAGTGAAGTTGGCGCAGGCTGCTAGTGTGACAGAAGTTAACTGTGCACAAAGATAGTCTTTGAGAAGGCGTCATTTTATGTGCATTTAATAGGTGCTATTATGCTCCATTTGCAATGACTAATAGTGCGATTTTCCAAACCCCTCTAAGTTGTTTGTTCTGTTTAGTATTGTGTGGCTACAGATGGCTCTAAATTACCAAAGAATTCCGACACTTCTAATGCAAACACATGGCAAAGACCGATTCATAGCTTTCAAGACCAATCGCACACATCAGCACAAAAGGCAGAATAAGACAAATGATTCAGCACATTTTTACAAATCTATACAAAGAAGGAGACGACAAATTTGCATGACTACAGTTCAAACCCTGTGCATGTTTATGATAAGCAATTTTGCAAATAAACCTCTGGGAACCCCTGACCCCTCACACAGGACTAGCCCTGGATCATTAAAGTTTACCAGGACATTCTTATAATGGTCCTATTAGAAAGTGCTCTCTCTATCTGATCTTTAAAGAGACTGAATAGGGGTTAGACTGACTTAAAATCCACACTGTTCCAAAGGATTGACAACAGGTGAAAAGAGAACTAAAGCTATTAAGATGCAAACACACACTGGCAGGTTATCAAACAGCTAAAAATACTGTGATGCACACAATATTTTGTCTGTCTGTGTCTGCTTTAGTAGCCAAACACTATTGTGCTGCAATTTTCACTGGGGTAACAGATCACTCCCTGGCTTGTTTTTCAGATTATCTTTCTCAAAGAGTGCTGCATGTGAAATTAGAACAACAATCTCACCCTCTTCTAATTACTAAAGGTGTCACTCAGGGGTCTGAATTGGACCCATTGTTGTTCACACACACACACACACTAACATTCAGTAACTGCTTTATCCTGGTCAGGGTCATGGTGGATCCGGGGCCTGTCCTGGTAACACTAGCTCCAGTGCGGTAGAATTCACCATGGACATGATGCTAGACCATCACAGGGCACCAGTCACACACACAGTCACACACTCAATCACACATAGGGACAATTTAGCATATCCAATCCACCTACCAGCATGTTTTTGGACAGTGGGAGGAAACTAGAGAACCCAGAGGAAACCAACACAAACACAGAGAGACGTTGTTCTCTGTAGTTATTTATAACATTCCCCATGCTGCTGGCAAGACATTTATATGCAGACATTACAATTTTATATGCCACGCTTGCTTTCTCCAAGTTCAACAAGTTTCAGTGAGGCAGTTTGTTATTGTTATTCCTACACTATATTGACAAGGTATATAAAGTTCCTCTTTCAGTTATGTGACTAAACTTAATCCTGTTCAAATGAAAAAATGTCCTCTATTTGGTTATGGTGACAGAGTGTACAGAATTGCATGCAAAAAAAAAGTGCACTACAAAAGCTTGACACTCTTTACCATCTTGCTATACAGTTCATTTTCAAAACACATCACTAGTTTCTTTACTCTTTACTTTGTCATAATATCCATTGGTTTACTTTAATTTACAAGGCTTTCCTTTGGCCGGTCTCCTCCTTACTTATGTCTCTTTCTACAGCCAGTGTCTGTTAAGTACAACACCAGGTCCTCTCTCTATATTCAATTAAAAGCACCCAAATCCAGTACCTCTTTTGGTTCCTTGTCAGTTCAGACTGCAGCCACAATGGATTGGAATCGGCCACAAAAACAAACAAACAAACAAACAAATAAATGTTGTTGTTCTTTCGGCTGCCCCATTAATGGTTGCCACAGCGGATCATTGGTCCGCATGTTTGATTTGGCACAGGTTTTACACCGGACGCCCTTCCTGATGCCACTCTCTCATTTTATTTGGGCATGGGACTGGCACTGAGAGTACACTCCCAGTGGCTGGGTTGGTTCCCTGCCCGGGAATCGAACCCCGGCCGCCGCGGGATCCTTGGCCGCTAGACCACCAGGGACCAAATAAGTAAGTAAATAAGTAAATAAATAAATGAATAACTAAATAACTAAATAAATCTGGAAAAACTCATTCCTGTTTCAGTTTTTAAGCATTGTATTAAGGAGATTTCTCTGGAATATGTGCCCATTTTCACTCTAAGTGAGCAAGCACTTTTATAAATGTTTGAATTTGTGTGTCTCTATGTTGCGCTATACTCCCTTTGTTTTAATGTTATTCAACTATTGTCATATTTTTTCCCTCTTCCCTTCCACTTTGTGGTTCTGTCATCTTCAATTAGCTTCACTGCTTGCGAGCCTGCCATTGTAAGTAAGAATTTTATTAAAATAAAATCAAATAAAGAGCATTTTTGATTCAGCCATACACTTTAACAATATATCCATTATTGTGGGTCATGTCAAAGTAAAAGGAGCAGGCCCAATAATCCTCTTACATAACGTCTTTCTTTAACATTGTAATTTATGACAAAAGTTAACCACTAAGGGCGAACAGACTGAAAGGTAATACTGGAATCATGAGGGTGGTCTTTTGTAGAGCTGCTATTAACACTAGGGCTCATTTACAGCTGTCATTACGTCTGGAAAGCAGTGGTTACGGTATACCAGTGTAATGGCATGCAAATGGGCGATGCCTGTTTTAGCATTACATACAAGAATAGCACGATACCCCCCTCACTTCTTAAACCTCATAACAGTGGCTCAGATCCTGTAACAGGCTGTTAGCAACTTCTCACTATAATGAGAATTAAAAAAGTGAATATGAGATCAAGGTATTTGTGGCTAGTCATGTTAGTCATCAGCTGAGCTTTTATGTCTATGGTGATCTATATCACACACATTACAGTCTCAACCACACATACCACATTCACACACTTAAGCCATGATACTCCATTTGAATGCCTGAAAGAGGTACAAAAAAAGGGCAACCAAACGAAGTTTCAGGAAATGTGTTGTGCAAGCAGAAACGTGCCTTAGCATTTTATTTCAGAACTCCCCCTTGTTAATGTTTGTTTAAAATTTCCTAGCGAGAATATATCACCCTGTCGCCAGAAGGCAAATAGTGCATAATTGGCTATGCTCTCCGGAGGGGAAAGATGGTCTTCCTCTCTCTCCTGTCAATCATAGCTACACTAGCACATCGTGGGTGTCTGTAAACACATGTATACAGAATAATGTTAGCACTCTTCTCCAAGCACATTCTATGACATTGTATGTGCAGCAGTTTGAAAAGATGTCAAACTAGGAGGAACATGCATTATCCATCACACATCGGCTAGTAGCTGTCATGCGATACAGGACATGTAGCCAAGCTTGTGGGATGTGACAATGACTAAACTGGAGAAAACGTGAATTTAAATCCACAGCAATTAATTAATACTAATAATATTCTAAAACAGGCTAAGTAATTACTAAACTATGAAACTGAGCAAAACTGGCTGATTAGTAGCTAAGCAAGTATAAGATCCCAAGTCATATTACACCCTCGACCATTCCCTTCAAACTGCATGTTTAATTCCTAGGTAGGTTTTTTAGAAAATTTTAGTAAAAATCCTGCCATTCTACACATGCTAACTGTGTAGGCTTATGATTGCGAGGTTTGAATGGCCTCTATCTTTAAATAGCAAGTTTCTGTTTAAGTCATTTTCAACACCAGACTTATTCAGTACCTGTTTAGGGATCTGATGTAGTAGGTATAACCCTGTATGCAAGCAATATGACCCTGAGGCATTTGCAAGACTCACTTCTTCCTTCATACATAAAGTGTATATATATATATACACACACACACACACACACACACAGAGCACGTAACAATTAGTCAGTCAACACAAGACAGAGTTGCAAAGGACTTCAGCAGCTGTTGCGGTCTATGGAACAAATGCTAGCATCGGGAGCGAACTCCCAGAGCATTACCTCCACTTTCCTCTCAAACACACATCCAAAGTGTCAGATCAGGTTCCTCCTGGTGCTTCAGGGGTTCACAACAGCGGAAGAAAATCAAAGTGAAAAAAGACTTTAAACATTAAGCATGTTCTTTTTAATAGCTCTTTTTTCTAACAGCTATTATTATTTTTCTAACGTTTGGGAAACACACATTTAACCAGTGAATAATACAAATTGCTAGAATAAAAAATGTGGCAGGTTTATGGGGGGGTTTTACGGGCTGGGGGGACAATGAGCCTTAGAAACCTCAGTTTGTTTTAGTGACCCCATTTAACCAGAACCTGTATCAGTATGGCATGATGACAGACAGCAAGCCTTCCCTTTCTCCTTCCCTCCCTTCATTCGTCTGTCTCCCTCGCTCATCTGGAGCCATGTTAGGGTGGGGAAAGGACCATCATTAATCTCCTGTCAGAGGAGATTATGCTTCATTACAAAAGGCTAAACCGGGTAAAAAGACATCTGACTCTCCACTGACACTGAAGCTGGCAGGCAGGATTACTTTACTTTGGTATTACTTTATTTACCTTTAGAAGCATTAGTATGCTGAGCATTTAGACACTTTAATCTTAGAATGATTTACAACATTCGACTGTTTTAACTGTTTAAATTAATGGGATGGGTTTTGGCAACTATTTGGCACGCAACAAAGCATTCGGCTGTGTAAACTAATAAAACCTGTGTTTCAGCCCACCCTGCTTTCTGCATCACTGTTCAGTGATTAAGAGTCTCTTTCATTTGAGTCCCATTTAGTTATTATTGCCAATTAATACAAATTGTTCCACAAATTGCCCTGTTCTGCAGATAAGAGAAAGACCATGAAACTTCAACAAAGGAGAAATTAAAGACATGTAGGAGCTGGTGGATGAACTGTCATGTGTCCCAGAATGGTGCTCTGGAGTTGTAGCTCCCATTCACATCCATGTTCAGCTGCAAACATCGCGTAAGAGCAAGATAGAATTCTCAACCCTACACTGCCAAGATAAAAGTTTTTAAAGTTTTGTTAGGCTCAGTTATTCTAAACATTACAAATTCACTGAGTCAGTCTATTCTAAATCACACTCTAATAAAAGAAGGATTGTTGCAGTTCAATACATCATACTTTAATGGTTTCATAGAAGTGGCACACAAACCTGGTGAACACGCATACAAAGCACAAGCTATAATGCATTTATGCAAAAATGTGCCATATAACAGAGTGTTTGCATCAACTTCTCTTCTTCCTTTAGTCATGTTTTGCAGCACTTTCCCTCTCCTTGCCTCTGTGGTCCACTCTCAAGCACGCAACCATTATTCCATGTCTGTTCCATATCCACAACTGTTTGTTTCAGGGTATCGGTGACATACTTCAGAACAGTACTGCAGCTCCACTTGAGACCATTCAATTGTTTCTGATATTAATTCATCTAACTCAAAAGGATGTTTCATTGAATCTCTAAGAAAACTCATGCACCATTAGGGCACAGATCTGAGCAACTTTGACAAGGGCCAAATTGCGATGGCTAGATTGCTTGTGAGGTATGCAGTGGTTAGTATCTAAAAAAAGTGGCCCTAGGAAGGGCAGCCAGTGAACCGACGATGACATGGGTGCCCAAGTCTCACTGTTGTGTGTGGGGAGCAAAGGCTAGCCTGTCTGTCCAATCCCACAGAAGAGCTACTGTAGCACAAATTGCTGAAAAAGTTAATGCTGGCTATGATAGAAAGGTGTCAGAACACACAGCTGTGTATGGGGCTACATAGCTGCAGACCAGTCAGAGTGTCCACTGCCGAAAGCGCCTACAATGGGCAGGTGAGTATCATAACTGGACCATGGAGCAATGGAAGAAGATGGCCTGGTCTGATGAATCACGTCTTCTTTTACATCATGTGGAAGGCTGGGTGCTTGTGTGTCGCTTACCTGGGGAAGAGATGGCACCAGGATGCACTATAGGAGTGTGATGCTCTGAGCAATATTCTGCTGGGAAAACTTGGGTCCTGGCGTTCATGTGGATGTTACTTTGACACGTATCATCTACCTAAACATTGTTGCAGACCAAGTACACCCTTTCATGGCAACAGTATTCCCTAATGGCAGTGGCCTCTTTCAGCAGGATAATGCTCCCTGCCACACACTGCAAAAAATTGTTCAGGAATGGTTTGAGGAACATGACAAAGAGTTCAAGGTATTGACTTGGCCTCTGATATTAGGCAGGTGGTTTTAACGTTATGGCTAGTCGGTTTATATATATATATATATATATATAGAGAGAGAGAGAGAGAGAGAGAGAGAGAGAGAGAGAGAGAGAGAGAGAGAGAGAGACAGTTGACAAAGGGAAACTCAGAAGCTTACATGTGAGGTGTATATTTAATCCTGGGTAAAAATTGCTGGTGCTCAAAATTTCAAGCACTGTTCATTTTGGAGACAGATGACTTGGGGACTTGATAGCAATCACTGTATAAAAAGCGGTGTGTGGTAGGGGGGATGGGGATCAATTGATGATGATTTAAATTTCAAATGTTGCTTTAGTGCATGTAATGAGCAGTCATTCTTTTTCCCCCCTTTCTTGCTCTGCCTCTAACTGCTTCGCTTGTGAGGGCTATCTCAAGGCTGGACAGGGACCCTATCTCTTACAAAGAAAAGAAGCTTTGACACAGGATAATGAGACCCCCTGTACAGCCTCCATACACACCCCTGCTGTCTCAGACCTGCATCTGCCATGGATATAATCCCCCCGCCCCCTTTTCTACCTCCCTACACTCTTTCAAGGTCTGCATGCATGCAAAGTACACTTATTTTGATTCAGTCTTCTATAAGATAATTAAGAAAGCGATTGTGCCATTTGTCTCTCTAGGGGGAAAGAGATTCAGAGGATAGAGAGATTAACGAGAAAAGATGGAAATGAGAATGCATGGCTCAGATAAAGGGCAAACGGGCCACCTTCTAATCTCAGTGCTCCATTTGCTTAAATAAAAATGGACTAATTTTACTATGTTAAAGGCAAATACCAACAAATTGAAGCTTATGGGATATGTAAAATCATAATTAGATGTAGTGAGCCTGCAGTCTTGCTGTGGTGCCCTTCAATATTAAAACAATGGAAGGTGGAAGTAATGCAGGAATGCAGGAGAACAAAAGGAAAGGTGGTGTAGAAGATAGCAGAGGTACTTTTTGAATGAATATTTAACCAACCCATTATGGACCATGATGCCAAGAAAAAGAAAATCTTGGTTTCATACCCATAGACACAGGCCAACGCCACACATCAAAACAAACAGAAAAGTCTGTTAGATGTTATTAGTGATAGAAACAGAAACATCAAATCTGTAAGCTGTTTTTTTTATATATATATATATATATAATTTTTACACCTTTGGATAGCAAAATGGAGCCAATCCACAAGCAAGGTAGATTCTTCTGCTTATTTATCCCTTGGCATGATCAATCATTTAGGAATGACTACTCAAAACAAATAATGTGAGAGTCCACATTCTTCTCATTCAACAACCACAGAACGATGGATAGAGAACAAGTGTTCCCATTTAATGAGGAAATGAGGAAATCACTCATTCATTATATGATTGAGTATGGTGGGATGGGGGCTCAGTCTTAGCAGGTACAGTTGATTAATTACCGACTAAGTACCCTTGCTCCCTTGGCAATTGTTGAATTGCAGATGTCAAAGAAAACCCAGAATCTAAAGTCCAGACAAAAATTCTAAGAGCTCCACATTTGCCTAAAATTCAGAGCAGTATTAAACACTAAAAGACATGGGGCGTTTTCCGACAGATCCGATTCAACTAACTGCTGGGCTGAATGAGGAAAACTCTGAAGTCCGTATTACTATGGACCTGTATTTGAATCTCAAAGCATCCTTGTATTAAAGGGTAGAGAAGTGATTTGTCATTGTGGAAAAGCACATTCAAAAATAATACATAATAGGTCAATTGTGGATATTGTATTTTTTTTTTAATATAAAGAACAATGTTAGTTGATTCTAGAAGAATAAATAATGACAAACCCTTCACAATCAAACAGAAAAGCAGAAAAGCAGCTCTCTAGTGCCACCCAAAGGTAAAAGTTGCTTTAGGGTCGTTTGTGTCCGTATACATGTACAAGTCATTTGGTCTCCTCAAATAAAAATGATTAACAGTGTCCAGTCTTCAGGGAGCCTAAATGATCATAAGGAAAATATTTATCCTCTTTATTCAGGTACAGGTATGGCATCAAATGAAAATGGCTTCACATATCTGAAATCATGTTTTCCAAGATACTTGCAGACTTTTTCTTTTTTTTTTTTTTTTTTTAAATTACAAATTTATAAGTCTAGTTGGGAGGTTACAAAAGCACTATATGTTTAGTGTTCAAAGTCATCTGATCACAGATCATGGTTAATTTCCACATGACTCCAGTCCAACTCTTAGAAGGAATGTAGAAAAGTACTGATGACCTGCCTGTCATTTAATTAAATTAAAAAAAAAAAAAATCAAGAAATAGGACAACACACACAATAAAGAGCAATAGCAAAGTTAGACAGGATCTTCTTTCAAAGTTCAGCTCAGTGACGTCTGCTGTGTGTGATTTTACAGTGGTAAAATTCATGCTCCATGGAAAACAGCTGTAAAATCTCAAATATGTGTGACAAATTAAAAACGACTTAATGCAGACGATTGCAGTCAGTTTATTGACTCACAGAATACTGAGTACTACAGATACAACAGTTTTACAGGAGTTGTAAAACACACAACTCACTTCTTTGTCATTAAAAAAAAACCACATGATACAAAGTAAGGAAAATAAAAATGTTACAAAGCCCTGAACAGTCGAGCTACAAAAAGTAAAAAATAAAAATTATAACTATGGACTGAGGGGGGAAAAAAAAAAAAAGTGTATTTCTAACCATTACAGGCACAATCATGACACAAAATGGAGATTCACTAGGAATTGTGTTAGCTCACAGAAAAAGCCTGAAGTGAGCTGCTGGCATAAACTGTGTGCATTTATTTAGTTCCTTCACCGTTATCATTCCAGCTCCTTAAACCGTGCAAACATAGCCTTCCGCACAGCCTGCTTATAGGTGGCATTGTTCCAGACAACCGCTTCCTTCTTGTTCCGCTGTTAAGAGAGTGAGGGAGAGAAATACACAAAGTTACCAAGGAGCACTAACAACTGTTTGTATAGATGTGTGTGTGTGTGTGTGTGGTATTTTTCAGGGTGTGGCTCAGGCTCACCTCCGTGGTCTCCAGACCTAGCCCTGGTCTCTCGTTGCCTTTGTGTGTGTCCCTGCAAGAACACAATGTTTAGGTCAAACATTTGCTAGGTGTGTAACACAATGCTGCTATCTGTATTTGTTTAGTGCTCCAAATATTCTTATCTGTATTCATATAACCAGAAGTGGGCATGTCTTGTTTGGATTTTTTTTTTTGTTTGTTTGTTTGCTTTCATTCACAAATCATAAGAAATGGCAATTAGCCTAACATAACTTCATTAAACCCCTGAACCAGATGCCCTGTGGACCTTTTTTTGGCAAGCTTTCTATCTTCTATTTAATAAGACTGGAGTAAGCGAGAGATCCGTCAGTCAAAACAATAACAAGAGCAATAAAAATAATATTTTAATCAGATTTACTTCAGGTTTTGGTTTGTTACATTCCAGAAAGATCAGAAATGTTTGCTGGACAAGCTATCAGAATCTACTCAGAAGCTGGGATGCAGTGCCGCTGCTAGTCTAAACGGTTAGTAGTCCATTAAACCGCATTTCATTATAATGCCAGTAAGGTGTTTTTTTTAAATATAATGATAGAGACCGATCATTTAAGAGCGATGAAAAACACACGCAATGAATGTACAAGGTAAGATTTAATTACATGAGTATTTTAGGAGAGACCAGCAGAGATATGCTGCCGTGTGCATAGCACGTGGTCTGCGTGAGCTATATGGAGTGGTGGTTCTATAAATAAAAGCATATTTCTTCTGTTTGTACAGAAATATGGTGTTAGATTGTATGGAGTTCAGTAAGGCAGTGCTTAGGTCAGGCCACTGGAACAAACCACTGAAGATAGACCAACTGTCTTGTGATCAGGGATGCCAGGTTCGCAGGTTTCACATTACGTTGGGTTTGTTTTGGAACGAATTTGCTGGTGGAAAACGCAAGTCCAATTTCCGTAAACATAGGCCAAGCAAACAGATGGAAAGTATAGATAGCGCATCTGATGTACAGTACAGTTTCTGTTTTAAGATATATTGCAAATATTGGGAGAAGGAAGGAGGGAGTATAGAGTTGAGCAAATCTGCATAATGCATATACTGTAAAGTTGAAGAAAAGGCAGAAAAATGCATCTCCGTTATCCAAAGCCCAAATGTTTGGGACTAGTTTTAGGTCTTTAGGTTGAGTGGTTTTTGAGGTGTTCTTGAGGTGTGAATTTTGGTTAGACCATGAAATTTAAAAGCATGCGCTTGTGCAACTTTTTGCAAACTATTTGTATTTGTATTCGTTTAGAACATGTTATCTGTTCACTCCAAATAATTTATTTGCATTCGGTTACATCTCTGCTACATAAATAAGTAAAGTGAGTGACATCATGCATTTGACTCATTTGGAAAATGGCTCTGTTTCTTTACAGTACAATGTGCTTAAGCGTACCTTGAACTGCTAGGCCATGTGTTTTGCTGTTTCCGTTTCTTTGCTTCAGGTGGGCTGTGAGTCTCTCTCATATGCATCTAAAGCACAGGGTACGGAGTCGGGTGACAGAACCAAAATTCAGCTGGCTAGACTATTACAAGCAAGTGCATGATCATAATAATGCTGTTCTTCACATAAGCAAATGCTAACTGCTCATCTACACGACTGGCTGTTTATGAAAGTGTCCGAAGATATGCAAACAGATATCAAAGATACAGAACCATCACCGACTCGCGACAGAGAGAAATGAAAATCCTTACCTCTTTTTCCTGGTTTTCCAAAGCTTCTAGCTCCCTTTTCGACTTTTTGATCTTTAAGTGAATCTCCATATTTTGCTGACATAAAAAAAAATGTAAAAAAAAGATCAAGAGCAGGTGAAAAAACAAGTAGTGCTCATACTCTGTTCTTTCATCCTATTAAATGTTACACCTATAGCAGCTGGTGGCTTGAGCAAGTCTGAGGAGTGGAAGTACCTTGTGCAGGTCTGAGAGCTGTTGATGGCGGATCAGGGCGTCTTTACTGGGGAACTGTCTCCTGCACAGCAGGCAGGCCATTTTCTTCCAGTCTGTCAGTTTGTCTTCTTTCTCCTGGGACTCTGGTTGGCTCTTGGGAGGCGGGGCAGGTGCTTCATGTTTCTCATGTTTTTCTTCTTCCTCTTCATCACTTCCTGCCGCATAGTCGGCAGCTAACATGCCCAGAGAACCCATGGGCTTCTGCAAATTCAGAATGTGTGTTAACTGTTTTCAAATACAAATTGTTCATCAAGGTTAATTGAGGCATTATGGAAATTAAGCTAATGCTGCTGAAACGTGTACTTTTTGCCATCAGTGTCGGAGTAGGGCTGGGTGCTAATGCTCACCTTGGATCCCTTCTCCTCTTTCCTTGGTGGAGCAAGAGGCTTTTTGAACAAGTCATCTCCTCCAGTGGTCTATGAAGGTGAGGGATAATGTGAAAATGAATTAATTACCACCTACCATTGGTACCATAATTACCCAAAAAAAAAAAAAAAAAAAACAGCTGCCTGACCTTCCTCTCAAATACAGCGAAGGCTGCATCGGCAGCTTTCGAAGTCTTCTTCTCCTCTGCTCCAGTCCTGAGGATAGGAGATGGAGCCCGCACACTGTCCTTCTGCCGATTCTGGATCTTGGCCCAGCGCTCCATGTCTTTCATGATCTGAAGACATCAAACATTAAAATATAGTAAAATAAATAAATAAATAAATAAATAAATAAATAACATTGGATGTGACATATGCAGTTAGACTAACCCTGAAGTACAGCAAAAATATATTAAAAAAAATAATGTGTAGTAGCAGCTCAGTAAACATTTACAGCGTACAAGTAACACAAGTAACCACACCTTAAATGCTGCCAGACTTCTGGGTTTGTCTTCTTTCTCCTTCTCTTTCTTTTCAGAGCGTGGCGTAGCCTCCTCGTCCTCCCGCCGCTCTGGCGCTCCCTCTGAAGGCATTTTTAGTTCCTCAGCTGCCGCAGTCTCAGCCGCAGCCTCCACAGGAGCATTCGGTTTCTGAGCGTCTGTACCCGAGCCTTCGCCTTCAACTGGTATATAGATCTTTGAGGTACTGTCCCAGTACAAGTACTGCTGTGTCTGGGCATTGTAGAAATACTATAAACACATACACACACACACCAGAACGCAGTGTAACTTTCACACACTACATGAATATTCAAAGTCCAAAGTCCAAATACTAATCCAAATATATTAGATATTTAAAGCTATATAATATAACATTATAACCCCCTTGGCCAAATTAACGCAAGCTCTGTACAATGCCAGAATCTCATTTATCCAATGTGATCTGAAAGAAAACATTTCTAGACATACCCTTGAGTTGGGGTCATAGTACAAGGTGGTCTGGGGGTCATAGTAGAAGCCGGAAGTAGCATCATACAGGAAGGCAGACAAATCTGGAGTGTCAGAACCTGAGGAAATGATTCAAGATTCATAAACGTTATCGTATTTCTCCTTGTACAGTGAAATTCTTAGTTTGTTCGTTCTCACAAATGTTGCCATAGGAAAATAAAGGACAAATGAAAAATAAGGAGACTAATGACTAATGAGCAAAATAAAAAATGTCATAAAACACGAAATATAAAAACTAACAGACTTAAATAATGTTGAAGGTAAGAAAAGCTACTCTGGTCATGTTTACATGAGGTGAGGTATTGTGCAACTTAATGTCAAGTGATTCAAACTGGATGCTGCAATATTTCAATGTGTTTGATGGCTGAAAAAGTGGCCCAGTAACTGCACTTCAAAAATAGTTATTTATACACATTTGGATACACATATTTACAAATCAATAAATTCAAACTCAATTCAATATTTATATTATACAGAGCTTTTAACAACGGACATTGTACCACAGCAGATTTACAGAAATCCGGATATAAATTTGAAAGTGAACCCTAATCAGTCCCTGCAGGGTTTTGCGATTTTGCGAAATGCAAAATCAAGCAAACTCCACAATATTCGCAATTTTTTCAAAGTTACCGCAGGTCTTCCACAGGTCTGTGCCAAGACGCGTCAGGTGACGTCATCACAATGCGCAATCAGCCAAAGCCCTCTTCGATTCATGCGCGTCGAACATGAGTACAGCTAAAAGGTCTCATTTACCAACAAACGTCACACGAAAGACCGTGCAAAACAATTTTGCCAATTCAAGTAGTTTTCCACAAAAAAACTCGCAGATTTTGAAAAAAGACGCAGCAAAATCGAGCATTTTGGCCACAGCAATCACAAAAAAAAAAAAACTCGGCGAAATCCTGTATGGACTGCTTAATGAGCAAGCCAGAGGCGACGGTGGCAAGGAAAAACTCCCTGAGACGACATGAGGAAGAAATCTTGATAGGAACCAGACTCAAAAGGGAATCCATCCTCTTCTGGGTGACACCGGATAGTGGGATAACAAAATCTTCTACTACTGCATACTATAGAGTCAAATAAGGCTAATTGTGTTAACGGGAACTTGAGTATGAGCAACATTAGAGTTTTAACTTTAAGTCTACTGTATCATGCTGAAGTTATCAACTGTTCAATGATGGAGACTAAACACAGTAATTGTAAGGCTGCATGTGAGGTCAATATTTCCTTGGAAATTTTTCTTTGCCTACTGTACCATTATTACCGTTGAAAGTTCATGATGCCTGTGCACATATATATTTTTTTTAACGTTCCAGTGAAACTAAGTGACATCTCACCATAGCTATAGTCCTCAGAGCCACCGGCAGAGCCAGTGTGAGCAGGGTCAGATGAAGATGCAGTCTGTTGCTGTGTAGCTTCGACTGAAGGCTCTGCATACACTGCACCCTGAACAATGCCAGAAAAAGTTACTAGAAAACATATGATATGGATATAAGCGGATGTGGGTGTGTATCAGGAACTCACTTGCTTTATGCTTGAGCCCTGTAATGAGGCTGCAGCCAGGGAGGAATCTGTATGCATGGGATCAGCAGGCGCACCCATACCTACACACATAAGAAGTGATTCTATACTATGTAGCTTATTTTCAATACAATCAAGAAATGACAGTAATTTGTAAATTAGCACTGACCTACCTTGTGTGGGAGTTGAGATGGCTGTGTGAGATTGATGGAGGTACTGTTGTTGCTGCTGTAGAAGCAAATCAACATGCATTTAAGATAAATTCCACATAAAACAGTATTTAAAAAAATGGTCAGGGGCATATGACAGAACTAAAGAACTAAATTAGCAACCTCCATAACATCAGGTGGGTAACCCAGAAGAGAAGTGTTCGACTTATCATAGTCCCTCCGGTAGCTGGGGGGAAAAGGCACAGTCACAAGAGAATGAAAAAACATAAAACCATACAACCACCACAGATAGAATTGTAGTCACTTTTAATATCTTGTTATGTTTTATGGTGGAACTCACTTCTGATTCTTTAGAGGTTTCGCTACCTCTGCATATACTCTAACCCCATCGATCATAATTGGACGAGGTTTGGTGAGCAGGTCTACCAACCGTGTCACATGCTGAAAGTTGTCAAAAAGGCAGCTTGTTAAGGTCATAACAAAGACTCGCTCCCAAACTGAATCATAAAGCATCTTCACCAGTTCTACCTCATGCGAGTCCATATCGACAAAGCAAAAGCATTTGGATCCAGGCGTCTTCCCTTTAACAAGGCGGACATTGCGTTCATCGAGGTAGGCAAAGGGATCCAGTGACCTCAAGATTGTCTCCACTGAAGTGGTGGGCAGTATGTTCTTAATGATCATTGCTGAAAGGGTAAAGGACGTGAACAGGCAACTTAACACATCATAAGCTTAAATTTAACACAGCATAGCCACAAAAGGTATTTGTTGAGAAGCATGAGAACCATCCCTGATGGTTATAAACAGAAAGTTATCACTCATTTTATCCTTAGAGTATACAGATATCGTTGACCTCATTAACAATATTAACATTAACAATACCGTGCAATTATTCTGTGTAGATATCTTAGTAGCTTAGTAGCTGACATCTCCATCTGCCTGATAACAGTCAATTAGTAATTTGTAGTCAACGGACAAATCAGAACCAATAAAGAAGATAAGGACTACGGCTGTGGTATCTCCCTCTACAGCAACTAATATGAATGCGTATTTCCCTTAGTCTTGAACTAATCGCATATGTTATTACATTATGTTAGGTACCATTTTTAGTCTAGTCAATTAGGTTTCCAGTAAACATGGGACTGGGCCAGCACACTGGAGCTTACACTAACCCAGTGGGCTAGTTAATGTTTTCATCATTTGTCTACCTGTGCCTGAAGGCAGCTACAATGAATTCTTAAACATACTTTCTTTACCCCACCATACTGTGGTTTTAATACAAGTAGGCTCACTGGATTTATTTGCAAGACCATAGGAATGTTACAAAAGTAAATATAGTTGTAATTATGTGGTGCGTTTCTCCCTTTAATTTGTAATTAACATCACAAAAGTTTGAAATTCCCAGAGAATATAATTATACCACCAAACTTTTACATTGTTACATTCCTAACATACCCTAAGAAGCATAATGAGCAAAGCCTGCACTCACTTCTGCTTTCCTTGAAAATAGGATCAGTGAACTGCTGGCTGGACCGAGGTCCTCTCTGGTGGGCCCATTCCTCAGCCCGCTTCTCCATCTCCTGCTGCTGTAGCTGCTGGTCGACCTGCTGCTGCCAGGCTTCGGGTGTCAGGGTGGAACTCCTCTGCCACCCACCCTGAGAGGGGGGCTCATTCAGGGTCTTGGCACAACCTTCCTCTTTCACTTTTGGGGGGTTGGTTAAGACCGGACATGGCAGCAGCCCATCCTGGGTAGACGGGATGGCTTTATGGGGTTGGTCTTCATGCTGCTAGCCAAAGAAAACACTATGTGATATTCAACTTCCAAACAATTTGCTATGAATTTACCACAGACACATGAGGCCATGTTTCTATTAGCCAAGTATACAATAAAGCAAAAGCGTACCGGTTCTTTTGCATTTCTGTCAGGTTGAATGTACTTCAGTAAGGCAGTCTTGCTACCAACTTTAACAGATCCCTGGAAAAGAGAAAAGTAATAAGTGACTATCTCTGATTATTTGAACGATTTTCCCCTACAAATGCATCTGGACAAGGTTTCTTCCAAAAAGCATCAGGTCAGACTCTTTAGAAGCAATAGGTAAGGACGTATGTGATGGGAGACACGAGTATAACAGGTACTCAGCTCCTATAAAAATCCAGCCCTCCTCCATTTTAATATCGAGGCACTCCCAATGAAAATGAAACCTGTGCCTAATGTATGCAAAACGACCTAATGCAAGAGTTTGAGAGTTTGCACAGTGATAACACTGATGACCAATATTTGAGAAGATAAAGCGTCGTTCTGAGACCACTAATTATCCCAACTTTTAAGAATTTAACTATCAGTCCTTATGGAAAAATGGTGTTACTAAATTAGGTTCACTTTACATTTGTCTAAAGCAAGTAGCATGTAACACTAATTAAATATAGGTTAGTAAACCAAGAGTGGCAATACCCATTAATAATTACCTTTTAAGTGTTTTCCAAAAAAGATCAAAATGAACAACCTGGAACACCCATTTTCTTTGTGTAAATGGTATAGAAGGAGATCAAGTACAGAACATTTGATTGTGACCTTGAGAACAATGGCACTTCCACTGTTAATATCTGTGCTAAGGAGCAGAGGGTTGAGAGATCAAATCCTTGATTCACCAAAAAAAAAAAAGCCATTGCTGAGCCCTTGATCAAGACACTTAATGGTGACCCATGATCTGACCCCAACTTACCTCCAAAGTCGAGATCCGTAAAAATCTTTCACATTACTGTATACTTTTTTTTTTAATGATAAAGTGAATTCTATCTCAGGTTTTTCCACTCACTTTTACAATGTTACACCTCAGCCATCTTTTTTTACTATCTACATTTATGTATGCATTAACTATGTGTATCTTTGTGCATCTGTCTTTCGTGGGTGGTGGAACAGCTGCAGGGTCCACAGTTCGAGCCTGAGCTCGTGGTACTGTCTTTGTTTTGTGGTGTACCCCGTTTGCATAGCCAGTCCACCTCCCAGGGTTTCATCCCAGTTCTCCTGTTTAATTCCCACCTCCCGAACCAAGCTTGGTGGTGGACTGGCTATGTGCAACTGTCCCGAGGTGTGAATGTGTGTGCGCGCATGGTGCCATCTGATGGACTGGCATTCCATCCAAGATGTATTCCCAGGATAGGCTCCGGCTCTACCACAACCCTGACCAGGTTAAAGCTGTTGCTGAAGATGGATGAATGAATCGTTTCACATTAACTGCTTTCTCAATTTCTTTCCCACAGCCTTTGGTACCCAATGAACCTTTTATAAACCCCTTTATACAACTGCAAACTGTCCAGAAATCTTTTCACACAAAAGGATAAATTATGCTTGATTCAGTGCAAGCTCATCTGAATAGAAATGGTTATGGGTGCTTCATGTGGACACATTTACTGAAGACATCCAGTTTGCATGTTAAACTACTATGAGACAGGTAATGAGAGGGAATTCCAGCAATACCTGGCACAAGGTTCTACCTTGAAAGGATATTTAAGAAACATGCTTCTAATCAATTAAGAAGGAAAGCTCTGACAAATATTCCCATCTGATTTAGAAGCTATGCTTAACAACAATATGTACACAAAAATCCAGGCAGAAAAAAATGGTGAAAGCATCTTGACAGTGAGGCTAGTGGGCACAATGAACTCCCAACAGGAAGGAGGGATGCTACAAGCTACAGTCAGTACTACAACATCTTTAACTTTCCTTTCCATCACTACATTCAAACTTTTGCTTTCGCTCCAGCAGATGCGGGTGTGGTGATTTCAGTCATAAAATTACAAGAATGTGATTCACAAACATCTACACAAGTGTCATGCTAGTAGAGAACAAATAAGAGTCTGTGACCTAATATTTCAAAATAAAATTATCTAAAAGGATAAAAGGAAAGTATGTTCTTGATCTAACCAGCAAACGTTTACCCAGCGCAAGCATAAATGACACCAGCAAACAGAAACCAACCTCTGAACCAACAATTTAATTCTCATCATTGTGAATTCCCACTCCCGATATCCTCCAAAGTTAACAATGCAAAAGGTCAACATCCCAAACAAGCCAAGAAGTTTCAAAAAGAACCAAGCCTTGAAAACTAGGATGTTCAAATTTTCAACCCAATGAATATCCATGCGAAGCTTTCCAGACTGAGATTCAGACATGAAATCAAACAAGGCAAGCAAGGACGGACAGAATTCCATATGATAAAAGGCAAGGGCTGAGAATTCTTAATCGAAAAGAAGAAAAACAGCCCGCTGTGAACGACGACGGCAAATGCCAAGAAGGAACAGGTAATGAAGGCCAAGTGAGTATGGAACAACTTGCTGGTCTTGTAAAGTGGCGTAACTGTACTGGAAACCACCACAGTGCTGATTTTTGAATTGATGCAACAAGTGGTGATGAAAAAAAGTCAATAAGAAGCTGGGAGGATGTGTGAAGAATGACTGATGCCACAGCACCATAAAGAAATGGAAGCAGCGCATCACTGCAAACATGAACCTGTTGGCCACAACCCATCAGATGATAAAGACATCAAATGATAAAGTGACCGAACGCTGATTTAAAAGGAGAAGGTGAAAGTGTAGACATTAAACCACGCAAGTCCATAAACAGGTAACGTTTGGTAACTTCAACAAATGGATAACATCAGCAAATGCTTAAAAATATTCAATCTGAATGTTTACCCAGATAAGCCACAAAGTTTTATATTCCCACCAAAAATGATGTTAAGTTTTAAAAAATACTCTTGACAAAAATAATTATATGATTAAAGATGGGAAAAAAATTCACAAAAGATAATTTGTGTTGTCCTACATCTTCTGTGCAATATATTGCCATTACAGACTTATAAGCGTAAAAATGTTCAGTCCTTGTTTCATGTCACGCAAGCCGATTGAAGGGAAACTTTTATCCATTTAATGGATGTATAAATGGGCTGCTTTCTTTTAGACTGCTAATGCTTTCATATGTGTGGTAACTTATTTAGAGGATGAAGGCGCTTTGAGTATTCCCATGTGCCCCTCCCATGTGCTGACCACCCATCCCACCCTTGGCCCTGCCCCAGCCCAAGCCTTCTTTGATTGAAGACACAGCTGCTGTAGAGGGACAAGAATGGGCCACCTGGTTGGACTCCATGAAGTGGACAGCATCCTCGATGTTTAAAAACTCCACATAGGCCGTATCGGAGCTGTAACCTGGGGACAGCATTTGAAATACAAATGGGTCTGTGTTAGTTAATTCCAGTAAATAGATAAAACATAAAAAAAAAAAAAAAAAAAAAAATCACGGTGAATATAACAGCGACCTATTCTTTTACAATCCATACATTTAGTCATCTTAGTGGTGACCATCAGAATTGCACAAGAGCTTTTTGCTTTCAGTAATTGAAAAGCAAATCATACAAAGAATTGTTTTAGTTAACTCAGCCTGCAACAGCGTAAATGTAAGTTCATTGTGCTTTGTGTCTGATGTTGCCTGAAACAGTGTAATGCATGGTTGATCTGTTGTGGTACAACCTGCAGAAATTCACACCTAAATATAGCTCACATATCTGACTGCAAATTTGCATGATCATGTAAACAGTTCAGGTGTTCAAAACTGAACATGTATTACCATATATGAGGTCTGCTGTTGAAAAACACAACACTGGCCAAACCGTCATCGCATTGAGTAAAACAGGGTTTATATGTGTAGGGGATTCCTTCAAGCTCCAAAGTTACTAGTCACTGACATTTTGGGCATTCTTAAGACAGACAAGATCCAGTAGGGAAACATTTTCTTGTTTAAGACCCTTAAGAATATTTGACTCATAAAGAGGCAATAATAATAAAAATAAGAACTTAATAAATCGGATATTGTACCTTTCAGTAACTTGTAAAGAGCCCCAATTTAACCAATTGTCAAGCAAATACATAAAACCATTTCACTGTGTTTAAGATTTTTGAAAAAGAAAAGAAAAATTATTGGCCTAATTTAATGTTCAAACAGCTCAGAGGTCAACCAAAAAGAGGCCACATGTGACAACCTCATATCTTACTACGCAGTAGGTGGTGTCATGTGTGTGTGATCACCACTTCCCAGCAGTGCATTGGAAGATCTGCTAAACCCACAAACCATTTTAAGATGGAAGGTGCTAAGAGAGAACTGCACAAGCTCCAGCACAAGATGAAAAAGGACGAGGGACAGGAAACCAATTGTTTTAACAAGAAAAATGGTAGTATAATCGAAAAACTAATGTGCCTAAGGTGCGGTAAATGGTTACAAGAAAACCGTAATGAGCGCAGGATTCGAGGAGCGAAAGGCGAAGTGTTGCGAATGTTATAGAAAATTTTAATTGCGGAATCTCACCTGGAACGACATCCTTTATTTTCATGCCTTGCATTGGCACTCCATCCCGAACCGCAAAGGCGTCCAGTATCTATGAAAGGAAATTTTTTTTTTTGTAGTCAGAAATTTTTTTTGTAAGATGACAAAAACGGAAAGGTGGAAAACAAATATAATTTCACAAACTACCTGCTGCATTGTAGCAGTTTTGGGAATTCCAGAGATGGCAATGGTACTTGAGATCTTATCCTGAACACTGGCATTCCTGTAATCCTGATCCTGTGCAAAATTTAAAAGTTTGGACTTCATATTGTCACAAAGGTCTACAAGAAAACTGCAAATGCTGGCAAAGACTCTGCAAACCGAACCCCATTAAAAAGTCATAGCATCGCTTCCAAGGTAGCAAAAACAGTTATGAGAATTGTAAAATAAATATTCTGAACATTTAAGTTCTAAATTTCACTACAATAAATGCCATTTTCAACACAATATAGACAAAATAAAGGCACCGACCTGAGAACCAGAGGCATTTGACCTTTCGGGTGGCACTGATTTGGGTGATTTCGTGTTCTTTTCAGGCCTTTGAAGATCCTCAAGGATATAGTCATATTTTTGCGCGGAACTGGTCCTGTAATCAATGTCTCCGTAGTCCTGGTCTCGTCTTCCCTCTCTGTTACTCTGTGGATCTCTTGGCCCGGGCATAATATTCCCTTTCTTTTGACCCTCATCAAGAGGCATATCTTTTCCCTTGAAGGTTCCTTGATCAACTGAGAAATGACTCTCTTTGACCGACAGGCTCTTTTCTGGAAAGAATGGGTGTCTTCCCCCTGATGGTATGGTGCTGTCAGGCTTTTCATCTCTTGACCAGTGTTGGCCTTCTTTGTCTTTGCTTGGGATATTTAGACTGGGATTCAGTGGTAAGAGTGGTAGTTTCTGAGTAACTGAGTGAGATGGATCTCTGCCTGGGACATCAGTTTGAATATTGTCCCAGCTTTGGATAGTAGGACCCTCTCTTTCTGATCGAGAGAACTCTACAGTGCCACGATCCTTAGCTGGAATCTCCACCGATGGCCGCTCTCTATCTTTGAACTGTGACGGTTCTCCTAACTCACCGTCCTTGCCAAGTCCAGGTGGAAATCGCTTCTTCACCTCTCTGGATAAAGTTGAATTTCTATTCATTCGCCTGCACCACTCCTCTGAGAGGGATTTACCATCTTCTCCTCTAAACCCAGACCTGTTCTCAGGTTGTTCAGGAAATTCTCTGTCCCTCAGAGTTGGTTCACCTACTTTAAGCTTGTCTTTCTCTGGACCTTGCCGATCTAGTGGCAAATCAGGTCTTCCCCTGAGATTCATACCATCACTACCACGAAACACCTGAGGAGAGCGATCCCTGAAATCACCTGATGGTCCCATTCGATTTCTAAAATCCACATCGGATTCAAACCTTCCTCTAGGAGTCAAGGGAGGGGCGCAACCTCGTCTATCAAAGTCCGCTGACCTTTCCCGGGGAGGTACATCCATACTAAATCCATCAATGTCATTCATGCCCATCTGTGACCTCTCTCTTTCTCTTATATGCTCATTTCTGTCCATAGACTCCATAGCAAGCCTTCTCCTAATTTCCATGGGTGACATGTTGAAACCAGGCATGTCCATTCGAAATCTGTCCCTCTCCCTCATGTCCATGAATTGATCTTCAGGCCCCCTCATGTTCCTAACTTGCATGTCCCTGCCACCCATTTCAATAGGAGGCCGACCCTGCCCTATATAACCAGGTGCATTCTGCTCCATCTCGAAACGTCTTCTAAAATCTAGTTCATTTTCAGGCATGAAGAAGTCTCGAGGAGAGTCTCTTCCTCTGTCAAGAACACCCATGTTTCGTCCCACCATATCCGGCGGGTAGTCAAATCTCCTCATGTCCATGGGTGGTCGGTCCTGAGCGCCCATATTCATTCCTTCTCGTCCTCTGAAGCCAGGCACTGGTCCATTTCTTCCTTCAAACATCTCCCCACGTGGGTCCCCACTGCAATGATACCATGTGCTTTACCAGTGTCTATCAAACTTTGCAATAAACGCGCAAAAAAAACCAAAAACAAATGCACACTTCGTGCATAATGTGCAACCTAATGTGTGCAGAGCAAAGCAGATTCAGTTAAGCTGTAATATCACAATCTCACACGTAATTATAAGCTGGAGATTCTGCTGGCATCACGTTAAATTTTATATTTAAACTTAAAACTTTCTCTTAATGCTCTGTGTAAAACCCTTTAGGTATTACATTGTCATATGCAACACTTATAAAAATAAGTGTAGAACAAAAACATTTGTATGGCACAAGATTCGTAAGTGTCAAATACACAATTATAAAAGCATTAAGTATTACTGCATACATGAAAGAAATTTTATAAAGTGCTATAATCATGTAAAATAGCATGCTTTACATAAGATCACTTCATAGTTATAGATGATTTTGAGAGTCCTTTCTCCCATTGGCTGGAATTTCAAGTTATGTGAATCACTGATTGCTAAATAGACTACTGTTAGCTAGTTTATTTGCAGATATAAAGAACCATGCCATAGTGACACTTACGTTATCACTAGCATTCACAGAGCTTATTATCACAGAGCTTCCTGTGATCAGACCACTAGTGACGCCATGCAAATATCAACGGTAGACATGTGGCCCAGGCCGCCCTGCTCATGAGCCGTCATTAGCTAAAGCATGGACCACAGAGCCAACACCTCCTTTAAAGCTCTTAATAAAATCTTTACACTGTGGCATAGCGAAAGTGCAGAAAGACTGCATTCAGTGCTGCAGGTTCAACGTCACTAATCAATCAATCCCACTTGGTGCACCACGATTTAGATGGTGGCTTTAATGGCTTGTTTAAGAGTCTCGTGAGCGATTCAGAGTCATTTTCCTGCTGAGGCTAGAGCTGAACATGGCAGCTCAGCTCCCTGAATCAATTTCAGACCTGGAAAAAAAAAAAAAAAAAAACCTCCCATATGAGGAACGGGATGGAAGGATTACTGGGCTATAAGCAGAGCTCTGTTGAGGGACATGAGCTTCCGCACTGAGAGCTCCCAGTTGCAGAACAAATGATTTCAGCTGAGCCACATCTGCCACCAGGTCATCCATATTCCTTGAAGGCGAGTCAAGTTGCTCTGTGGAATGCTTACTATTAAAATAGAAAATTATTAACCGAGTAAACTATTGCTGTGTGAAGACAAGATTGTACATGTTTACATGGATCCCAGTTTGCTGAAGAAATGTAAAACCTAGACAAATATCAGAAGCAAATCTGTAAACGTTATAACACACATGATATTGCACCCTTATGATATTCAAATGCAATCAAATACTATAAACTGTAACTAACTGAAATGTTATGATGTCTATAAAATGACTGAAAAGAAGCCAATCCAAATACAAACAAATATCCTGGACCAAAAGGAAGGTTTTCAAGCTGTTTTTTTTCCCCCCAGCTACACAATATACTTCTTCTGAGAGAATGGTATACACTATTATTTGTTGTTATTTCTATATAACTTTCCACATTTTTTGTACGAGAAACTAAAAATTAAAATACTGACTATTGCACCTTTAATGCAGAAGCTTCCAAAGGAATTGTGATGCATCTAAAAATGTTTTTTGTCCCCCCCATCCCTAGTGAGAATAAACATTTTGACTGATCTTACCAAAAGGACATCCCCCCTCGTGGTCCAGATCTTGAACCATTCCACATGATGGTTCAACTTCTCAGCCTACACCAGACTCTTCTGCGCAAAACGCCGTTCTCCTGCAAACGTTCTTCCATTATTACTTGAATCTGTGATTTATGATTAATATAGAGCCCACTTTTGGTTTTGTAACATGCTCAGCAACAACATGAGCTGAGGCACAACAGTATACATAAACTCAACTCACACAACAAATCTATAAAGAACAATTAATCTGGCGTTTTCCGAAGTGCTGGTTCTCCTTGTACATGCCACAAATACGTTCACGCACATGTTGAGAGTTTTAACAGCTTTCTGTTTTAGTGTGGTTTTTTTTTTTTTCCCCCTGACTTCTCATTATTCTTATTGACAATGTAGATCCATACAAACTCCCAAAAAACAGAGGAGTAATGATCTGGACATCCTACTACACGACATTCTTTTCATTTCCACATGGTGTGTGGCTTGAGTGCGTTTTGTTTTGTTAAAAAAAATTCAAGCTGCTCAGAGCCCATGTACAGTTTATAAACGAAAGTGGAGAAGACCTGCAGATTTACAAGATTGTTACAACACAACCGTTCAAAATTACAGTTACAGTACCTTGTTACTCTTCACAGTGATTATTAAATGTTGACACTACAGTTATTAACAGTGTATATATTTAAGTATAAGATAAGCATATATTAGTACAGGCGTGCAGTATTTCATCACACACTTGACCTTTAGCCCACTAATAAAATAGTGAAATAATAAATGACACTTGCTGCCCACATATTAAATATAACCTGATGTTATTGTCATTTGTTCCTTTTTTTTTTTCCATGAAAGAGGTTTCTGAGAGCAAACGTGCTGTAATTTACCTTAAAATCGCAGTAAATAGTGATATGTGGGTGGGGAAGCTTTAGGGATGTTAATGCCACGGGCTGGAGAAAATGTTTTGCCTTGACTGTTTAAGCAGTAAGCATGGACGTTCACGCTTCCCATCACTTCAAATGTGAAGAAATGTATTAAACAGACCAGAGAGCATTATACAAGCGAGTATTATTCCAGATAGTAAAGAAATATTCCAATTTAACACTGCCCCAGCTGTGCAAAGAAATGCAGGTCGGTAGGTAAGCTTGCCATATTCCGACCAATCGTTACAGTCTGTATGAAATCCCCATAATATCCACTGAAAGGGGGAAAATGTATTTATAGTGAACGGTCACCAAACCTAGTCCACCTTTCTGAAGAGTTCACATCCAACCCTGATTAAAGACTTCTTAGTCAGATCATCAGTCCACTTCATTAGCCGGAGCAGAGGTGTTCGATTTGGGCTGGAGCAGAAGCAGGGATGGTGATCCCTGGAGGAAGAAACACTATTCTTCTTCTTCTTCTTTACTCTTGAACCTTTACTTCTCTGGTTTTTACACAGCAATAGCTTCCCACCAGAATGACTCAATTTGTATGACTAGCTATGCTGGCTACCTGACTGTATAACAGGGCTGCATGATACTGAAGAAAAATGCGATGTGTGATAACTTGTTAAATAATGTGGTATGCGATATGATAATGCTATTAGTGTGTAAAACCAATAAAAAAAAAAAAAAAATAGAGAGATAGAGATATATATATATATATATATCTCTATCTTACACACACACACACACACATATACACACATATACATACACTATATGTCCAAAAGTTTGTGGACACCTGACCATCACACCCATATGTGCTTGTTGAACATCCCATTCCAGATTTATTCCCCCTTT
>CM075004.1:8213512-8226249 GCA_037576675.1 Pangasius sanitwongsei | reverse complement strand
ATCCCTCGCTCATCCCTCGTGTGTGTGTGTGTGTGTGTGTGTGTGTGTGTTTGTGTGTATATGTGTGTGTCTGTATATATATATATATATATATATATATATATATATATATATATATATATATATATATGTTCATGCAGCCCTACTATATAACTGATGAACCTTACAGCCAATCACCCATAACACGCTGGATCACATCACATCACATCCCCAAAGGCTAACTAGCAAACATCAGTCTGTTGTTGTGGTTATGTCTCAAAACACTTGCGTACATTGATACCTAACTAAACCATTTAACACAAGATCTCTCTCTCACACACACACACACACACACACGTTCCTGTAATCACTCGAGCTTCATTAGTCTGATCTGAAACCGAGCTCTTGCTAGTTAGCACTGTGAGAGTTTGGACCCAGCTAACGTTAGCCTAGCAGCTAAACAGCTACTGTATAAACCAGCTGGAGCTATCGACTAGTGCTCAAAACTGAATTCAATCCACCTTAGTAAAAACACAGCTAGCTGTACATTCAGGTATCGAGCTAATTAATAAGACGTTGAAGTAATGGATAGAAGGCTAGCAATCTGCGTTAGCTAACAAGACTTCCCCAGCTAGCTAGCTATTCACTAGCCTAGCCACAATTACTGGACTAGCAAGACACTTTGTCTAAAACTCGACGTCCCAGAACTTTCAGTGCAAACCTTCACGGATAGGAAAATACTAATTTAAAAAACAAAAATTTAAACGAACACAAATCAGTGATGGAACTAACCTTTGCTGCGTCGTTATCCAGACTGTTCACAACGCGACCGGAAACGAGCGAACAAGAACAACACCGCACTTCCGGGAGAGGTGGGGGTTTACTCGTCATCACTCATTTTAGGCACTCATATCCAGCAACCAGTTGATTAGCTGTACTGACCTTCAACACATTTATCGTGTAAACCTGCTCTATACAGTATAGATGCGCTTTCTATACAATTACTGCTTATACCCTTTCACAATGTGTCACACCCCTCTCCACCCCATCCATCCATCCATTTTCACAGGGAGCCTGGAGCCTATCCCAGAAGACTCGGAGCACAAGGCGGGGGACACCCTGGACGGGGTGCCAACCCATTGCAGGGCACAATCACACCCACACTCATTCATTCACACACTACGGACAATTTAGATACACCAGTCATCCTACAGTGCATGTCTTTGGACTGGAGGAGGAAACCGGAGAACCCGGAGGAAACCCCTGAAGCACAGGGAGAACATTCAGGCTCCACGTACACAGGACGGAGGCGGGAATTGACCTCCCAACCCTGGATGTGCGAGGCAACAGTGCTAACCGCTAAGCCACCTTGTCCCCCTATCCATCAATGAGACAGAAAGAGAAAAAGAGACGACCACTGAGTTGGTATTAGGGCTTTGGCCTATTATCAGCACAGTAGTAACGTGTGTGTGTGTGTGGTGGTGTGGAAAGATATTGTGTGTTTTTATATAATACTTTACCTACCTTGTTGATCCACTCTGTAGGTTTACAGTTATAGAGACTATTGAAGATTATAACTCACATTTTGTGTAAATATATGGTCAGTGGTGGTACTGTGGTTGATTTCCATTAATTTTTTTTTAATGCTGTCACTCCCAGTCTGTCATAATGTACACACTTCTTTTACACCACTGTAGGATAAGAGCATATCTATCTGTTCACTCTCTGTCGAGCTATATGTGTTCTCCTGGTGCCTGCTGTGATGCTGGTGCATGATCCTGACACATGTCTACTGCTTCTCCTACCCTCCAGACCTGCCTGATTTATCCTGATGCTCTACTTCAGCTTGGTGCTTCTGCAATTATGACTCACTCTCTGCTGCTTGTGGTTGGTCTCAAGTGGATATATTAAAAATCCTAAAACAATTTATGTCCAAGCCTCACCTGTTATTCATGTAAGAAAAATAAATAAGCCTCAATTTTTTGGCACACACATTATCTGTTTTGCTGTTATCAAATGCCATAAAGTAGATGGATTATAAGTTTAAAAAAAATACACAGAATGTTATTAAGTAAAGGCAGTGGCTTAGTTCCTTCTAGCCCAGACTGTAGGTACATGAATAATATATATATATATATATATTTTTTTTTTTAAGTCCACTATTTTTTCCCCTATGTGTGTGCGTTTTGTGCCTATGATGACCCTGTGCTATAAGACTCAACCTTAGTCTTTTCATAACATTTAATGCAGAGTTACTGATAGTAAGTAGAATTTTTTAGCTCTTCCATTCAGTATTGTGACTAGCCATCTCGAGTATGCCTACTTGAGTGCCCTTTGGTTAACCTTTTCCTTATCTTTTTCCTTCTTACTGGCTCCCGATTAGGACACAATGTAGAGGATTTTTTTCTGCACCATTATCATTATTGTCCCTAGCATTTTTCAAAACTGTTGAAGCTACATAGATAAACTAAAAATGAGCTTTGTATTACAAGTTTTTCCCGCCTTGATATTTGAATATTTTTGCCTAAAGGAACACTGGAATAATGGGAAAACTCACATGTATAAACTAGACTGACAGATGCATATAATCACATCAAAGTAGGAATATTGGACTAATACTGTGATATAATAGGCCTAAACCAAATGACTATTAACTGATTTGGAAAGCTTCAGATGTTTGGTTGGTAATAGCTTGGGCTATTGATTGGAAGGTTGTGAGTTCAGATCCCATCATCACCATGGTGCCACTGTTGGATCAGACTCTTAGACTCTTCTAATGAAGACTGTTCAGTTGTACCATCTCAATTGGCTTGGACTAAACCTTGATTAGACAACTCTTGCAGTCTGTTTTCACCTGTACAAACTTGAAGGAACTGTTCCCATGTTCCTAATGCTGCATTTGATGAAATCTCTCTCTCTCTCTCTCTCAGCTTAAATAATGAACAGGACTGAACCCTTAGCCTAAGCAATGTCTTTATTAGAGATGCAATTCAAACACAAACATGATACTTAGAAGGGTGAGTCTGCTGTTGAAAGTGTGTTAGTTACTGCATTGATACATTAACAGAGCATAGACTCAGCACAGACTAAATATGTTAAACAAATATATAAACAAATAATTTAAAAAAAACTACCAAATGAAATTAGTGACTTAGTTAAAACGGCTACAACAATGCATTCAGTTAAAATGTATTAAAAATAAATTTAAGTTTTGTTAAATGAAAAGGAACTAATTGCGAAGTACAATAATGTCCTAAAGTATAACCAAAAAAGAACACTGAGCATGAAACAATGATGTAAATTGCTCAACAATCTGTATGAAATATGGCAAGTGGCCCTCCACATCACCAGTATGGCAGTTTCACAGTATCACAGCAATAGAGATATTGCTCAGTTTGTACTGCACATTAAACAGAATCCATTAACAACCCACTGATGGACTTGTTTTTCTTACTAACTACACAATGACTACTGTACTCGGTATATTATGCATTTCTCTGTAAAATGCAGTACATATATCTACCACATCTACACAACAAACATACAATTTACAGTCAAATTCAATCAAACTAGGTCTTAAGTCAATGTGTAGTGTATTTGATCCAAATGTAAATGGTAATGAAAACACCAATCATGTCAAAGATGATGTAAACTACTGAACTAATATTAAAATTTTTCCTTAGACAGCAAACATTATGTTAAAAAGTCCAATGGTATGCTTTATCTATTTGGCAAAATGTCTTAGATTTTAACAATACATAGTAAAAGCTTGATTGAATTTGACATCTCATTAAGAAAATATAAAATACATGTGAAGACAAAGGTTTATGTGTACAGAATAGATTCATTACAAAACATCAAGCTCAATAAAGACACATGCACATATTTTTTTTTATTAAGCAATCATCTCTTCTTAGAGACAACTAGCCAACTTGAAAGCTTAGAGTTAGACATACAGTAAGTTTATGGCACATGAAATGGGCATCATTTATTAATCTTTTAGTAAATGTGTTTAAACAATTCTCGACAGATTTACAAGTTTTCATAATGCTGATTTTCTCTGTACTCCTGTGGGTATGCTGATAAATGCCATTCACCAAATTACCAAGCATGTTCATGGCACAGCTGATTTACATTTAGTGACTTCCTTAAAACTCAAAGGCAAAGCACAGAGAGCTGAAAATGACAATGCTGACTAAGAGCGCCTCCTAAGTGCGGTGTGTGCTAAAACTTCCAGCAATGCAGCTCAGCCACTGCACCGCACCCTACCTACCATAGACATACACTAACTCTTTCTCCTTTTACAGTATAGGGTACCATTTCATTTGTCCTAATTCAATTGCTAATCTCATTTGTCTTCATTTTTGGATTTGTTTTGGATTGCTTTCTTTCTTGTCATTAATATGAAACGACTGAGTTTCACAAAAATCGTCATTAAAAATTCTGCGTGCAACTGAAATAAACTTGAAAAGAATTTAAACTTGAGAGCGTAATCCATATTTAAAATTCATGCTAATAATATTAATAATATAATAATGAACCGAATAATCTGGGTTAACATTACTAAGTCTACTTATAGGCACAAATTTATACAAACTCAGGAGTGCTCATAGGATGTGAATGTTTTTACGAACTAACTGGAGTTTCATGAATAACGCATTTCTTGTGTAAGTGCCCTTGTGAATGATTTATGAATAAATTCATTCAAATCCACTCTGAAAAATGAGGCCCAATAAGCGTAAATGCCACCAAGACAGAGAAAGGCATCAACATGAGATGAACAGAGTAAAAGGCATTTGTACAGCAAGAAATAGCACAGAATACTGACACTTAACAGCGCAGTATTAAGGATGTTTACGCATAAAAGACATCAAATCATTAAATGAGAGTCATTACCACACGTCACTGTAACCCCGTTATTATTTCTATAGCTGTTTTGCGTTTGACACATCAGTAAGAATGCTATATGTTTGTGTTTTGAGTCACTAGAGAGTAAAAGGTGATTTATTTATCAGACATTGGCAGGAAAGATATACAGCAGTAAGTGTTCACTTTCAAAGAAAAATTAGAACTTAAGTTTAGACACAAGTCTTAATGGGAAATTCCAATTTTCCCAATAACATACTAACATCATGATAGGTAAATCTTATGCAGTTAGGCATGTAAACTGCATCATTTTCCTTTCCATATTCTATGTTTCATTTATTCGTTTTTCAATTATTCATTTATTAGGCTACTTTGTCCCTACATCCATCTAAATATGAACAGGAAGCAAAATTGCATTTTGCTTATAATTTTATTTTATTTACAAACTGTTCCTCTAAATTTTTTAGACTGTACTTGGCATGAACTAACATGAACTAATGCTCCATTTTAAATATGACACCTTTGTCATTTTATGTTACTCTAAACAGCTTGTAAGTAGATTTGAACAATTCCAAAACGTACAAACAGGGAAGGATATGCAAACGAAATGATTATGAGTAAATGGCTCTCAACAAGTTAGGTTCACTTGACCAGTGATTTTTCAATATGTCTTCCATTCTAAAATGAGTGTGTTTGCCTTTGTGTACATCCATGTTAGCCATTCTGCTCTTCTCTGGTCTCCACACTAAGCTGCAGAGGAGCAGGAATCTCTCCATTACACCGTGCTGGAGCCTCTCCTGCTCTTATTTCCTGAAGCTCAACGGTGCTGCAGGGAGGTTCAGGGGTTGCAGCCATGGCAACCGGTGTGCTGCTCGGAGTCACTGATCCTGCCGACGCTCCTAGAGCTGGACTCGAGGCTCCAGAGTCACTCTGATCTGGAGCTCGGAGCCTCTTCATTAAAGTGGTCACACGGACTGCTTTCTGCATCAAAGAAGACAAAACATACTGAATTGTGAGCGAAATGTGGACTTTAAAAATAACGAGAGGAAATTGTACCGGCATTTATTGGCAACATGAACTAAAATGACTGTTTTACCTTCCATTTTGCTTTAGCAAAGTTCTTCTCAATCTGAGCACACACACCATCTTTAATATTCTTGTCGGAAGCGGCATTCCCGGATATCCTAAATAATGAACGTATTAAAAGACAAATGCATTTCCTCAGAAGCATATGAGATTTCCAAATTGCAGTAATGGGGCAAAATTCAAACAGCATAAGATATCTAAAGAGGGTTCTCACCACTCATGGCTGATTGCCTCCTGTGCAGTCAGTCTTTGGTCTTGATCCACTTCCATTAAAGATGCAACTAGACTTTTAGCTAGAATGCAGAAACATATTTTTATTTTAACAGTACTAAGATGACAAGGCACACCCTTTAGGTAGGACAAGGCAAAAACTTAGGTTATAGTTTTCAACCCTGACTTTATGCAAAACTGCTAAAGTAAGCTTTGCGAAATATTTCCTCCAAAAACCCTGGTGTGTCCGCTTACCAGAATCTGAGATATCATCCCAGTAGGGTGAGTCAAACTCATAGTCTCCTGACAGAATTTTCCGGAACATGTTCTTGTCATGACTGTCGTCGTCATCATCATCTGCCTCATCATAAAAAGGAGGGTTTCCTGACAGTCTGGTAAACGAAAACATTCTCAGTACATATTTTTATGAGTGCCTCATCATAAAAAAGTATTTCTGGTCAGACTGATAAAAATGACTGGAAAAGTATACTTAAGCAATATCGCATGAGCAAGAGCAGAACAAATGTTCTGTTTATTGTTGCTCCGCTAGTAGAAATAGATCCCAAAGAAGCCACTTATATTATAGCACGTCGGCTAGCTCGATAGCTAGCTCACGTTGATTTGTATGTTCCTCCGTACCTTCTTCCTTTTCATTTTCAGCTGACAAGCTTTCATATGTTAAGCCAAAAGTTATATTCCTGAAAAGTATCATTTGCCATGTCCGCTAATGATGTCGCTAACACTACTGTAGTAACCGTTTCAAACAAGGAAGTGGAATTTTACATGGAAAACACAGACGAGTGGAGTGATACACACAGTCAAACGTCCCAGTGCGGTTAAAGGAACGCTGCTCGACCAATTAAATTAGCGGACTGGAACTAACTATTGTATAAATTTCAATAGATTTTAACAAAATAATACACAGTAAAAAGACTCAAAAAGAAGGAACAGAACAAATAAGAGATGTAATAACATATATTCACAGCACATCTTGACAGCGAACTCCTTGGATGATGAAAAAGTGACCAACAAAAAACATGCTCTGAGAACTTCCACTGACTGCTGTGAATGTCTTCAGAAAGCTTGTGATCTCAAAACAGATCTCCTTACAGATCTTACAGATACTCATGAGAATGAACCAGTAAGTCTGGAAGTCCTGTACAATTATAAGCATCTTTTCTTCAGAAATGTCCAATTATAAATAGAATTGCTGTTTGGCCACTTATGTTTTTCTTTTCTTTTCTTACGTGATTCTTTTTTCTTACTTGTTTTAAAGCAGTAACAGGACAACCTTGTGGCCTCATATATTGTAAGTCCTCTCTGATACTATTACTCTAGACTTTTTAAGTATGTGTTTTCTTAGCCTGGAAGAACAATAATTATCGAACTATTCTTAATGACAGCCAGAGAATTACAGACACACACACACAATGGCGGAATGGGGCTACGCACACAGACCAGTTAAATAAAATAAACCAAATTGTGGGTATTGTTAGGAAACACACAGAGAAACTGATTCTCACTGACAGGATGTACATGACCACTCCGATGGCCCAGCAGTCCACTGGTCTGCCATATCGCTGTCTGCCGACTACCTCTGGAGCTGAGCAAATCAAAAACACTTGGCTGAGCAACCACCTCTATATGCACCATTGCTTGCATATGTAAACATATGTCTATATAAGTATAAGCAGATAAATACAAAATAAAGTGTACACATGTACAACATGTTTGCATTGTTTATGAATGATGACACATACCCTAACCCTATGTTGTACATAATGTAATGGCATGCAACACACAATGGTGGTACAAGGGTTTTTTTTTTTAACAATATTGTGAGAAAACTGTACAGCAAGATAAAAGGTTATACAATGACCATAATTTGAAAATTTAATGTATGCATGTGTCTAGCAGCCTTGTGTGTGATAGCTTTTACCAAGGTATTCAGGAGTTCCACAAGGCTCTTTAATGAGTCCGTTCTCCAGTTTGGCCAGATGAAAATCACTTATGACGATTTTAGAGTGCTTCAGACGATTGTAATAAACAAGGTTTTCCAACTAAAAGGGAGAGGAGAAGATAGTCCAAGGTTGTCAGAGAAAGTTAACCATATTGTATGCAGCAATATCTTTTTACTCTAGTTCCAGGACATAATGAAATGATCCAAAACACAAGACTGAAGTCTTACGTAAATCCTAAAATGCTTTTAAATAATTTTATTTTTTTTTAAATAATAAGGAACTGAGTTGAATGTAGTGCACAATACATTCATCCATTTGTCAATCTGTCTATCTGTACACCTGTCTTGCTAGTGTAATACCACTTGTAGCCACTTGATGGGAGTGAAGCAGCATGTTACCTTCAGGTTCCTGTGCACAATGCGGAGAGAGTGAAGATAAGCCACAGCCTCAAGCACTTGTCTGATAACATTGCTAGTGTCACGTTCTGAGTAGTATCCCTGGTCTAAGATCCAGTCAAACACCTCCCTTCCTGTGGCTCTAAAGCAGATGAAGGGAAATTGCACTTTTAAAAGCACTTTCATATATGACCTAATAGTGTCCCACAAGAAGTATAAAAAAGTCTTTTTGAGAATGATTATCAAAACATCACCTAGTAAAAAGAAATTATATGTAGTCTTATTATTATATATAACTATATTATATATTATTATAGTATTATGCATAATTATGGAAGGCATGTTCCAACAAGCATTCCAACAAACCTTTAATTTCAGTATAATAGTGACAGACAAGTAAAAAAAGAAAAAGCTTTGACTTCTAAAAAGGAGTTCTATTTCACCAATCCTAACCAACAGCGCCAGTCAGTATCAGCTGGATGCCTTTTTCTTTGTGTGCACATGCATGTCGAGACACATGATGTAATATTTGATATAAATACTATTGTCATCCGGCTATCATTTCCATTTCTGCTTCTTGCCTCATGCACCTGTCGGAATTCATGTCTACCTTGGTGCTATCTGTGACTATATGTTTGTGACTATGGCTAGAGCTACAGGTAACCTGTCCTCTAAACCTGGCGATAGGCTCCTCTCATCTACTTTCATCATCATGGCTGTGGTGAGTGTATTTCATACTTTTTTAGAGCTATTCAAAACTCCATGACTGCTAGCTTGAGTTGAGTTCCTTCATTAGCTTGCCAGCCTAATTGTCTATTACTCCTGTGCTCACCAAGAGTTAGCTACAAACTGTTCTGGTGCACAGTACAGGTCTCACCTCACAGTCCCTCATTGGGTGTGACTTTCCTCAGGCAGTCTGAAATTTTCACATTACCTGTTGTCTGGTGAACTATTAGCCTGTGAATATGTGGCAATATCATTACTGAGTGGTGCACCACTGAGCTTGCAAAATTACTCAGACTCCACTAACACCGGTTTCCCTTCATTCCCCTATATCATCACAGAGGGCGGCCTTCCTCGGCACTTTATTGGCTCAGTCCCACAGCCCCAATGTCTCCTGACTAGCAAGCCTGTGTCTAAGGATGTCTAATGTGGATGAGTAATCTAGTGTCCACTGCCTGTTCTGGAGTTTACTAGCCAGACTGCTACCCTCCCTCGACAACTCCGATCAATGTCCCTCACTCCTTGCTGACCAGAGGGTCTTTGGCTTATAAGCTGAGTTTCCTCCATGCTCATTCTCTCCATTGGGACATTTTTTTCCTCTCTCTGCAGGTAATTCTCCAGCTTCCACACCCTCTACCTTCCTAGTGGGGCTAGCAGGCATGTGGGTATATTCTGCAAGTGTTTTTTAGTCCTATAAGGTGCACTTGTCCTGATTGCTTACCAACTTAGCTGGGTTCCAGTTTAGCTGGGTACCTTGATTCAGAGCATAATATGACCCAAGTACTGCAGATTATACAACTTGCCAGTCGTAAACATTCATGCCAAACAATGACTGATAAGTAGAGTAAGAAACCAAGAAAGTAACCAGAGTCAGTTTCTAGACCTGTGGACGACCTGGCTTTAGATGTGTCTTAGCTGAAATCTTTGATCCTGGAATGGAAGCTGCATGCAGCAGAAGCTGCATGGTCCTCTTTACAGCCAAAAAGCTGATTCTCCCTCCTGATTTCCAGTGTTACAGTGAGCCAACGGTTAAACTGAAGTGTTCAACTCTGGCTTCAGCAGCATCCAGAAATGAACCTGAATTGGCCTCTTCCAGCTCGCATACACCACTGGCAGGCTCCAAACACCCTGTGATAGCCCAAATTTACCAGGATGTTGGTGTGCAGCCCATAGCACAGAATGCTTCCTTCCACACGACACCAGTCAGAAAGATTTTTTTTCTGTGCCACAGTGTAAATACTAGGATAATGGTAAAGGAGGTTTTGGACCTCTGGTATACCGTGCCCAGGTTCTGTGTGGTGTGCCTTAGCTAACATGATGGATTGGTCTAGGCCACATGCTTGCATCACTTGCATAACTTGCATTGCATCACTGGTGGTTTCACTGGAGGAAGCTCTATATTCAGACATACACTGACCAAGCACCAAATGCAGATGCAGTGATGATATTCTGGCGAGGTTTTACAACATTGGTGCATGTAGGCAATTAGTTAGCCATTTCATTGTCAGGTCACGAATGGACTTCTTCAGTGATGCCAAGTCACTCATTGTCACCTGTGGTTCTCCTTGGCAGAGTTTGACAGTCCACTGGGTCAGGACACACTGGCCATACTGTAGCATGGCCTCACTGTCTACTGTACACATTTCCACCTCTACCACTGATTCTGCCCACACTGCATAGAATTCATCGATCAGGCGACCTGCTTGTGTCCCCAAAGTGTATAGTGTGAGCTTGGTTTCCACTGATGATCATACTAGTGCTCTGAAAACTTTGGCAGTTTCTTCCCCGAATAGATCTATTGTCCCAAATTGACAGAAACATATGGCAACCTTGGCCAGATCTGTGAGAAGCAATATGCAGGTTGGGGACTGCGACCCAGCAGTCCAGGAGACACTCCTGAACGCCCTAAGTACATTGGGGTTTGTGTGTGCTCAGTGTAAATGGTGTGCACTCCATCACCCCAGCACCCAGTTCCTAGAGTTCTGGTCTTCCTGCAGAGACTGCAAGACAGCAAAATGTTCCTGTCTATGTTAAAGGTGTATATGGGGGCCATTGCAGTGGTTCCCAGCACCATGGATTACATTATTTTCTTTGAGGGCTTTTAAACTTGTCACAACCTGAAGGGCAATGGCACTAGACATCCATTCACCATGCTCTCCAAGAGCCATGTGTGGGATCTCACCCTTGCACTGGAGTCCCATAAGACCTGACTGTAGTACAATGAGTAGTACAATGAGAGGTTGCAATATTTCCATGATGCCATGAAAAGACTGGAGTCAGTTGCATATTTGCTCTGTGTTAAGCTCCATATGGCCTCAACCTCGCAACAAACACTTGGCTCAGAACTCTGGGTCATACAAAAGTACCCTTTAAACAACATAACATGAATATAACAACACAAATACCAATATTATTTAGCCTAATTATGCAAATTATTCCACAATGCAGCCATGTAAATTATATTGCTCTCCCAATGTCCCAATTTGTTCTGCTCATCAGTGGCAAATCAGAGTTCTTAAAATCCAACAACGCACATATGGAACAGAGTTGAATTTTGTGAGCAGTGGGTCAACAAGTTTTAAAAACCAGAAACAGCGCCTTCCTTTCTTTTTTAGCATCTGTTTCTGTCTCATCCCTTGTGTTACAATTTAAAAAAATGATAACAAAGTCAGCTGCCCTTGCGTGAGCACGTGACTGATACTAACCAGTTGGTCTTCATTAAAATGAGCTGAAATTTAGTTAGAACAGGTGAAATAGAATGCTAGTTACATACCGTATGCAACTGTGGTTCTATAAACACCAGATGGTTCTATGAACATGGCCAGGGTTTCCCGTTATTTGAAACCAGTGTTGATCTGGCTTGAACTCGGTGAGAAGGGTCCAGAGAAATGATGGTCACATGACAATGGTATTTATATCAAATTCTACCTCATACAGTCACTTCATAATTTTGTTGAAGGTCTCAGCACACACACACAATAACGGCGAACCCTGGTGGTATTCATAGAACCATCCAGTGTTCATAGAACACACCCCTATATACACTGCCCCAGTGGATATCCAGTGGTTACAGAACCAGTTACATACGTTACTAAACATAATTACATACATTGGACATAACTCACCTACCTTAGTTGATACAGAGCCATAGATAATAAAATAATAGCAGAACTATACATCAAATCATTATATAACATACTTTAACACAGAATGATACATATAGCATTGTTTTATATAGAACTGACTAGGGCTGCACAGTATATTGAAATTATCGAAATATCGCAAATATAAATATCATGATATGCATATCGCAAGGGCGTGCGATAACTGAATGATTTTAATACTTCAAAAAGTTTTATGGTGACGCAGATAGCAGAGAATACTTTCTTTTCCTCAAAAGAACATGAAACGTAAGTTGGTTATGTCATTTTCAGTTTGTTTATATATATATATATATATATATATATATATATATATATATATATATATATATATATATATAAAAAAAATATAGTTG
>CM075004.1:8181516-8208767 GCA_037576675.1 Pangasius sanitwongsei | reverse complement strand
GTGGAACCTCTTAAAATAAAGCTGAAAGTCTACACTTCAATCACATCTTGATTGTTTTATTTCAAATCCATTGTGGTAGTGTATAAAGGCAAAATCTATACTACTCTTTTTGCCAGTATTATAATCTTTTCATTTCAAGCTTCCATTTGTATAATCTAATTACCATATCTATAACTCATTAGTGTTTTTTTATGCTAAGCTGCTGGCCAATCATGGGTGTCAGCCAGCTCACATATACAGATGTGGGCAGTGAGTATTCATCTCAGAAGATGCAGCAGCTGGCTTTACATGTCTCAGATATGTATGAGCTTGCTTCACACTTCTAGATTGGATAGTGCAGTATGTGTGGGGAGACTGAGACAGCAGGTGGGAACAGGCAGCAACTGGGGAGATAATTGGACTGGGGAAATAATGTAAAAAAAAAACAAAACAACAACAAAAAAAAAACCCAAAGTGTTTTCAGATCTATCTAATGAAATAGGTAAAATCTCACAACCAAAGAAATTACATTTGGTGTTTAATAATTGTAACATCTCAACACTTTTGTTTTTGTTTTTGTTATTTTAATGTTCTTTCAGTGTGTATGTCCACCTCGAACTTACACACATAATGTCTCTAGACTTTGTACAGTACTTATAAATAAGAACAAAAAAGGATGTATTCTTAAAAAAGCATTAAAAAGATATTTTTAAAAAATAAAATTGTTGGAGGAAACAGTATTCGGACACCACAAATTACCAACATTAATACGTTGTTGTAAAACCGTTGTTTGGCAATTACAAGTTAGAGACTCTAAGAAGTGATTAGCTTTTTGCAGCACAGTGTTCCAATTTTTGGACCATTTCCCTTTGCAAATAATTCAGTTCCCCAAGACTCCAAGGATCCTGCTGGTGGACTTGCAATTTCAAAATCCTCCATAAATTTTCAATGGGATTCATGTCATGAGATTGGCTAGGCCATGTAAGGCTTTCTTCAGTTATTTTGGCTGTATGTTTGGTGTTATTGTCATGTTGAAACGTCCATCTTCTCCCCAGATTCAGTTTTTTGGATGATGAGATTAAATTCTCCTCTAATTTGTCCCGGTACATTGCTCCAGTCATGTTTCCTTTGATGATGTGTAATGCCTCAGTACTGTTTGCAGAGAAGCAGCCCCATTTCACGATGCAACCACCAACATGCTTCACTATGGGTATGGTGTTATTGGGATCCTTTGCACCACCCTTCTTTCTCCAAACATGACAAGCTGAATTATTGCCAAAGAGTTCTATTTTTGTTTCATCTGACCAGAGTATATTGTTCTGATTTGTCTAAATGCTTTTAGACACGTATATCTCTGTGCTTCTTTTTAAGCAGAGAAGTTTTGTGTGGGATGTAAGGATGGAGATGATTGCACTACAGTTCATTGCTTATTGTTCTCTGTATAGCTGCTGTTCCTGCTGCTTTCAGGTCATCCTGCAACTCTTTTCAAGTGACTGCTGGCTTCTCTCTTACTTTCCTTATCATTAGTCTGAGAGCGTGTTGTGAAATCTTGCATGGCACACCTGTCTGGGGACTACTAGTTATGGTCCTATGAACTTTCCACCTGCATATTGGATTGTCAGGATTGACAGGGATGTTTAATTTAAATTTAAGTACAAAATCAAAGACACTGTGTGTAAATTTGAAGTGGATTTATGCAATGGATGTATAAAATGTTAAAATACTTATTTCCCATCATTGTATGTGCTTCATACGAGATTTAATGTTTACTGATGTTAAAAAATCAGGGGGATTTTTGAGGTCCCATGAAGATTTTATGGAACAGAAAATTGTTCAACTAGATCTTTGTCTGGCAACCCATACGGGCAGAAGATTTTTCTCCTTGAAAAAGTCTAAATATGCTTACCTCTCTTGTGAAGTATTTTGGTATTTTGTGGATATGCTGATATTTAATATAGGCATAATTAACAATTATTATGCAGTTGATATGGTATCATACAAACAAAAGAAGATTATGACTTGTTCCTGCAATGTTTAATGCCACAGTTAGGCTATAAAGTCGAAACTGTTACGCCCCGTTCCTCCAAACAGGTTAAGAACACCCTTAGGGAAAATCCCTGTCTATGTTTATTATGTGATGACAGCTCTTTTACCTTTACACAGACTCAGAAGAGGATATTTTTCACTGACCTCACCTCTGCCAAAAAGAGTGATTGCTGTGATTAATAAGCCCAAGCCAGCTACAGTAAGGACATGGACAAAGACTGCATTGATTCTGAAGACCTAACCAGTATGTTAAGAGAAAAATACCTAACCTATGTATGCCCTTGAAATGTATGCCCTTTGTAACCCACTCTGTATGCTGTATTTTTGTCTTTCTGTGATTGCTGTTTCTGTAATCTCTGTTTTTCGTTTGACACTCTTATTTGATTTTTAATCTTATTACACAATTTTATGTGTAATAAGATTAAAAATGAATAAAAAATTGATCACAAGAAAAAGTCAAAACCATTGTGGGTTATTGTTTTAACCTGCTTGATGTTAACATGGGTGTATTATTTCTTTAATCTAAGATGAATCATGTGTTTTCCAGACATCCAGAGATTCCAGAAATCATGAAAGCAGAAAAGGGTATGTTGTTATAAGTGAATACACATCATTTGTCACTTTTCCAATGCTTATAATGTCTAACACTGTTCAAATAAGGCAATGTTTTGTAAGAATCCTGTCCCATTTTGTCGTATCATATAATCTCCACAGCTGTCTTCTGACATGAAGTTCCAAGGAACACAGCATAAAATATTAAAAATGTTTGTATGATCCCCAAGTTCAATATTATATTAAATATTATATTAAATAGTTGGAATTAAAAAAAAAAAAAAAAAAAAAAAAAGAAAGTTGCACTAAAATAAAACAATAAAACACTACTGAAACATCAGCTGAACTCGCTGATCAGACTAAGCTGGATCTGTTTTATTGAGCACAATTGATTGTCATCTCAGCAATGCACAGGACCTCCAGCCTGTTACACCAATAAATATAAGGAACCTAAATGCTGCTTTAGGCAATGTTGGTAGCTACTATGATGTTAAACGCCCTGCTACAGAGGTGCAGTCTACTCTTATAAAACTGTATGTTGCTTGCGTTATGTACTTGTTTTCTGATGGATGCTGTTATGGATGTCATAAATTTCTTCACATCACAGATGATGTAAATGAAAAATGAATGTAAATGAAAAATGAAAACTTTCAGTAAAGCAGAACGTAGGCTAAACATGATCTCTGACCTGTTCACGGGTGCAAGACTTTTCAGGCAGTTTTGCAGTTGACCCACTACCACTTGAGATGTGGTTTAGAAAAGTGGCAAACCGTGGAGCCTGTGCCACCCCCCACTACTGTATACTCATGTATGACACCATCATTGTATTGTCTGGTCTGACCAGATGATAGTGTCCTTTCAGGACAAGGAGGACAGGAGGAAGAGCCAAAAGAACTGTTAGAACCGCTTAATAATTGGTGTGGTACAAGCACAGCAGGAGACCTTGCACAGCTGAGATAAAGCATTTGAAAAGATCTCAGCAAGGCTGTTTGCTGTCAGGGACCCAGTGAGTTGATATCATACACCACAGGTGTTGAAGCTTGATCCTCTTTTACACTGTTTATATGCCATAACCTTACACTACATCGTGTCAGTAGAAACAATAAATTTTATAGTGCTCTATTGTCAGACCTAGGCGCAAGCACAGACACTCCTTCAGACTCTGTTCTGGGTAATAGTAACTTCTGTGCCTAGCGACTAGAACTGGACACTGGTTTAAATTTCAAAACATGAGCAAAATCATTAACTCTGACCTGCTTAGCTTGGATGCTTGTAGTATATTCTGTGCAATTGTAAGGAGCATTGAATAAACGTGTATGCCAAATGATAAATGTAAATGATAAACTCGGTACTCTGCTTACTTAAAAATAATCGAATGAGACAGGTTGCTGCAAAGACTTTTTGTAAATATATTTACGTATTATCTGAGTCTTGTCTACTCTCTGGCTCAAGCTATTCCAGAATAGCACCAGGAAAACAGGAATGGAGAACTGAACTTTCATTACAACCCCATAACTTAGTGCTATATGCATAAAAATCATCAATGCTGATATCTCCTGAAAAGGAGGTGAGTCATTACATAAATAGCTAGCTCAAAGACATGGGCGTCTCACTGCTCATCAGCAGAGTTCCAGGGTCTTTAATTAATCACCATTCTGGCCACCCACAACCCTGCTAGACCCACAGATGCATTATATAAAAAGGCACAAATAGTGGCACAATTAAAAACCGTGTTTACGTCTTATTACAGTTTTGTTTTTCTCAACATCTCGATCGGTATTTCTGCCTGTTCTCAATCATGCCTATCAAACAAATACAACAGGTTACTAATATTTTTCGATATTATAATATGTTATTTTACTGTTATATATCACAACTTTGTCCAGCTCAAACTTATTCTATTTTAGCATGCAAATTCTAAAATGTCTTCTCATCGTCAGAGTCTTTTGTTGCATTTTCAACGCTTGTAATGTCTAACACTGTTCAAAAGAGGCTCACAGCCATCTTCTGACATGTAAGTCCCAGGGAACACAGCATAAAATATTCAAAATGTTTGTACGATTCCCAACATCAATATTTTATTAAATATTATATTAAATAGTTGGAATGAAAGAAAAAACACAGAAATATGATAAAACATTACTTAAAAACCAGCTGAACTCACTGATCTGACCAAGCTGGGTCTGTTTTGTTGAGCAGGACCTCCAGCCTGTTACGTCCATAAATAAAGGGAAACTGAATACAACATTTTTTCACATTCACATGTGTTATTTTACTGTTACATATGCCACAACTTTGTCCAGCTCAAAGCATATTTTCAAATAAATACCATAAACTAAAAACCATAAAATATGTGCTTGCATAAATGTTCACCCCCAGCACTATGGAAACCCAAAATCAGTTCTGGTGCAACCAGGTGCCATCAGAAGTCACATAATTAGTGTACATATCGTGTAAACTACTAAATTAAAGTGTCTCAATATAAATACACCTGTTCATAAGGCCCCAGAGTTTGTTAGAGAATATACCTAAACAAACGGCATTATGAAGACCAAAGGGTTATTAAAGCAAGTCAGGGACAAAGTTCCGGAAATGTATCAATCATGGTTTGGCAATAAAAAAAAAAAAATCCCAAAATCTGAACATCCAGCAGAGCACCATTAGCAACCAAGAGGCCAAGGGTAACTCTGAAGAAGATGGAAAGATCCACAGCTCAGAAAAGAAAAGCTATTCACAGGACAACCTTATTGCAGATACTCCACAAAGCTGGAGTTTTGGACGAGTGGCCTGAAGAGGGAAAAAAGGCCATACAAGTTCGCCAAAAGACATGTTGGAGACTCAGCAAATATGTGAAAAATGTTTCTCAGGTCTGATGAGACCGACATGGAACATTTTGGCCTTGGCACAAAGCACTATGTTTGGTGGAAACCGAAGACCCTGAGAACACCATCTACCCCATCCACCAGGATTGCTCATGCCTGTCTAAACTCCCTGGAAGCCCCTGGAAGCCGAGGAAGGTCACAAGTTATATAAAGTTATATGTTCACAGCATCTGCACTGATCATCTTAGAGAATCAATCTTTGATCCTGGAAATGAAGCAGCTGAAGTTTGAACCCTACAGCAGAGTCCTCCTTATAAGCAAACAGCCAGTTCTCTTTCAGAGGAGTCTGTAGCCATGTCTAGGAGACATTTCCAGTCTAACAATGAACAGACAGTTCATTTTGACCTAGAATTGGAATCATGTTTTCCAATTTTGGCTTCAGCATTGTCAACAATTCAGAAATCAATCTGAATTATTCCTTACCAGCTTGCTTGCACACCAAACAGACCATGGCAGCCCCTCTAAAAACTGTGGTGCACTGGATTGGACTAGCCTCCCTACTTTTACCCCATGGGTTGGGATCTAAACAGTCTGCTACTAGATTTGAGAGGGCTGAATTGATTCACAAAAGCCTTCCCATTCCATATGTTAAGGCCATTGGATGTTATTCATGCTGTGCAGCCACAAGACTGGTTCATGTCAGTAGATCTAAGTAATGAATATTTTCATGATTCCATTGCTCCAGAGCACAGATGCTTTTTCAAGTTTCCCTTCCAAGGACAGGCATTCCAATTCAAAGTTCTACACTTTGGCTACAGATTTATTTTATTGTATATTCAATAATGGTACGATATGAAATAACACACCGTTCACTAAATGGTTATTCTTGTTGTAGTGAAGGGCACTGAAAGAAGACCAAAGGTGCTATTGAAAAGTGATTTTTTTAAACGGGATTTTTTTATCTACGACAGTGCCTGCTCTTGCTGAACCAAGCCCTATGTCTGTAATGCAGAGTGCAACATATTCACAGAAGATTTCTATAAAGCAATGTCCACAGTAGGCCTGGCAGACAGCAGGGTCCTTGGACAGCTTCAAAGGGCGAATGCACTCAAGCTGTGGTGAGACAGTGCAGATGGTTCAAGACAGAGCCAAAACCCAGAAACCTTGTGCTTCTTGATCAAAACTTGATGCCCTTTGATTGTTGCTTTCTATTTTCATGACAGGCCACTGTAGATGGTACGGATTTTACACATGACTTCTGCATCAGAAGTGCTCACCTCTAAATAATCTAGCTCAGTGGTTACTAGGAAATGTGACAATATAAAGGTATTTTGGTATAACCTCACAGACCAATGTTATAATAAACAAATCTTAATGGTATTCTCTACCAATATAGACTACAATAAACTACTAAACTGCTAAAGCTACTGAATGAAGACAGAGTTGCCTTTTTAAACATGGGATTTCTACAGAGTTGATAATATGGACAGGTTTGGATTAAAATATTCTAGCAGTTTCCCTAGACAAATTAACTTGCACCTCCACCGCAGTGTTATACTCCATCTTCTTTCAAGATATGAAACTGCAAATAGAAAGTGTTCCACTCAGTGTCATATTTTTGGGTTATATGATTATAATACTATATACTTGTCATATGATTGCACCTTGCTATGAACAAGCGCATTCTTGATTTCTAGTCCATATCAGAACAAGGAAGTCCTAACACAGATTTGGTGAAGTACCAGAAAAGACACATGAAACAATAATAACTAGATCGTTTCATCACTCAGTTTTCTGCCATGATTAAAAATGCCCTCCATCCATGAGGCACACACACACACACACACACACATCGGTGCACACAGCAGTACAGGCACTTAATACTCAGCTATAGAGAGTATACAAAGAGTTTTCAATGGAGTAAAGTGTTTTTTTTGTTTGTTTGTGCAAACTTGTGAGGTCTCAAGGTGTCCAAAATGCCTTACAAGCCTTCTGCACAGAATGTCTTAATTGGTGTGTGTGTGTGTGTGTGTGTGTGCACGCACACTTTAGTGTATTAGCGCTCTTTACTTTTTTTCACGCCCAGCTGATCATTCTGTTTCTGATGTTGTTTGTTGCCTTGGTTACCAAGCCCCACATAAGCACAGCCATACACTACAGTGCGTTCCCTTAAAGCCAGCAGCCACCAGTGTGCTTTTTTTTAATCTCATTAATGAGAACAAACGTCCCCATAAAAATATATCCCACTAAACATACGGCTGGTACTGAGTAGAAAATGTGCAACGAAAAAAAATTGTACAAAAATATCCCACAAATACAGAATTACACATGTACATGTGTGTGTTTGTTGTGCATTAACATTAGCACTGCAGAGCCCAAGCAAGCAGACACGTCTCTAAAATTATACAACTCATGCTCATCCCTCCCCATGTGCAACCAAAATTTGAGTTTTTATCTCATTTTCCATGTCTCCTGGAAAGCTGACATATCTATGAATGAACCAGGAATTGTACTATTAATAGCTACGGCAAATGAGATGCCTTCATAGACACAGATAAAGAACTGCAGAAGTGCATTCACGTCCACTTCCATCCATCTGTTATTTATTTTTTGCTTGCCTCTCCGTCCATGCCATTACGAATAATTCCTCATCTAACTCTCGGCCAATTCTTTTTTACATTCTCATACTTCTCATCATTGTACACAAAAGAAATAGAATCTCATCCATCCATTTCAAATGTTACACAGTAAAGAGACTAATGAAATGCAGCGACTACATTGGAGATGGTTTAGAGTATATAAGAGGGATGAGGGGGAGTGCTGCTCAATGAACTTGATCAGTTTCTTGGTGGGCATGCTTCCATCTAAAAAAAAAAAAAACAGGGGGAAAACAAGGGGAAAAAAGAGAGAAAAAGACAATGAGGATCGCTTAAAGACAAGCAACCGCCTCATAATAACACGTTTCCCAGGCAACAAAAGGGGTGGGAAAGCAAGAGTATGTCTGGATTCCAACAGAGTAAAGGCTGCTTTTTTAATCCCAGGAGCTCTCACACAAATGAGCAAAGATTTAACTTCCACTGAGTACAACTGACAAAAAACACATTTTCTCTTTAAAGTTTTAAAATGTTTAGACGAATGCATGCGACAATTATTAATCATGTTCAGAGTTGTTCTATATATTTTAATATTGCTGCTGTCCAGAGATTGAAGATGGACGCTATTTGGATGATAATGTATACCATTTGATGTGTGTATTTGCTTTTTTATTAGTGATTCATGCTGCTATTGTATTGAATTTTACACGAATTACTTCATTTAAGTGTCTTCTGAGGCATGTCTGTGGTGAGTTGAGCAGGCGCATGTTAAACTTGGCTATAAGTAAGCCAAGGTGCTGATATCCAGACATGTCATTTATCCTCCTTAAATCTCCTCCCTGCATAGGTTTTACACATTGTAACTCACGAGAACATTTAAGTATCCTTGTTCTGTGAGGGCGTCTTATATTGCCCCTACTGTTCTTCCACTCCTGGTTGACTCTACAAATATGACCTCATTCTATGATTTGCAAATAATCTATCTAACTTTACAGGTTATTATTTCAGCACACAGATGTGTCAAATTAAGTGTCAAATTAATGCATAATGAACATTTTATATAATAGCTCACTGCTAATAAAGATGTCTCCCTTCCCGGGATATCAACTTAGAGCTAACTTTATGTATGTGTGGAGGACAAAGGTTAGAAGCATGTGAAAGAAAATGAATAGATACATCGGCAGTAGGACTGATAAATTCATGCAACCCAATATATCAATTATTGTCTGCTTATAATTTTATATCATCAAAGGGTCATAAATAAAATGAAACCAATCAGACAAGACAAACATTTTTGTTGTTGTACTTCAACAAAGACATGAGTATGCCTTGGATCAGTACCGTGATGCATAAATAAGTAGTGCTTTATTGTTAGGTCACAGACAGATGAGTTAATTAATGAATTAATTGGTCTACCAGATGACAAGGTATCAACAAATCAATAAGGTGTGACCACTTGTCTGCTTTTCTGGCTGTTGAATGCATTTCGTTTTGAGGGTCCATGCACAAAATGTTCAAAATAGTCTTTTTATAATTTATTATACAACAGTTAGTGTCAGTCCACTAATTTGAATGGTCAAGCGCCGTTCCAAGAGCGCCTATATTTCCTGTAACCGCACTGGGACGTTTCACTGTGTGTATCACTCCGCTCGTCTGTGTTCGCCACGTAAAATTTCATTTCCTAGTTTAAAACGGTTACTACAATAGTGTTAGCGGTATCACCCGCAGACCATACATTTCAGGAATATAACTTTTGGCTTAATGAAAGCTCATCAGTTGAAGATGAAAAGGAAGAAGGGACGCCAATTTCACCGGAAACACCTTTAACGGGAATGTACAAATCAATGCGAGCTAGCTAGCCAGCTAGCCGATGTGCTGTAAAATAAGTGCGACTTCTTTGGAATCTATTTCCGCTAGCGGAGCAAAAATAAACAGAACATTTGACCATATTGTGTCTCAAATCTCACTTACTCAGTACTATGTTCTCGTTTATAGAATTGTTGTATAAAAGCAATAACGCACTCACAGTCGTTCAGCACGGCTGTGATTACCTACGGTTAAACCTATGATTACCTAACTGTGGCGACTCACAGGCGTACACACAGGCATGTTCAGTATAACCGCACTCTTAGTCGTGTGATACTGCTTAATTATAGACCAATTGAGCATCCAAGGGCCAAAGAAGCAAAACCCTATAGACTATCAGACTCCACTGATCGTTATAAATTCCACACATGTAAACTAACTGAACAAATACAAAGATGCAAATACTATTTTTTTTGTCAGCTACCAAACGTGTTCAAACAGTCAAGGGAATATGGTGCCTGACATACTTTAGTTGCAGGGCTTGTATGCAAGTGTGTGGCTCTACTGAATAGAAAAATAAATAGTTAATATCTAGCCAGTGCTAAAAATGGCCATTAAAAATGTGTAGCTGCAGCCTGAGTAAATGGCCATCAAGGGGTGGATATAAAGGGGAATATGAAATGGAGATGTTAATGAGCATTTCACCCGCCTTCTCTGTTCATGCTGCTACAAAGTCAACATTTCCAAGTCCATCTGGTGATGCGTCATGTCATGCAACTCTACTGAAGCCACACTAATGAACATGGTCAGTGCACTGCCTCAGGTGGCAGCAATACTTCCGCAAAACTCATTGAGCTTGACAGAGAAATAGGAAGTAGTACATGAGATTCTTGAAAACGCCATTATATTGTCAGGTTCTCGATTTATTTTTGCAATATTTATATGAGAATCCATTTGAATCGGAGATGGGATAATCTGCGCAAAGCCGGGAAGTCAGAGGACTTGCGTGCAGAGGGACTTTATTAGGGCTTTTTCAGTAATCATCATTAGGAAAGGCATAAAGGTGAAGGATACAGGCAGAATTAGAAACAAAAACAGGCAAAATGAGGCGATCTGTCAGAAGAACTAACCCTAGAAGAGGATGGAAATTATAGAAATGAAGGTAAGCACTGCAAGTATGCTGAAGCAAAACAAGGAAACACAGGGAACATGGTTCTATGCTTTGAATATATAGAATTAGTTGATATATTCAAAGAAAGAAATCCACTGTAAAAGAACTCAGAGTAAGAAGATCTGGCTTGGGTTTCCTGATAACGATAAATATTAATGAATAACAAACAACTAAACAAGAACATCTATCATGTACAAGCCAAATTTGCAAGTGTCTCCCGAAATCCTTCATTATCAGAGATTGAAGAAACAAGTTGTAAGTAGGTGTTTGTTGACTCCGTCCAGCCCGAGTCAGGAGTAAAGCCGCATGAGTCGCACAATCAATTCACAGTCCCGAGGTAAATTTAACATATGAATCAGAGACTTCATAGACAGTATTTATGAACAGAGGATGACAGACGCAAGCATAATCAACTATTTGGTCAAGTGCCTTTGCTTTCCTGTTTTTCTTTGCAATTAAATAAAAATGCATCCAATTGATTTGTTATGCAAAGGAGGCCACTGAAACAATTCAAACCTTTATACAGATTGTGTTTACAGACCTGTCCAGGAGCAGCATCACTAATTCCAGCTACATGGAAAAGCTCTGCTACGAGTTTATTCTAGTTTTCGGTGTACAAAACAACGACCAAAGGGAGTACAAAAGCCAAAAAAGTCCACTGGATTTTCTTGATTCAAATGTGTACGTCGGTTCCACACAAATTAAATATTCTACTTCAACATAAATTCATCTCTTAAAATTAACTAGTTAAGTTAACATGTTGGTTCCATGTGATTTGATTTACATAAACACAGTTTTAAATGGAAGAAGAACGGTCTAACAAACGAGGTAACGAAGTACTTAGCATGATGAATGTTTTGGTGAAGCCACCCCTGATCAGTTGTCTCTGAGAATACTCTAACAGTAAACCCCAGATTTTGCAAGAAATACACTGCTAATATAACATACAATGGGCTCTCAAAGAGCCGACGGAAATCAATTTATATACAATCCTACAGCAAAAGGTCTTTATTAACATTATTAACATTATCACAAATGTTAATAATTGCCTGGAGAAGCAGAAGAGAAGCGACAATTTTAAAGAACATTTCTTGCTGACAGGACAATGATTAATAAGAAGCAAATGGCTCTTTTTCAGCTGCTCTATTCAACAGTAGGCGCTTCTTGGCAATTTAGCAAAATGGTGAATCATCATCCTGTTAATGACTGGAATTAAGTAAATGCACTACCTCTGCCACAAACAAACTGTTCTGTAAGGGACATGATGTCACTAGAAACGAGCATAAAGCACAAACAAATCCTATTAATATGTGTGTTAGAGATGGGAGGATTAAAGACTACAAACAATATCACACCGTTCTGACCATCAGCAAGAAACAGATACTCACATATTATCATTATTATTATTATTATTATTATTATTATATCTGCAGACCACCAGAAGGGCCTTGATAAGACTTTCCCAGGGATTCAAACTAAGAACATGTCAGATCCAAATAGTAAAGAGGAGACTTACATCATTTCCTCACATTTTGAACATGGCCAACTGTGCTTTAGGAAGAAGCAGCAAATAGTATAGCTGGGATTTGTCCTTCATCTTTATGAGCTGAAGGTACTACGTAATACGGCAGCATTCAAGGGGCTGTCCACTTCATTTATGGAAAATTCCAACATTTCACCACTTATTCAAATCAGGATATGAAGCCTATTCCAGAAACACTACGAGCAAAGCTGGATTACACCCTGGACATAACACCAACCTATCACAGGGCACCACACACACACACACACACACACACACACACAAAATCTAGTAAGCACCCAATCCATCTGTAGTTTTTTGGGAAGTGGAAGGAACCAGATGGAAACATGCTTAGACATGGGGAGAACATGCAAAACTCTGGACATTGGAGCTTTGATTATTATTTAAATATTATTTATTTTATATTAATTACATTTTTAAATATAAAACTGCCAAAAAAAAACTTGTATTCTCATGTGAGTAGAAATTTTCACACATAATCTGATGGTATAATACTTTTTTCTTTAAATGAAATGATCCATTATGAAGTTGGGTATTTATAAATGCAACAGTATTCTAATTTTAAGTTTAAATTCCTAGACCAAACTAGAATTAACTCTGCGCGAATGACTCTTCGCACACTTGGTTACTGTTGCTAGGTCTAGCAAGCTTTTCAATCATGTCAAGTATGGGGTTTTCGATGACAAGGATAGAAAACTTTCCATGTGATATTTGTATACTGATGAAATTCATAGTAATTAAAAAAAAAAAAAACAGTACATCCAAATATTATAGAGAAATAAAGCTCTCTAGCATGCATTGGAAAACTAAATCCATAATGATGAAAAGGATAAAGACTGAGCAAAATGCCTATACATGCCAGTCAAAACGTTAGTAGCCTCATCAACTAGCAATGCCTTCCATCTAGATAACATGGAAATAAAGGAGTGGCATTGTTCTGGCACTGCAGGCTGGTAAATGTAGGATTATAAGGATGCCATGATTTACATAATGTGTCTGCTTTGAGAGTTTATCTTAAAGGAGCATTAGGCAAGATTTCAAAATTTGTGAATATTAGGTAATTAAGTACCTGGAGTTGAATAAGAGTTTTTTTTTTTTTGAACTCCTTGAGCCTGCTCCCATTCTCACCCCTGTATACAAAGCTCCACCCCCAGAACCTATGGTGAATCAACTAGAGTTAGCATCCTAATTAGTGTTAGCATTAGCAAGTACTGTCATGAAATCACTTTCAAGCACACTTGTTCAACTGATTTAACTGCTTGAAAGCCAAGTTATAACCTTAGAGAAGGGTTACGAGTGCAGTCGTTGTTTCTTTGGAAATGAGATTTTGAGCTTTTAAGCTCTGGTTTAAATTTTATGCTACATGATATTCAAGTTATAACACTAAAACACAAGAAATTTGTCTCACATTGATTTATGAGAATGGTCAAGTACCTTTCCTGTTTGGCTTTACAATCAAATAAGAATGAGGCTACAAAGGAGGCCGTTCAAACAATTCAAATTCGTTATACAGATTGTGTTTACAGACCTGTCCAGGAGCAACATCACTAATTCCAGCTACATGGAAAAGCTCTGCTAAGAGTTTATTCTAGTTTTAATGCCTTTCTTGTCGTAAAGTTTTTAAGAAGCATAGCATGCTTGGTTTTTCTTTTTTTTTTTGCTCACAGGAAAATTATCTGGCTGTGCTGTGTGCTTGATTTCAGAGAGGGGGTGAAGGGGTGTTGAGGAGTGTTGATAAAGGCCCATTCAAACCCAAACATGGTTTGACATGCTATAAAGAGAGCGTGGCTACTCTGGGATCTATTTCTGCTCGCGGAGCAGAAATAATTCGAACATTTGGCCATATTATTTCAGCTGTTTATAGAACTGTTATATAAAAGCAATATCGCACTCACAATCATGAGGTTATATTGAATATCGGCATGAATAACTGCACTCGTGCTTGTGCGATACTGCTTAATTAGACTACTGCACCTTTAAGGAATATGCAATTTATGAAATATCTAAATCTAAAATAGTCTAAATTAGTAAAAACTCTAAATCTAAAAGAAATGACTAGAATTACCATGCTAAAATTACATTCAAATTTTTACTGCATGTGTGCGCCTCTGAAGCCAGCAGTTGTTAAAGAGAGCCTGTGAAAAGGTTTCCGCTCACATGTAGTTTATAACCTTACTGCATACTGATGTCTATGTAATCTAATTCCAACTCCAATGTGTATAATTTGTATTTTAGACAGATTTTCAATGAGTCTCATCATCTTATTCAGTGTTACTGAGGCATAATTATGGCAGCAATACAAATTTTGAAAAATTTTCCTGAATTTTTTTTAATTCAAGCAGCAAAATATTAACATCTACAGAGAACTGATATTTTTAGTTGTACAAACATCTTATAAATTCTTAAAACAATGATATAATGATATGCTAATAATATTGGCCTGATTTTTTTTCTTCTTCTTTTTTTCACCTTACTCATTTTAAGATCTGAATTCAGTAGGAATATTAGGAACAAGCAGTCCATACAAAACCCTTATTAAAATATTGTTTCCTCCCTAGCAGCGACTTGTGATCATGGATTTCGCTGGGGCAGGACGACATTAATAATGACATAGCCTCAAGCAAATTAAGTCAAGACACTATCACAATTGATTTATGCTATAGGTTACTATCTAGCGAACTTTTAGAGTTATATAGTTGAAAGTCGACAACATACAGGCATCCGGCATCACGGTTTTTGGGCCCCCTGACAAATTTCTACTCCTTGCCCCAAGCCCCCTCCCATAATAATTATTATATATAATATATATTATATATAATATATAATAAGCATAATAATTGTTGCATATTCAATAAGAGACAATAAAGAACTAATTTAAATTTGAACAGTTTATTAAATTAACTGAAATTATGCATTTATAACTATATACAAATAACTACAACTAATGAACACCATTGTACTCTTCTCTCTCTGACACACACACACACTATAGAAAGTCTGCTTGGATGTGTTTATAGGCAGTTGACTTGTAATTCCTTATTCCCCAAGTGCCAAGCACTGTGTTTTTCTGACAGCAAAATCTTTGATCAGATCTTGGAAATTAAGTTGATTTACTATATTATGCTCAATAGACAGCATGGCCAGACCATTTAGTCTTTCCTGAGGCATTGTTTTTACAATGTAAAATTTACAATGTAAATTTCGATCGAGTCCACACTGAAAGCTGTTGCAAGGCTTCAGAAAGCTTGAATATATATGTACACAAGAAGAGATGACTGGACTAGTTTTACTGTCATTTTAATGGAGCTTTTCGGTCTTTTTTGAAGCTCAAAGCTCCATTACCATTATGCTCGATTGCATGGAAAAACATACGTTCTTGGAAATTGTGTTCCAACTTCCAAGGATAAACATCGGGGTGAGTAAATGATATAATTTTTATTTTACAGTTAATTACAGTATAACAAACACTACACCTCAGATTTATTCTGACAGCTCCATACAGGTTAGCTTCAGAATCATAGCCCAAACTAGGGAACATAAATCATCCTTTTTTTTTTTTTTTTTGAAAAACTGGGTGACTAGCTGTCTTCCCTGTCTTGCTCTCTCCTCTTTTTCCCTGTTTTTCTTTCCTCTTTTGGTATCTCGATTTTGGCTGTGCCATCTCTTGCCATCTATCTGATGCGTGTGACAAGTCACAACTGTGAAGTGCTGCGTTTCAGAATAAACCGCGAACGTCTTAAGGGGACACACACGCACTCGGGACAGTCTGGGACAGACAGTCTGGCACAGTCTGAGGGCAGTCATTATAACGTGCTTCTTAATAGCTTACTTGTGCGAAGAGGCAATTTAAATACCAAAATCATACGGGAAAGTATGGGATTTTGCTGGGCCCCCTGTCTGACCAGGGCCCTTAGAATCATCCCAACCTTCACCCCCTTTATGGCACCCCTGTCCAGCATACAGTCTAGCAGCTCATTTTGAGTTGTCTTAGATGTTAGATGTTGTTCAACTGTGCTCAATATCATTTCCCCAGTATGCGAGGCAGAGGAGCCAAGAGGCCGCCCGCTTTCAGCAGAATTTCCAACCTAACTACATCTCAAATTGAACACAAAAGACCTGAAACTATCCCAAAAAAGTCAGGCATGGGGAAAAGGTGACGCATTTTTCTTCTTTTTTCTCAGCCTTTGTGTTGGAAACAAGGTGACCGTGATGCACCTATATTATGTACGGACATTATCCACTTGATAATTTTCCCTCTCCTAATCTCTGCAATATATCTCACAGTAGAAATGGCTCTGTACATCATAGACACATTGTCTGCCACACTTTGCCACAGAAATACACACTTTGCCTTTGTTTGCAGAAATTTACCAACGAGTACGCAAGATTGCATCCTGGATCATTCTGTATCATCCTGAATAATGTCGATAGAGTAGTAACTGCCAAAATTTTTTTTCTCTTTTTCTGGCAGGCTTTATACAATTTAATTCATTTTCATTTATTTACCCATCCTTGTCGACATAATAGATTTTACATTTCCTACCCATGATCCATGTAAAAATTTGCCAATTTAAAGTTAGGCCAAATGGCTTCCTATTCACTTTGTTTGACTCCACAGAGTATACCATATATAAATGGTGATGTATTTCTTACCTAGTGCCTAACAGGCATAGTGTAGAACAATATTTGAGATTCCATGACTGAAATGCTCAACTCCTGGTGTTTTTGTAGTATACTAACTTCATCTGATAAAACTGCATTCAAATTTTTTTTGTATTCTCACTAAAGGTTTAAGCAATGGGACATGTCTGGACATTTACTGTAAAACTGACACGCTGGGTCTCATGCTCAATACCATGTGTAGGAGACATGTATCAACCACACACAGTTAAATGAAATATACTTGGTCTCCATTCAATACCATTTTCTTCAACTTCAATAAAATAAAATAAAACAAGGCTTGCAAGCTTGAGGAATGACATTCTGACTATCAATAGACAATAACAAATAACAGATGAATTGTAATTTCTCATCCTTTTAAAGGTTAGTAAGACACAAATAGACAGGGATGATGTAACAGGGGAAGACTGGGACGATTCTAAGGGCCCTGGTCAGACGGGGTGGGGGGTCGGGTTGTCAGCAAAACCCCATACTTTCCCATATGACTTTGGTATTTAAATTGCCTCTTTGCACAAGTAAACCATTAAGAAGCACGCTATAATGACTGCCCTCAGACTGTGCCGAGTGCGTGTGTGTCCCCTTAAGACATTCATGGTTTATTCTGAAACGCAGCACTTCATAGTTCTGACTCACGCATGCATCAGGTAGATGGCAAGAAATGGCGCAGCCAAAATCGGGATACCAAAAGAGGAAAGAAAAACAGGAAAAAGAAGACAGAGCAAGACAGGGAAGACAGCTAGTCACCCAGTTTTTCAAAAAAAAAAAAAAAAAGGATTAATGTTCCCTATTTTGTGCTATGATTCTGAAGCTAACCTGTTGGAAGCTGTGAATTTTGCAGTGTAAAAACAATGTCTCAGGAAAGACTAAATGGTCTGGCCATGCTCTCTATTGAGCATAATATAGCAAGACAGCTTGATTTCCAAGATCTGATCAAAGATTTTGAAACACGGCACTTGGCACTTGGAGAATAAAGAATTACACAAGTACAAGTACAATGGGGTTCATTAGTTGTACAATATATATAGTTATTTGTATGTAGTTATCAATGCAAAATTTCAGTTAATTTAATAAACTTTTCAAATTTAAATTAGTTCTTTATCGTCCCTTATTGAATATGCAATAATTATTATGCTTACTAATAATGATAGTGTGTTTAAAATTGTTGTTATATGTTGCAATAAAATAAGATAATTGGGGGTGGGGGCTTGGGACCCAGAGTAGAAAAGAGTCAAGAGGCCCAAAAATCGTAGTGGCACCCCTGCAAATGGATATTCATATAAAACAATATCTAGCATAAAATAGTTTAAATAAGGACTAAATGCTTATACTGTATTATTTTTTAGCGATTTATACATACTTTAGCATGAGGTTTTAAACGTTGCATCATAGCACAGTGGTGCAGTGGGTAGCGTTACTGCCTCACAGGTCCAGGGTCTCTGGTTCGATCCTGAGCTTGGGTTACTGTCTGTGTGCAGGTTTTTCCAGTGTCCACAAGGGTTTCCTCTAGGTTCCTTGCTTTCCTTCCACCTCCCAAAAACATGCCAGTAGGTGGATTTGCTACGTTAAATTGCCCATGAATGTGTGTGCAGGGTGCCCTGCGTTGGTCTGGCATGCCATCCAAGGTGTATCCCTGTTCCAAGGATCCATGACGGCCCTGACCAGGATAAAGCAGTAACTGAAGATGCATGAATGAATTAATGTTGCATCAGCACTCCTTTCCTTACCAGATCTATTTCAAAGTTTCTGAGTGGATGAACACTGAGCTATTAGAAATACCCAACAGGGTAGAAAATAAATTTAACAGAATACAAGAAGGTTGTAGACAATAACAGATCAGGCACGACTACATTTGAATACTGTCACTATGGTTACAGCCAATATTCAAGGCCATCATGAGGAGGGAATCATCTCTGGGCACTTGGTAACATCAACAAAGTGAAGACCTATTGTGCACATGTTCTTTAGTAGGCAGATCCCTTCTTAAAAAAAAAACAGCATCTGGTACACAATGTCAGTTTATCTCTCCATGCAAACAGTGGCCATTGAACTGCTTTCTTCTACAATGTAAAGTTACAAAACAATTTCCCTGACAACCTCATTAGTAAATAAGGTTTCCAATCCCAAACTGTGATGAGAAAATATAGCAAATCTGACTATACCAGCTACCTGGATCACTTACAAACTACGGTAGCATTATTCCTTCCATTTTAATCCAGTCTACAGTTTGCAGGCTTTCCTAACACGGTATTGAACTACACCATTACCATGAAATGTTGCTCATTATAGGCTATTTTCCATGCCTCCATATGCAAAGACAGAAAGAAATTATAAAAATCACATAACTTTTTAAATAAATGTATATATAATCACACTATGTACGTTCACTCATAGCCAAAGCCCACACACTCCACACCCTCTTCCTCCCGAAATAAAGAAATATAATTATGCTTAATGGTATATCTTAATTTTTAAAAGCAAATTTGCTTTTTTGTCCTTGTGGGAATCTATTAGGTAATTTTTTACACTCTCACTATTTTCTTAAATTAGGATCACCAATTTTTAAATATTAAAGACAACATACGTTATTTACTTTATCAAATGATATTTATTAAATTATAAAATAATATGTATTTTATTTAGTTAATTGTCGCTGTTTTATGTTAAGACTGTTTTTGGAAAAGTTTTCAGAAAAAAAAACACACAAACACACACACACACACAAAAATAAACCACACACAAATTAAACATTCTCTGATTCATGCAAGTGCAGTTACTTTATGAAACAAAAATGGACTTCTTCTTTGCCTAAAACTGAAACTATGCACATGCAGACTCCAGACAACTCACTTTCTTGGCATAATAGGTGGACATAAAAATGTGTGTATGCATATAATATTTCACATATTAAAGACTATGCGTCTTATATTAAAGCGCCTTTAAATAAAGTAAATGTTTCCGTTGCTCCCAGCTCAGGACTTTAGTAACTCATGTCACCAAACTGAACCCAACCCACTGCCACTTGTCTCTCTGTCATCTTTGTTAAGTGTTGATGAGCTACCTATATGATATATATATCAACCTTTAAAAATTGCATAGCATAAAGAAGTGTCATTCTCCGACAAACGGAAATATTAAAGGAAATATTACCATAAAGCTTGTGGGCTATGGTGCGTCACTGTTCCACAGGCACAGGCTGGCGCGCGCCTGGATGCTTAACTCCGGTTACCTCAGATTAAGAAAAAAAAAATGCTCAGCTGGAACCAAATAGCTCACATTTACATCACTTACCGAGTAATCTGAGAGGCTGTGTGTGCTGTGCTGTTTTCTTCGACTGGAGGAGCTCTTCTGTTTCTTACAGTGGGCTTAATGAAGGGAAAATATATAAAATATTCCGAACTAGCTTCGAGTTCAACTTCCACTGAGAGCTGTGCGCAGCAGCAAGTGTCTCTCTCTCTCTCTCTCTCTCCCCCCCTTCTCTCTCTCTTTCTCTCTCTCTCTCCTTCACTCCCCTCTCTCCTTCACTCCCCCCTCTGTATCTATCTATCTATCTATCTAGCTGTGTGTGTGTGTGTGTGTGTTTGCCCGGTGCCTGGAATAATATCTGTTTTGAGCTCTGAATGATGATAACATTGTCATTATACATCACAAGTACCTATAAGTACCTGTGGTCCCTAAAATCTATCACAGTGACAGAAAAGCCTTACTACTCTGTATCAGTTTTACCCACCCAAATTTCAGCATTCATCTGATAGAATTCAATAGCCATGATGAATGTAAATGTCTTAAAGGTAGGGGTTTAACGATGCACTCTGGTTTGATTTGATTCACAATTCGATTCTCAGAATTTTTTGAAGAAAATTAGAATTTTTATTTCTGAATCATAGAAAATTGCAAAACAGCGTGCATTTTTGTCTGAATAAAACTAAATGAAGCAAAAAGTGCTATGAACAGTTTGATATTGTAAACAAAATGTACTACAGGTGCACCATATCATAAACATAAATTTATAAATTCTCCCAAAAAATTTGACCTGGAGAAAATGATCGATTGAAACATAATGAACTCCGTAGCAGCGTCTGAGGTATCATTTTCACCAGAACTAGAGCTCCAAAGTCGGCTAAAATGCCCAGGTTCCACAGCCTCTTTTTTGTGCACTGTAGATTGTAGTGGGAATGGTTTCATTGAAAAGCTACTGAAAAGCGCTTTTAAACTGTTATAACATGGTTATATAATCATATAACCTATAATGCATGTCAGTCATTGTGATCCAGAGCTTTCTGTCAGCATGCTGTCTATATATTTTAACTCTGTGGGTTGCACAGATTCGAACCTCTGGTGTTCAAATAGGGCAACTGCATTAGATGCATAAATAATAGACTGCTGATTCCCACTGTGTGAATCATACATTCCCATGATGGACAATTTGTCAAATTTTTGCATTGCAAAATTTTGTCATTGTGTCACGATGCATTACACCCCTGCTTAAAAGTTATACATCATTTATATGATTACGTTTGTCTAGAACTAATTCTACCAGATAATTCAGTTAAATTTAAACTCCCCGAAAATGGATTTTGCAGTGGCCACTACAGAGGACAGGACTTATTCTCATGTTAAATAATGGCTGTTTTGCTTTTTTCCAATCTAAAATTGGAAAAGGTGACATCTCTGTACCACTGGCAGTCCGCTCGCTAGAGGAGCAGTTTATGAAGTCTATAATTAGAATTTTAGCAGTTGCACTAAATCCCCCACATTCACTATGAGCCACTGATTGTTTTTCTCTGCTATGTCCCTATCTGCTGTAATTATCATAAACACTGTAAAAGATAGAACATTATACCATGCCTTCAAACAAGACAACCTGGTGGAGGTTGTTGTAAATGGACATATAGCATGAGCAGCTGGCACATTTATTATTTTTTATTATCAGTGTGCAGATCTTACTGTGGAAATGGCAATAAAATTAAAAGGAGAAATGCAACAGCATCTTTATTGAATCGGTGGGGGAAAAAAGCTCTAAAACATGTTGTCCTTGCACTGCTGCCAGTCACTGCAGAAAGCCTGTAACAGTAAATCAAATTCACAGCTGTTGAGTTGGATTTGCAGTGACTCATATGTAATTACAGATATACTATATGACCAAAAGTTTGTGTGTAGAAGACCTCAATAATGCTCTTGTGACTGAATGAGCACAAATCCCCTCAGCCACACTGCAAAATCTATTCAAAAGCCTCCCCAGAAGAGAGGAGGTTGTTATAACAGCAAAGGGGGACTGTTCAACAAGCACATATGGGTGTGATGGTCAGGTGTTCACAAACTTTTGGCCATACTGTATAGTGTACATTATATGCCATCAATACCTTAGGCACAAAAAAGGTCCAGCTAATAATTACCACTGACAGTGTTAAGAAGTCAAAGCTCAACCAAAAGCATAAGATGAGGTCACACATATACTATTAGAGGCAGCAAATAAAATGGGGAGCAAGGACATCCAATCTAATGCTATTATAAGGAGAGAGAGAGAGAGTTTGGGAAATAGCATAATAGGTAATAGTTTTAAATCAATATGTAAGTCATTTTACTTGTTTTCTAACAAGCAATGATAGCCAGCTGAGCTGTGAAGCTGTTTTGGCTCGCAAGAAAATGGTTGCCAGCAGCAAGCTCTTTTGAAGATTCTAGTTCTGTGAAGCCAAATCAGTTGGAGTGATGATTTACCATCACATAGCTTGAGCAACATCCAGCTGCACATGGGCTAAAATACTGAGCTACTGCTATTTCCCATCATTTCTGATATCCAAGAAATCTATGTGGATGTTGTTTTAAATGTGGATGAACCCACACAGGAGCTTCAATATACTTTTATTTTTGCAAGTAATATATTACTCACAAACGACTTTGTGAGTACTTTATCACAACTGTTTGTTACATGGTTTAAATGGGAATTCTTGGTGTGTTCACGTGATAGGTCTAGTGACATCGACTTTCCTGGTCTCAAGTGCTGAATCTTGTCTTAGACCTTTTTTTTAATAAAATTTATTGAGCACGTAAAAGATAGATTTCTTAATTAAGATGAGAATCATGTGAAATCATGTGATTTAACTAACTTGTAAGTAGCCTATCTTTTATTTATTTATCAAGGAAAATGCATAGCATGTTCTGTCTTATGGACACAGTTGGGAAAACAACTTCTTGATGCAGCCATCCATCTATTACAATTCCATCTATTACTCTTTTCAAACCTTCACAAGTTCAAATTAATATTTCTTTCCATCATCTGTTCCTTCAGATAGGTCTGGTTTTCAAAGTAACATGAGATAATGTACGTTATGATGACACATATGCATACATATTATGTTACTTTATTTTACTACAGAAACACAATGTAAAATAGAATACAGAGGAGAGTATCTGTGCATGCTCTAATCATTTATACACTATATGTAACTTGTTTTGGGGCTAGTGAATTAAGCTCTTTTTAAACAATATCACCTCACATCAACATGCTATGGGAGCAATGAGGACTTCATAATCTAGATAGGTTGAAGAAATATTTATAACCCTGAGGTCTGTATAATTGATGATATAGTGTGCTTGTGTGTGTGCGTCTGTGTGTGTGAGTCAGATAGTTGTGTGAGTCTGATGGGGGCTGGCCACCTGTGCAGGATAGGAACACTGTGGGTGGACTTTGATGATGCGTACCAAACTTGTTTCACTATTGACACCATCCCCACAGACAGCCATGTGAAGGGATTTGTGTTTATGTGTGTGTATGTGTGTGTGTGTGTGTGTGTGAGACAGAGGAGAAAGAATAAGAAGAATAGAAAATAGAATGTGTATGTGAGAGTAAAGGTGAGAACAAAAATACAAGAGAGAGTTACAGTAAATACAACACTAATGACATAATTTAAAACAACTGAATATTGAATATTTTTGAAGCGGAACTTCACTGATGAGAGCATCATACACACGGCTGCGATTGGCTATATGAGTGTGATTTGACCACTCTGAAAGCATCTACTTTTCCCTGGATATCCTGGATACTTCTCCTTTGAACCAATTTCCATTACATTTGTATTTCTGAGATTTGAATTTTTGAAATTTGTAATCCATTGTAACCCATAATTTTGAACTATATTGAACAATGTTTTAAAACATTGGCAAAATAAGTATGCAAAATTTATATTACTTATTTTACTTTTGTGAGCTCCTAAACTCCCCATACCACTGCCTAAATCTAATGCTGGCTACTCAGGATTTTTTGAGTAATAATTTTGAAATATTAATATACAATGTCAGAGTTTAAATTGAATAAGCAATATCCATTATCCAATTTAAAAATCAATATATCTTTGCATGGTTGTGTGTTTCCTGTCTCAAAAAACTCTATTACCTCCAAACACTTCTATAATAAATTATCAGAAAGGGCTAACAGAATAAATGGCTACAGCTCTGACAAATATATCAAAGTCACAGACAATGCAGGTGTATAGAAAAAAGAGATTTATTTAATAAAATAGAATCAGCATCTTTGATGCTTTGGGGCTTGTTGGCTGCCTGGATAATGTGTCCAGGTACCTGGTTGCTTCTGGACATCCTTATCAACTGATGTATGAAAAGGCAGGAGAGGACAAGAGTCTCCAAAAAACAAAAGCTTAAATCTACTTGTTGATGCAAAAAAAAAAAAAATGCCTGCATCATTCCTGGAAAAGGAAAAATGTCATTTTAAGGTAAGAACGTTTATGTGTGGAAGAAAAAGCAGAACACTTAAAGCATCTATAATGTTTTGGCCTGTATTTTGTAGATATGCTCTAATGCAAACAATCTTGTTGTTATGTGTACAAGACTGGTCACCAGTAAGCAAAAATATAGTCTTTCAAAATTAAAATGTGGTGGAATCTGGGTAACACAAATTACATTTAGGGATATCTGCTCATTTGTGCCTTAAAGCTGCTATACAACATAATGCACCACATGTATGATCACAGGACTTTAACAAGATCTGAGTCACCATTACTCTTTGTCTGTTTTGCTCTTACCATCTGTACTTACCAAGGGCATTATTTACTTATCTGACAATTTATAATTCCCCTTTGTTGATCAAGATTTTTTTGTGGTCAAGGGACTGAACCTCCTAGCTATGTCAATAGGAACATATTGCTCCCAGTAGGGTTACCTCTGATCAACAGATCTGACAGGAGAGGTCAGACAAAGAGCAATGAAATGCACAAAAAGACCAAGTGTACCCTGCCCAGATTTGGATTATGGTGACCAATCCCTGGAGCCAGGCCTGGGGGTGGTGTCTGCAGGCGAGCCCCTGGTAACCAGGTCACCCACATAACTCAGTCAGTCTTGGCCCAACATGGCAACTTGTAAGCATCTTCTACAGAGGGACAATAGAGAGATCTGGACCAGGGAGACAATAGAGGATCTATGGTCTCAGACCGCAAGATCCTACAGTGGATTGTGATAAGGGCTCATAAAATCATCGTGGTCTTTCTACTCACCATTGATACCTCCTACCAGGAACACTACATCAGCAATGGCACCAGCATTATAGATGACCCTTCCCCACCTCCTTATGGACTCTTCACCCTTCTGCCATTTGGCAGTAGGTAGCGGAGTACCCGTGCCACCAGCAGACTGCGAAACAGCTTCTACCCTGAGGCAGTCAGGCTACTCAACATACTGCTGATGCCACCATCCACCTGGACTAGCCAAACCCTTCCCAACAATCACAATGACAATATGACAATAAAAACCAATCTGACCTGACTTGATCTTGTGGGCTCATCACATACAAGATGATAAGTGGAGGTCAGGTGCAATGAGAGTTGGCAGCAGGTGCATGATGGACACTTTGATTAGACCTTTGCAATGGAAACTGGCTTCGGGAATGTGGAATGTCACTTTGCTGGCAGGAAAAGAGCCTGAGTTAGTGTGTGAAATGAAAAAGTATGGACTTGATTTAGTCTGCCTTACATCCACAGTACTGGCTCCAGCACCAAACTACTCTAGAGGTCTAGTAGTGTCTAGTAGTTCCACCTACAGATTCCATATTGCTACTGGATGACTTCAATGCTCATATTGGTGGAGCCTGATTGGGAGTAACAACCTCCCAGATCTGAACCTGTGAAATGATTCTTTTTTTAAAAGCAAACAAAAAATATACAAGAACAAACACATCATGTGAACACAAGGTTGCTCATAAGTGTACTTGGTACCAGAGCACCTTGATCCAAAAGACAATGACTGATTTTATTATTGTATCAGTTTGTTCAAACTTGAGGCTTGAACTATATTTTGGACACTCAGCTAAATAGGGGGCAGAGCTGTCAACTGATCACCACTTGGCAGTGAGTTGGATTCAATGCACAGAGTGCTGGTCATGTTTACCTAGAAAACCCATGACAACCTTTGGGGTTGCTTGGGAGCATCTTGCAGAATCTTCAGTGAGAGACAAATTTAACTTAAATTTAAAGTCCTTTCCTTTGTATCAAATGAAGCTGAAGTGTTCACATCCTCAATCATAGAGGCAACCCAAGAAGTCAATGCCTGTCATGGTGGTCACCAGTGGTAAGGGAAAGCTGTCAAGTTGAAGAAGGAGGCCTTCTGAGTAATGCTCACAGAGGACCCTCCTGATTCAATTGAGAGTAGGGGTGTAACTGAATACTAATATATTATTGGGGTTGAAAAGATAATGCATCTTACATGAACACGAATACAGAACCAAACAGGTGGTGAAGTATTCAGATTTTTGTTTTTTGTTTTTTCAACATGAAGTTGAAATAGTGTCCGGTGGGTTTGTCTTGTCTCCACTCCTATTTGTGGTTTTCATATACAGTCATGTGAAAAAATTAGGACACCCCATGAAAGCTTGTGTTTTTTTTTTTAACATAGTTGAACATATGGTAATTTAAAAAAATCCAATTTCTTGTGAGGAAAAAGTAAGGACACCCCCACATTTATTTGTACTTAAAATGACTAAAATTACCTGCAGGTGAATCACATCAGGTGCAAATTATTAGAACATCGTTACAGAGCATTTTGAAGGAGGCTTG
>CM075004.1:8159753-8181416 GCA_037576675.1 Pangasius sanitwongsei | reverse complement strand
AGAAATTGACATGTTGACATTTCTTAATAAAGAACTGAATATTTAATGGAGTGTCCTAATTTTTTCACATGACTGTACAATATTAAGATATTGCCAAGAGATATGGCCAGAGTATGGGAGGCTAGAGGCAACATCCCTGTTGCAGATGATGCTGTTCTTATTTATTTGAATGGCAATTATAAGGCTATGTCAGCCATAAAGTAGACATGATAAGACATAATAAGAACTCTGATATGCAAGTTTCAAAGCACCACTAGGGCACTAAGATCTAGAAGCCATATAGTTAATGTGGCAGTATTAAAAATGTGTAAAGTCATGACCACAGGGTAAACACAGACAAACTACATCAACAAAAGACATTTAACTGCAACTTACTGAGAAAATGAACACATAATTAAATCAGCATCCCTTTGAAACAGGTTAATCAATAACTGCATTTTGTACTGCACATAACTGGAAATTATGGCATGGCTGCTATTTGGAAATTGCTTTGTGCCCAAGGTCAATGAACAATGTACCACTGGTTGAGTGGTACAGTCCTAGATCCCTGACCAATGCAAAAATCATGACTATACAAAAATTATTGTCGGTACAAAATAAATAAATAAATAAAAAACAAAAAAAATTAATTGAATTTGATGCTTCCAAATTTGCAGTTTAATTGAAATACTCATACCAAAGGACTCTTTGGGATAGCAGGACTATCATGCTTTAATACAACATTATTGTAGCTACAGAGGTACATTGCTTATAGCTTATAAGAAAGAACTAATATATATAGTCTAGTTACTGAATTCAGTTGTATAGTATATTTACTGAACACAGGGGTGTTTGCAAGCTCACACTGGAGTTTCACAACTTTTTGTGTGCATTTACAGACTGAGCAGTTTTTTTTTTAAGGCTGCTGTGATGTTGATTACCTCTGATAAGGGCATGTCTTTTCACAATCAATACTCTACACTGTGGGCCATCCACTAGCATGCTCCATAACCCAGCAATATGCAAGAGCAGCGATTACATAATCTCTCTGTCTTTCTCTCTCATCCTTCCCTCATAATATTAATTACAGCTTCTTTGTAATTCAATCAGTTGAACTGTCATTTACTTTATTGGAGCAGTACAGATGGGTACATCAGCCTGGAGAGAGGACATGTTCCATTAGTGTCACATTAGCACTCTCCATCTTCAGTCCTCACTCTCCAGTCACACCAACACAAATATTCAACACCAAATGCTCTGAAGCAGTGGCCTCAATCCAAAGACATTTAGGCAGAGAATGTTGCCAACTATAATAATAATGACAACCATTATATATGTACACACACACTGTATACAATGAGTGTGTATACATATGCATGATGAGCAAATATGAACTAGTAGTGTTAACAGAAATTAAATTTAAAAGGTATGTTGTACCTGATATGGCAAAACATAATTACGTAGTGGTAACGTTTAGAGGTGCTGTTAGAGCAAAGGATAAAAATGATCCATCTTCTAAGTATGATATGGAAAGGCCTCCCATAATTCACAGCATAATTGACTGCCATTATGGGCTCTGCTTGGTTTCCTTGACAACGATTGTCTAGTTTTTTGCCAGCATCATAACAGCATAGATCTGAGAGAGGACAAAAAGCTTTTAATAACTAACAAGCCAAAGCTCAGTGAGAACAAACTGTCTCTATCACATGGGTTTTATGAATCAATTTAATACAATGGAGAGAGATAAAGGAAGTTCTCATGGCAAGTTAAGTAGCGCAATATGACTGGGTGTCTTTGTTTCTTAACCATTACATTTAACACAAGTACATCAAAATGTACTTTATTGCTAAAAAGTGGTTCATAAACAATTGTACAAGGGTCAGACCATCTCAAGTGGTCCAATAATTGTAAAGTTGGTTGCTTGACCGTTTTCAATTTTTTTTGAGTGATTACCTCTATGTATAGGCATTGCAAAACCACCATTTTTAAAAAAAAAATTATTATTATTTCACTTAGTGTAACCATGACACCCATCTTTTTGCAATGGCACACAACAAATTCTAGTTATGCAGCTGTTTATATAGAAACTTTAATATCTCGGCTCAGGATCATCTTAGCTCCTTGGAGCAAAAACCGATCTCTAGAACACATTACATTTTGCACATTCTTTTTCTTTAAACTTAAAACTGCTCAAGATTGCTCACAGTTCCACTATTAGGGTCAATTTATAAGAGTTCAATTCTCAGTCTTAATTTTTTTTAGGGGGTACCTAAAAATGTCAAATCAGGATGTGACTCCTCAAATCAACATTGTAAGGATGAGAAGCCTTTGGGGGCTTGCATTCAGTAAGTTCCATTCATATATAGCGAGAGTCAAATTTGGATAAATGATTGGCCAGTCAATTCAATTTCTGGCCTTGACATTTTCAAGTATTTTAATAATATGTTTAAGATCATAGTCCTGCTGTGAAGAAATTCCACCCAGTGACAATTAGGTATTTGATTGAATCTAAGCAGTTAATATGCTTTTGCTCACTACAATATTCATCTTGCAAGCAAACCAGTTCCACCAGCAGCCATTTATCCCTGCCACAAATTTATCACACTGTTACAGCTAAATATTCATCTCATATGTCCTTAGTCTTTAATGTCTATAGTCTTTAATGCACTGTTTAACTGAGGCACTGAGGCCTTTGTGTTCTATTGGCTTATTAGTGGTTTGTATCTTGTGATAAATCCTCTGGTGTATTCTTTTCTTCCCGGTAGTCTTTGTTAAATTCATCCTGATGAGTGACTGAAGTAATTCTTTGGCCCACTTTGTGTAATTTTTGTGGGTTCTAGATTGTTGGAATTTTCTTTGACAAGCAGAGAGGAGGCTTAAATTCAAATGGTATGTCAATATTGACGAAATATTGAATGATAAGATGGCAAGCATTGAAATAAAAATCTAATAGGAGTCTAGTATATTGCTAGTATGTTGCTGCATGTATAGCCATAATTGTAATCATTAAATTAATCACAGAAATTTGCTTTAAATTAACAATTTGGCTTCCACCCTCAGTATTCGACAGCTTGATCCAGGACATCCTCATGTTCAGGACCTCAAGGCCCATTTCTATGATTTTTGACTTTTTTTTTCTTCTATGTGTTCATCTGAGACTCTCATTTGTGTAATATGTAATATTTGTGTAATAAGTATGTTTGAATATTTGTAGGATATATACAGAATTATCACTGTAAGCAACAGATGTACTGATTAGATTTTGGAACTGATCCAAACAGGGTTATGATCACAGCAATTTCAAATGTCTGAAATTTTTTTTTTTAAAACCGTCATTCCTGTTTGAAGTATATTTTAAGGGTATTTCAGGGATACAAATTAGTAACAAAGATGACTAGACTTCTTGGCTGCAGAGGCATCTCTGTCAGCACTGGTGGCATTGAGTTATGTTTGCTTTATATTGTGCTCCAACAGTTAATTGTGCACACAACCTAATGTTGCCACATAAAACTAAATCAAGGTCATTAAATCACAATGTGTTTGTGGGATGTAGGCTATTTTATCAGGCTTTTACTATTTTTTTTTATTTGCTATTTTGAGTTGCTGATGTAATAAAATAATGCCAGTGTTTTATGTTAATTTGATGTGCTCACCTATACAGAAAATGTAGCAAAGGTTTGAAGAATAAGCTGACCAAGAAGTTCATCTGCTACACTTACAGCTCACTTACAGCTTACACAAGTAAGTGTAGTTTAAAATCTTATCCATAAAAATTATCCATTGTCTCCAGTGGATCTCTAAGATACTATCCTCTCCAATGTCAATATCAATACATACACAAGCTCACAGATGCCCACGATTGGCTAGTGTCACTGTGATTGACAGGGGAGAGAGTATGCCATCCCACCCAGAGAGCTTGGCTAATTTTCTCCCTTGGCTCCTGGCCACAAAAATCTGTGGCATTCTTGGAATTTGAGCTTGTGATCTCAGGGGAACACTTTTCTATAGCACCACTTGGGAGCCTTAATTTAATTTTTATTGAAACTTTCATATGCCATTTTAGTCTTTATGTTCAGATAAAGGTACCAACCAATTCTAAATACAAATGCCACATTTTAGTATCATTTCACAATCCATTTAAGAATGAATATAGTGTAATATACAGAATCACAACAGTATAATCTTTCTGCTTTTTATTAGTGTGTGCGTGTGTTTATGTGTGTGTTTGTGTGTGCTGGTTGTCACACAGACATTGCGTACATAATACCCTTAACACTTAGCCACTGTGGGTGACAAACGTGTGTTGCCATGGTTACCACAACACAGATGCCCCAGTTATGTCCAGCGCAATGAACATGGGCACATTATCTGTTATAGCGAGTGTCACATGCCGTACGACACAAAAAAAAGCCTTAATAAAATGAATTTTATTAAGTTTTATTGTTGTTTCTGTTTTCATACCCATCCCCTGTATTCGGTTTGAGCAACCAAGCAAGGCTGTGTCTGTGGCTGCTAGATGAACCAAAGTAAAGCATTAAAGTAATATGTAAAACACTGGTTAAAAAATAATTTTGTTATTTGTATTAAAGTTGTCCATATCATGAAGACTGAGAAACGTCTGAGAAACTTCATCACTTCAGAGTTGATGATGAGTGATTTATCATGGTCAAGCTGATCTCATGAGTCCAGTAATCTTGATTTACTACCAACAAACATTGAAAATAACCTAGATGACTAGAAACATTCATAGACATATAATAAGCTGTGTGTGTGTGCGTGTGTGTTTGTATACAACAAATGAAGAAGGTGTACACTATGTGGCTGTAAAAGTTTATGGACACCTGACCATCACACCCATATGTGGTTCTTCCCCAAATTATTGTCACAAAGTTGAAAGCACACAATTGTCTAGAATGTATTTGTATGCTGTAACATTAAGATTTCCCTTCACTGGAAGTAAGAGGCCCAAACATGTTCCAGCATGACAATGTCCCTGTGCACAAAGCGAGCTCCATGAAGACATGGTTTCCCAAGGTTGGATTGGAAGAACTTGAGTGTCCTGCACATATCCCTGACCTCAACCCCACTGAACACCTTTGGGATGAACTAGAACTCAACTACGCCCCAGACCTCCTCACCTAACATCAGTACCTGACTTCACTAATGCTCTTGTGGCTGAATGAGCACAAATCCCCACAGCCACGCTAAATGATGTGGTGGAAAGGCTTCCCAGAATAGTAGAGGTTATTATAACAGAAAAGGGAGACTAAATCAGGAATGGGATGTTCAACAAGCACATATGGGTGTGATGGTCAGTTGTCCAGATAATCTTGGCCATATAGTGTATATCACATTGTAGCTAGCAGCAAAAGACTCATACAGAAAAAAATACATCTATTTAATCCATAGAAGTGATCAAGCTGTTGTACATGTTCCAGGAAATTGCTAAATCTTTCTCTTCATACAGTGTTCAACGAGGGTTTTTCAAACACAGACCGCAAGAGAATGTAATTCTAATATAAGCCAATATTTCCACTATTGATAGCACAATTGATTGTTGCTAAGCTCCCTGTGCTAGTTGCCAACTAATAACAAGTAATAACAACTTTACATTTCTGACTAAGCATGTAGAGTTATCTAATAAGGTGTAAACTGTTACATATGACCATTTACAAAACAGTTAATGATATATACACAAGGATGCAAAAAATGTTAGTGAAAGAAAGATTTTGTTATTAATACACATCAGAATACAGTAGTCTTCACCTAATATAATATTTAGAAATTTAGTGTTAATAGGCCTACTAATGAACGCTACAGCACATTTCTTCCAGCTCAAAAGACTTACATTAGTTGAAGAAGTGGCTCCATTTGTCTCTGCTGAATATTTTGTCAGTAAAAGACACTTCACTTATATGTGAATGTCCTAGTTACATCACCTTCTGAGGTTTTGTCACTGAATTTTCAATCACAAAATGCCTGCATTATATGCGAAAAGATGTAGCTGCCCTCACTGCAGGCTATAAATATTTCATGGTTTCTCCTATAGATCCACCTCAGTGCATCATGGTACCAGCTTCTCAGCTCTGGTATCTATACTTCCCCAGGTGAAATGCTGAAAGCCAAAAGCCTCTAACATTACAGTTTCCCAACAGTGCAAATCTAAAGCTTAAACTGCATTAAAAAATAATGGCATTACAAATAACAGTTCACTTCTACAGGGCATTTTAATGAAAACTTTTTTTTTTTTTAAATGTGTGACCATAGGTTAACTAAAATTACTGGATTTGATTTTCTAAAAACCTGTACTATGTTCTAGTCTTCCAGATGAGGACGTTCCTCATATACTTGAGGGAAAAAAAGCCATATGAATCTGTAAAGCTTTGCTTTTACCTTCCTACATATTCAGAGTCAAAGCAGGGTTGCCATAGCAATGAGCTTGGAAGCCAAAACAGGGTCCTTGGATGACAAGTGTGCATGTGTAGTTGCGTGTGTGAGGTAGAAGAGTAGACTAGGATTAAGGGAAATAGAATTAAGCTCTTGCTTCACCCCCTACCTCCCTAGTACTTAAGGTCTTTCAGGTCAAATAATGACTCATATCTCAAAGTTTGCTAAATTCACTTTATTTGTGAGCAGCTTTGATACACAGAGAAGACAGAGACTGCAGCTTGTCTCTGGCTGGTTTTAACTACCGTACAATCTCATCACTGAGCATTCCCTTTTGCTGTTGACCTGCATTCACTCCTGACCAGCTTCATTCACCAGGCAAAATTAAATAATATATTTATTTATTACTAAGATAATATCTTATGAACATGTTATTAAAGGTCTTAAAACATAAATCTTGCTATATATCTGCACTAGAACCTTTGCTTCACTTCTTACATGCTAAGCAATGCTTTTACCTAAGCGTCCTATTTCACTAAGTAATTTATATTGTGTACTACAAGAATTATTTCATTATATTATCACAATTGTTGAATGCAATATGTATTATTTACAAATACCCATTAAGCACCAAAAGGACCCCATGTATTGCATGTCAAAGAGTGGGAAAATGTCATTACTATCCTTTCCTGCACCCCCTCAGTATTCCACATTCCAAATGATATAACAGAGGTCTTCAATATTATTCTCACAAGGCTGGTGTGGCTGGAGGTCCCCACACCAGCAAAATAGGAGCCATAAAAATTAATCATTTGAAGACCAAAACCAAGGGTTACTGTCTGCTCCTGATTGGCTGCAATTAAATCTGCAGCCACACTGACCCCCTGTGGATAAGATTGAAGACCCTTTAAAAATAAGTTAAAAATAAAAGATAAACCTTTTAAGGGTTCATTAATGTTTCATTAACCTTTTTATTGTGTGGCCTTAAAATATACAATGGAGATAAAATATCTACACACCCCTGTTAAAATGGCGAATTTTTGTGATGAAAAAAATTAAACCAAGAAAAATCATGTCAGAAATTTTTCCACCGTCAATGTGAAATTACAACATATAAAAATTAAGTCAAAAACAACCAGAAACATTTTAGGGAAAAACAGGGGAAAATAAAAAAGTTACAATAACCTTGTTGCATAAGTGTGCACTCCCTTTTATAACTGGGGATGTGGCTGTGTTTACAATGAACCAATTACATTCAATCTCATGTTCAAAAGTAATTAGCATACAGTTGTCATCAATGAAATTATTCTGATTAACCCCAAATAAAGCCCAGCTGTTTCTGGAGGATTTTCTTGACCTCTTCTTGGTTTCATCCGTGGTTGAAGCCACGGTCTCAAAGAACTGTGCCTCAAAGAACAAAGCCTGTACAGGGTCTCACTGTTGAAAGGAATTGGTCAGGAGAGAGGTAAAAAAAAATTCCAAAACATTAAATATACCATGGAACACCATGAAGGCCATCATCATCAAGTGGAGAAAATGGAGCACCACAGAGACATCACCAAGAACAGTACATCCCTCCAAAATTTACAAAAGAACAAGACAAAAACTTACCAGGGAGGCTGCCAAGAGACCAGCAGCAACAGGAGCTGTTGCCTAAAGGAGTGCAGGAATATCTGACAAGTACAGATTACTCTGCATGTGACAACAATCTCTCATATTCTTCAAATGTCTGGGCTGTGGAGTAGGGTGGCTAGATTGACACCCTTTCTCACAGAAAACATCCAAGCCCAAATAAATCACCCCAAACCATGTGGAAAAATGTGTTATGGTCTGATGAGACCAATTCCAAAAGTAACAATTCCACAATTCCATAATTCCAAAAGGTATGTTTGGTGAAAAAAAAGCACATCACCATGCCTGTGGTGAAGCATGGGGCTTGCAGCATCATGGTTTAGCACTGCTTTTCTTCAGCCAAAACTGGGGCTTTTGTCGAGGTGGAGGGAATCATGAATAGCTAAAAATACCTGTTGACTTTAGTGCAAAACTTTCACGTGTCTGCTAGTAATGACCCAAAGCATACATCCAAATCAACAAAAGAATGTCTTCAGTGTTTTTGAATGACCTAGCCAGAGCCCAGACCTTAATCCAACTAAAAATCTGATATATCTAGAATGTTTTTGCAAGAAAGATTGGGAAAATATCGTCAAGTCAAGATGTGCCATGCTGATAGACTCTTAACTAAACAGACTGAGTGGTGTAAAAAAAAAAATCAAAAGGTGCTTCAACAAAGTATTAGTTTAGGGATGTGCACACTTATGCAACTAAGTTATTGTACTTTTTTATTTTTCTTTTTTTCTCTATAAAAGTTTCTGATAGTTTTTCACTTTATTTGTATACTCTGCAATTGCACATTAAATGTGAGAAAGGATCTGACATAATTTATCATAATTTCATTCTTTTACTTCACAAAACCTGCCATTTTAACAGGAGTGTATAGACTTATGGATATATATATATATATCCATTGTATGTGCAGAGCCTCTTGGGATTTGGGATTTTTCCATAAGCACAGTTCAGGTCAGGATCAGGGAACATACAGGCAAAGTTATCACAGGTCGTAATCAGAGTTAAGACAGACGTGCAGGAATCAAAACCAGATTACTCATAGAACAATAGCTTCATATAGTCACCTCCGAGCTGCTTTCACCTAGAGGGTTCACTAAATGAGGAAATATCTAAAGAAGTAGATTATATGATGATGTAGACAGGGCTCATCATTCAGTAATCTCTTGCAGAATTATAGAATCCTAATGCTGTGCCTGTTCTCTAACTAGGAGCTGGTCATTAATAATGGCTTGCAATATGAAATATTGATTATTTTATTTTGAAAATATATATTATATTTTCATTCTGGCATAGGTTGGGATCTAAGAAGACAAGAACATGAGATTAGCGAGACATGTTTAATAAAGATATGAGCTGTGAAAAATGTGTTTCTAAGTCAGTGGTTGATTATGATTATGACTCATCCTTGCTTGTCTCCCTGGGAGAAATAAAGAGTTTAGATAAGCCTTTAGATAAAATAATCAAGTCCCACGGTGACCAATACTTTGAAAGACGCATTAACAAATTAAAGGACATACACTTATGTGCACAAAATAATCAACAAAATCAACACTTCTCTGAGAATAGAACATCCACAATTAACTAACTCTGTGTGACAAAATCTAGCTAGTTGAGAATAAAAATATAATAATGCTGTCTTCTCCAGGTGGTGTGTCTCTAGTGTATTGCACAGAGGTCTGAAATATAACAGCTTCAAACAAGGAATCCTGAGACAAAAATACCAACAACATTTCACTATGTCACTACTACATACTGTAGTTTCCATAAATAAGAGACAGCATGAGAAGAATCTGTCAAACAAGATTGTGGAATTTGGAATATTTTGAAATGTCAGTAAAGTGGAAAATGTAATAGTGGGATAAAAATACTTGACATTTGATAATATTGTAAGCATCTTTTAATTATGCTATATAATTTTCCTCAAACAAATCTTTGTGTTCACCTTCACCTCCTCATTAGAATGCGATTTCAGAGGAGTACTCTTAAATCTCTAATCAATGGTCAAAGCTTGTTAATTATAAATTTTTTTAAAGCACCAATGGCTACAATCAGCTGCAAGCAAGAACTGGAAGATTCTCCCAAATCTTGAAGATCTGGTGTATGGGAGTACTTTGGCTTTCTGGTAAGGTATGACACTGATGGCCAGTGAGTTGTGGACCAAATATGAGTACAATACAAATATGAGTATAATACCATAAACATATCTGACATCACCCTTCTGTGTCAGTTTCTAAGACTAACTGAAAACAGGAAGCATACATAGACGCATGTTCATACATAGTAATATGTCTGCTGCATTCAGGAAGTCTTTTGACTGATCCATGCAGGGCTAAAGAAATCACCAAGGCTCATAATTTGTAGTGAAAAACTATACAAAAACACATCTAGGGCTACAGAGAGCTAAGTGACTCAGACAGCACAACTATCTAACAGCAGATAGAGGTGAGCTGGATGGTGAGTGAGAATTTGCTGAGTGTGCGTTAGGCCTCATCAGTGCCTGGCCTCATGAATGCTCTTGTGGCTGAATGAGCAAAAATCCCCAATGCCAGGCTCCAGGATCTACTAGAAAGCCTTCCCCGAAGAGTGGAGGTTATTATAACAGTAACCTGAGACTAAATCTGGAATGGGATTTTCAAAAAGCACATATGGGTGTGATGGTCAGGTGTATACACATTTTTAGCCATAGGAGCCCTGTGCTTTTCTGCCAGCAATCCGCCACAATAAGATGATAAGAAGTACAACAAGAAGATCTAGTTCTGATCTAATATATATCAATTTTTTTTTATTCTCCATGCATAAACAAAATAAAACCTGCATGTCTTACCACCCATTGAAGAAAGCCTGGTATGGCATACCTCAAACAGTCTGCTAGTACCTAAAGGTGCAAAATTCCATGTAAGGATGTAAAAGCTCAGAAAGATAGACAGGAGCAAGACCCTGATGGGCTTTGAAATAAATAATAAGTAGTTTGTATTGAATGTGGTAAGAAATAGGCAACCAGTGTAACAGATTACAGCACCAGTGTGACATAAGTAGATAACCTTGTGTGTGTATGTATGCTAACAGAATGAAATTTGTTCAGAGTTTTAGCTGATATACCAACAATGAGAGCATAACAACAATCCATACAAGAATTAATAAAAGCATTATCTAACGTTGTAGCCTATTTTATAATTGGGAAAGGGGAAGGCAGTGTTACAAAAGCGCAAAGGGAGATTTGTGCAAAATCAAGAACAACAGATTTAACACACACCATGAATATCAACAGAGACATCAGACAGCAATACCTTTGTGTTTAATCTACAGAAAATGTAGGCCAGGAATGCATTCTGTCAGTACCAGTGTATTGCTGGAATGATGGGAGACTTATTGTTGGGAACTGTATTTGAATTTGCACTCATATATTCATAGAACTTATAACTCATATAACATATATTTCATATAACTGAATGTCATCAGTATAACACTGAAAGCTGAGACCATGACTACAGTTAATCTGTCCAACAGGTAGTATGGATATGATAAAAAGGTGGGGACCAAAAACTGAGCCTTGGGACACACCTTGAATGACAGGAGCGATGCCTTTGTGAAGGTGGACTCCATCAGTCGACAAAAGTCATCTCACATATTGAACTCCATGCTTATGACTCTTGTGTGAGAGTATGCAAAAACCCTTTCACAATAAGGAACCAGTCCTCTGCTTCTGCATCCAATAAATTTGAATGCCCAAGGCATGACTGCCAGGAGGCTAAGGCTAAGGTATACTTCAAACAACAAAAGAATTAAATGAAAAAGCACATCCTAAAACACTGCAGATGTTTACTTAACTGTATACATCTTCATAGGACACTCTGTACTGTTACAGTGCAGAATAATTTTGAGAGGGCTGTGAACTAAGCAGATTTCATTACATTGCATTGTTGCCAGGTTGGTTTTGCCATGACCTACTTTTGTAGTCAGTACTTTTAATACAGCCTCATTAAAGTGTATTGCAAGATGTTGCTTTTAAATATTACACTGCATTTTGCAACAGTAGCCATGCTGTGTATAGGTTATAGTTTGTGTATATTTCGAGTATTGAACCATTTTTGCCTGTTTTTTTATTTTTAAGTAGGAGAAGGAGTTGGCAAATTAGATTTTTGCCTCAAACATGTTTGTGCCATTGCTTCCACAAAAAAAAAACCAAAAAAAAAACAGACCTGGAAATCAAACTGTCAGTTTGCGCAGTGACAAGCAACCATTTTATATTTAGACTAATCACAGACAGGGGAGGTCTCACAACAAAAGACACATTCAGTAGTATGTTCTTTCTTTGGAAGCTTAATAGCTTCTAGTGATTGACAAAAAAAATCATGAATAAGAGAACTGTCACTTCTAGGGAGATTCACATGCACCTCCATCCAACCATCAATTGTATTACATCTCCACTGTTGACAGCAACATCCAAATATTTTTCTACACCCACATTTCTTCTCGCTTTATGAATAGGAGCATATATTCTTCCCTCCATGCATCCAATTTTTTTTTAACTTGAGCTTCTCCTCAAAAATAACTTTTGTGTGTCTCAACTGAGGTTTATTTTATTTTTATTTTTTTCAATTTTTCTTTTAGCAAGTTCCAAGGCAAGTCCTAAGTCTGACAGTAGAATGAAGTATATAGCTCTGTTGTTTTGTGGATTAGGTTTGAGGTAATTCAGCCAGTCAGATTAAACTGTATTTGATTCCTTTTGATTTGGGGGTTAGCACAGAAAAAATGGCTTGTGACTTTTCCCTTGGAATGAAGAGAAGGTGTTAGACTGAATGCAATGTTATAAATAAATAACAGTCTCAAGGCCCAAGAAAGAAAACACAGTTTTCTGTTTATTGCTTATTCAATCTTACTCAGGATTATTGCCCAAGTAGAAAAGGAAGGTACATGCAAATTATTTCTTGAAATGTTTGTTTCAAGATAATATAGTCTCATTTAATATAGTTATAGTGACTGATACACTAATAGGGAAAGGTAATAGGCACCAAATGGCAACTGGTCACAACTTGTTCCCCTGAACGGCCTGTCACCGGTTCATATCATAGGCAGTCACCAGACATAATAACAAGTCCAACTCACACAGTGCTTCATTCTGTATTTTTGAAATCCTGATCCTGATGCAAGAGTTTACTGTGCTCATTAGAGTATTGTGTATGTGGCATTTATACTGTCTTGTCACTGACCTTTACTACTGTGTTTCTGTCACATTCCAGCTGGCCACCTCTGATGCTTTATTGTACAGTATCACTGGGCATAAGCCCCAGGGCTTCTCTGTCTTTCACCTATTACTGGTGGTCTTAATCACCTGCAATAAAAGTACTTCATCTGCAACAGAAGCACCAGAAAGAAGCAGTTTCAATTCTTTGCTCTTGACTCCAGCCCTTGGTAGAGAGACTGCACAAAGACATGATCCAACAAGCAAATACCGCATTTAATGTTAGAAAGCACCCTGTGTAGGCTGTGTTACCTGTTTTAGCAGCATACTGTTTAGCTTACATCAGGTCTTGCAATAGTTCTGCACTATTATTTTGTCATAAGGGAAGTGCAGTCAGTGTACCTTTTCAGTGCAGTCAGTGTTGTGATCAGTGTTGTGATCTTCATATCTGACTTGCTTGTTCACACCTGCATGAATGTAAAAAACTTCCTGATTCATCTTTTTTTGCCTTTTCAGTTCCAGTACACATCTGTAGTCTCAACCAGATGCCCTGTCAACTTTTCTGGCAAGCTTTTAAAAAGTGAATAGTGCACCTCCTATTCATATCTGTTTCGAATATATTATATGTTCATTCTGAATAATGTATTTGTTTACATCACTACTTGACAGTGTACAAGATATTGTACTGTCTTGTACTGTCTTGTGCTGTCTGCACATGTTTTCACTTGTGCACTTTATGTATAAATTATGTCACTTGTAGTTCAGTGTTGTTCAATGTCGTCTTATGTAGCACCTTGGTCCTGGAGAAATGTTGTTTCGTTTCACTATGTACTTGTATGTGGCTGAAATGACAATAAACTCCACTTGAAACTTGAAACTTGAAAGTTGGTCTTCTGTGATGTGTTTGTGTTTTTTTTTCTCTGTCTGCACATTAACTACAGTAGCTGATGCCACAATTGTATTACCTAGTTGTTTCCCACAGATCTTGAATGCTTTGCCCTTTAATGGTATATGACTTATGTGCTTTCTTGGGTTCTGGTCACTAAAATAAAAATGTGAGCCAGAATAGATAGGAATTGAGGGATAAGATTGAAACATATGCATCTTAATGTAATCAAGCCATGAGGATTCTTTGAGAAAATAATTTCTACAAGGTCAGTTATCCCTAAAATCAGTTGCCATTAAAATTCAATTCAGGTTAGAGCTAAACGTTTTCTAATAATGTCAGCATATTTAGGCAAGTATTTTTCAGCACCTTTCCTCGTAGTGTTAGATTTTTTTCCTAATATTTCCAGTAGACACTCAGACACTTAGGCCTACATTTTGCTGATTAGATAAATAAGTTGTGTTAGAGAACATTGCAGCACAGGTGCCTCAAAAGAACAAAAACACATGAACAAATAAGTTGTGTGCTAAGGTTTACTTACTTGCTCTCTAACATACACATATGTGCTGTGAGATAGGGTACCTTCATAAGAAATATAGAAAAATATATGAAGCATTTGGCAGGCAAGCTAAGATAAGCTCTGGCTTAGAACTGTTCTCCTCACTGTAGATATTCTCTATACTCCAGAGTGCCCACATTGGCTTGCATGGCCTTGAATCTTTCAAAAGCTCCTTTTCATGGTGCAGCAAGCATTTTTCAATTAACTCACATATACAGACACATTCAACTCCTGAGAATATGTCAACACCAGCCTTGCCTCCCTGTGACATTTGAGAGTTTTTTTTTTATTTATTAATCACCCTCACCATTGTGTGATAATACTGAAAAGATGTGGAGGAGGTAAAAAAAAAAAAAAACAGTTCTACTCCAGCTGCTATTCACTAATCGTACACCAGCTCAAGGCTAAGCGAATGGAATCTGAAAAGAAAAGGTGGAGGTAACTCAAGTGTAAGCGTGAGGATGCAGTGGAGTTAAGCAGATCCGTGTGCAGAGCTTAAAGGTTAACAAAATCTACAATAGCTGAAAACTGAATCACATTCGAGGCTGTAAAACTGTCCAAGTTCAATCCAGAAAGCAGAGGAAAATAGATACAGAGGGTAATTCTAAGTCAGTTATTAAAAAATAATACAAAGTCAAAAACACACGGTCAAGATTAAATAGAGCAGTGACCTAAGAATCATTAGCCCAGCCTAACTAATGACCTGGCAAATCTTTGCAGCAAACACTTTGAAAAATGCTGTTTATATAGAAAAGGAGTAGCAGGTATAAAAGTAGTCATTAACATAGAATGAGTGCTGAACTCCAGAGACTGAGACATCTGGTGGTGAGGTGTGTAGATGTGTCAATAAGAGAGATATTTTCACTCTTTTATCCCCTGCTTCTTAAAGGACCCTTGTAAGTAGTAGAAAAAGACACAATAATTTGGACTGTAATGCTTATTCTCCACACCAGCACTTGTGTTGCGGGTTCGATGCCACATGAAATTATAGTTCACTGGAAAGACAGGGATAAAACATTAAACAAGCAGACACTAGTCTTCTTTTTCATTTCCGGGTGAATCTGAAGGCCGTGGCCGCAGTCACCCCCACATGAGACAGAAATTGCTTGCCCCCCACATTCCCATTGGCTGTTCGCCCAGTTGATCAGTCACCTCCAGGCCAATAGTACAATTGCAAATAAAAATATCCACATTTAAATGGCAGCACACCAGCAATAGAAAAAAAAACACATTACATATAATTCAAGCAATTTACACACACAAATAATAATATTACACAAAGAAAGATGGGGACACATTTTCAGTGTTCCTCTTCCAAGTTCCTCTTGCAATACACATTATTCAGTGTAGCCTTTTATACCAGCTACATAAATCAAACTTTCCAAAAAATCTACCTGCAACAGAAGTAAAAGAAGTTAAGGTATTGGAATACGTACAGTGGTAAGAACATTTTGGTTTGGGGTACTGAGCTAAGTGGTTAAGGGCTCTGGGCTACTGAACAGAAGGTTGTGAGATCCAGCACCAGCAAGCTGCTACTGTTGGACCATTAAGAAAGCCATGGGTGCTATATCATGGCTGACCCTGCGATCTGACCCCAGCTTACTAAGAAGCTAGGATATGCAAAGAAAAAAAAATCACAACTTGTAAATGTAAGGAATAAAACATAATAGAATGCACTGTTATATAATCACAGAACCCTAAAGTTGATTGTTTTTCTCTAACAGCATGACCAGAAGTGTTTTCTTCCTCTTATATCACAGTAATTTCCCAGTAACTACATTTTCTTAAATAAAGAACAACATATGCTCTGTCTTGAAGACACAGTCTTGAGTTGCTATAGTGGTGGAGAATGCAGGCATTAGCACAGACCCAACCCCCACCCACACCATGGACCCTGTGTTGAATTACCTTCTAGAGACCAGCCTCCAGCAACAGGTGGTGACACAGGAGCTCGCTGTAGGACTCTACGTAAACTTAACATTGCTGCCACTATCCCTCCCCATGACCCCTGGCGAGATGTCCAGTGACTCCTCACCAAGATGACCACCGAAGATGATGCCGAAGCCTATCTGCATACATTCGAGTGAGTCGCCCTCCATGAGTGCTGGCCTGAGGGGGACTGGGCCGGAAATCCTTGCTCCATTCCACTATGGGGAGGCCCAGTTAGCCTACTATGCCTCTCACCAGGGGAAGCAGCCACCTACGAAATCCTAAAAGGGGCAATTCTGGCAAGTTGTGGACTGTCCCCCATCAAGCCTGGAGCCACCACTTGGACCTAAATGGACGCTCTGTTCTGCACCATCAAGAGGTGGCTACAACCCAAGAGACACACTGCAACTGAGATCATCAAGAGGGTGGCAATGGACAAATTCCAGAAGGCTCTGCCTCCAGAAGAATGCAAAGTTATCGGCATGAGAGCCCCCAGCACCACAGAGAGATGATAGAGAGCTTGGAGTGCGGCAGGGGAGAAAGAAGAGACTTCATCCCCAGTCCTCGCAGAGATAATGCTCCCCGGTGCCCTGACCCAAGTAACAATGGGGAGAGGAGAGCTGCAGCAAGCTGCCTTGCCTATGCCTCCTCACCCAAAGAGCCCACGCTGACTGAGCCAGACATGCTGCTCCCCCACTGAGCCAACAAACCCTGGCTAGCCGGCTGCATCATTCACACCTCCACCCCACCATGGGCACCCACCCTCACCATGAAAGTAGAAGGCACACCAACCCCAGCCCTCCTAGACTCTGGTAGCACAGTCACCCTCGCTTGACCAGCAGTCCTGTCCTGAGCTACCAAGACGTGCAGGAGACTCTTGGTCTCCTGTATGCACGTAGATGTCAGGGAGGTCCCCACCACTGAGGTCTCCGGTGAGTGACTGCTGCTGGTGGGTGTGGTACCTGAGTTTCCGGTACCCCTGCTCCTGGGGAGAAATTGGCAAGAGTTCCCCATGGCCACAGCCACACTCACAAAGGCAGCTGGGACCAGAAAAAGTCAGACATGACCACGGCAGCACCAGGCCCGGGTCCGGCCGGCCTACCTGGCCGAAGAAGAAGACAATGCTGAAGAAGAAGGTGAGACACACAGTCACGCTAACCCTGTCTCTTCTGTGTTTCACCAGGTTTCTTGTGAGGGCAACTTCAGACACGAGCAAAAAGATGACCGTCTGAAACATTGCTGTGGTCAGGTGCTATAGATAGAGGGGGTAAACCAAAGACTCAACCAGGGGTTGCCAGCCTCCTTTTTCCTGGTTTGAGTGGGAGCTTTTATACTACCACACAGAGCGATGGGGCCAAGCCTGTGACCTCCTAGTGGTCCCCATCAGAAGACCGTACTGCTAATGCACCTGACCCACTCACATCCCCTCGGCAGTCATTTGGGTACCGCAACACCCTCAGAAAGCTAAAGGACCATTTCTTCTGGCCAGGCATGGATGCAGAGGCATGGAACTTCTATCCCACTCCCTATCATCAGCGTCCCCTTCAAGAGAGTGGGCATGGGCCTCGTAGGGATGCTCCTAAAATTCACCCAGGGACATGGGTACATCCTCATTGTCATAGACTACACCATCTGGTACCCCGTGGCGTTCCCCCTCCAGAAAGCCACGTCCCAGAACATCTCCAGGGAACATGTGCTCCTCTTCAGCCATGTGGGGATCCCAAAGGACCTTCTAATGGACCAAGGTATTTGTATCTAAACTACTGTATCTACTTTGATCTAAACTGATGTCCGATCTGTGCTAGCTGTTGCAGATGAAGGATGTCCATCTACCACCCACAGACCTATGGCCTGGTGGAAAGGTCAAACCAGACCCTCAAGAGGATGCTGTGGAGGGTGGTTGATGAGAAGGGAAGGAACTGGGACCTTCTCCTGCCCTATGTCCTGTTTGCAGCTTGAGAAACACCTCAGGCATCCACGGGCTTCACCACGTTCAAACTCCTCTTTGGGAGGAGGCCTTGAAGACTGCTGGATGTGGTCAGGTGGAAGGAAGCCTGGGCGGAGCAGCCCTCACCATTCGGCACTGTTATTGAGTACATCCACAACATGCATGAGTGGTTTGAACGAGTGGTCCCCATTGTCAAACAACACATGGAGGAAGCCCAGGTGGACCAAAGGCAGATCTATACCCGCACAGCTCTACCCAGCGATTTCCAGCCGGGTGACTGAGTACTCTTCCTGCTCTCAAGCATGAACTGCAAATTCCTGGCCTGCTGGCAGTGGACCAGTTCGCTGATGACATCTCCACAGTCCCAGGGCTGAAGCAGTTGGTCCAGCAAGAGATTAAGACCCCACCCAGAATCGTGGTATAACAGCAGCCCTACCGTGTCCCCAAAGCCTGCCAACATGCTATTGAGGAAGTTAGCCGGACGCTGCAAGAGGTCATTATTAAAGAGTCTGCCAGCCCTTGGCAAAAGGCCAGCCCAACTTAAGCCTGAGACTGTGTAATGACTCCCAGAAGCTGATCCAGGTCTCGGACTTTGATAACTAACCCCTCCTTCAGGTGGACAACCTAGTGAATTGACTGGGGAGAGCCTGTTTCAGTTCCACCCTGGAACTGGATACTTGCAGGTGGCCCTGGCACCAGATGCCAAGCCAAAAACAGATTTTAGGACCTCCACTGGCCACTGGCAGTACCGGGTTCTCCCCTTTGGGCTCCACAGAGCCCCCGCAATGTTTCAACAGCTGATAGACATCATCCTATACCCACACTGACAGTTCATGGCTGCATACTTGGACGATGTCATAATCCACTCCACCACATGCTCGGACCATCTACACCACCTCAGGGAGGTCCTGGGGGAACCCCGGAAGGCCAGGTTGATGCCCAATCCATGAAAATGCCATCTGGTGCTGACCTAGGCACAGTACCTGGGGTACCGCAGTGGCCAAGGGTTGTTTAAACCACAGGAGAAGAAAATTGAGGCATTAAAAGGGTACCCTTGCCCCACAACAAAGTAACAGGTACATGCCATCTTGGGTTTGTTGGGCTACTATCGGAGATTTGTCCCTAACTTCTCCTCTCTAGCTTTCCCCCCTCTCAGATCTCACCAGGAAAGGCCAGGAGTGCGCTGGACCAAGGAGACAGAACAGGCGTTCCCAGCCTGAAGAGTGTGCTCACCAGCTTATTGGTGCTCAGGAACCCAGACTTTAATCAGCCATTCACGGTCCACATCAACACCTCTGAGACCGAGCTGGATGGGGTGCTATCCCAGACGTTCAATGGGGAGGAGCACCTGGTCTTGTATGTAAGCAGGAAACTGACCCCTGCTGAACAGCGGTACACTGCAGTCAATCAAGAAGCCCTAGCCATCAAGTGGGCCATCGAGGACTTCTGATACTACCTTGCAAGCTGACACTTCACCCTCATCACAGACCATGCCCTCCTCCAGTGGATGACCAAGGCTAAGGACACCAATGCCAGGGTAACTCGATGGTTTTTCTTATTGCAAGACTTCTCATTTCACGTGCAGCACAGTGGGGGGTGGGGCGGGGGGGTCTTGGGGTCCACCATGGCAAAGCTGAAGGCCTTTCCCGGCGATACAGTCTATAGACACAGACACCACCGACAGTAGGGTCGGAGCTGGGGGGGTGTACTGTGCACTACAGACTCCTCATGCAACTGCCGCTTGGGTGATAAAAAGAACAACGCCACGGCAGACAGAGTAAGGTGAGCCAGTTCGGTCTACCTGCGAATGCTGACCCGTTTCTCTCCCTCATGCAGAAAAAGAAGACTATGCCGAAGACTACGCTCCCTACCTGTGCTGCTCTGAGGGCTCACTCCCCTGGCTCCACAGAGAAACCCCAGGGACTCACCTTGCTGAGGCATGCTGCTGACAGCCTGCGCCCCTACGCCAGGCCAACAGCGACTCTCCTCCCCTGCACCTTCACCCAAGACACAGCTCACTAAATCTGACTGCACCCATCTCACTGCACTCCAATAAATCACCATTGTTTGCACTAACTTGGTCTCTCATGTGTCTGTGTTCAGCACACCGCAGTCTTGAGCTGTTACAGGGTGGCATACTCTCTCTCTCCTGTCAATCACAGCGACAATAGGCAATTGTGCATAAATGTAGATGAGGGCAAATAGTACTTTCCTTCAAGTGTGTTACACTTCTCTATGACACAGCATGAATAGTATCATGAGAATCATCAGAATGAAATATCATGTGCCCTAGAGTGTTTGCCCCATCCTCCCTGGTTAGTGGATACTAAGTGATCGGGGCAGAGCTAGCAAGTGGGTGGGAATTGGCAACACCAAACTGGGGGGAAAAAATGGGAGAGAAACACGCAAGGCTTCTTCCCTAAATGTTAAACGGTATTTTTAGTATCCAGTTATTATTAGTCTTAGATTTTGTGGTGCATCTGAATTAGCTGTTACTATAGTAACAAAAACATATTAGAACTAACATATGAATGTTGAGCTGTTACAGAAAATTAATCAATACCTTCTGACCAATCAGATTTGACAGTAAATGTTTCCTTCTTCATAATAATACACTAACAGTCAGTTGACATTTGTACAAAAATGAAAGCTCCATGTTTCTCCTATGTGACGCTTGTGTGTCATGCCCTCTCTATCACAGAATGTTTGCAGCTAACCCTGCACAAGCCCTTATGTCTGGTGCCAAATGCATTTCAGAAACAAATTAGAACTATGATGCTCCATTGCTGTAATAGTCACTAAAATATCGTGGCATGTTAAGACAAATTGAACACATCACTTAATTATTACAGAAAATAATGTCTTATTTATATATTACTGCATTGGAAGTACTACAAGCTAACTGGGTGTAGAGACTTTTACTACTCGGAAGACAGCCCAATCTACATTTGTCAGCTGTGTCCAATATGAAAAATGTAAACTGTATTCAAGCTTGTATAGTTTAATTCATATTCAATTAATTCATATTTGAATATGAATATCATGCAAGTCAATGAATGCAGATTCATGGCAGATTCTATTCATGGCATTTAGATAGATAGACAGATAGATAGACAGATAGATAGATAGATAGATAGATAGATAGATAGATAGATAGATAGATAGAT
>CM075004.1:8100209-8132314 GCA_037576675.1 Pangasius sanitwongsei | reverse complement strand
CTCATAAGCATCAACAATCTTCTTTCTGAAGGCCTCAGAGAGCTCTTTAGATCTCACCATGGTGATACCTCTCACTTTAACAATTAAGAGCAAACCAAACTAACTGTCTGAGGTGTAAATAAGACAAGACTCCTTCAAAATGAGTTCACACCTGTAGGTAATTTTAGCCATTTTAAGTACAAATAAATGTGGGGATGTCCTTACTTTTTCTTCACAAGAAATTGGATTTTTTTTAAAAGTACATTTTACAGATCATTTTAAAAAGACTTTTCTTTGGTTTTATTTGTTTAGTTATATTACTTGACTCTCCCAATATTGTTAAAATGAAGATGAAATGTCCATATGTTTAACTATGTTTAAAAAAAAAAAAAACACAGGCTTTCATGGGTTTGTCCTAATTTTTTCACATGACTCTATATAAAACCAATTACAGGTGTTGTATTTAATACTTTAAAGATACTGCTGAAGTGTGATTTCCAGGCTTATTCTAGCATTGCATGTATGCATATATGTAATTAGCAGACTATAAGGACATAAGAAAGTTATATGTATGTACAGAAACAGGTATGAATGCTTGCTTTAAAGTATGTAGCTCTGCAAAAGTGTAAAATCTATATGTGTTTTTGTTTTCTGTAATCAATGGCCATTTATCATTACAGAATATTTAAAACATATTGTTCCAAGATGAACTTTTATAGCTATTTGGGAGCTGACTATAATGTGTCAGTAACCAGCCTGAACCGGTTATTAGGCACTGAGTGTGGATGTGGCCTACCTGCAACCTGCGCGCGCGAGTGATTGGAACTGATTCAGATCATTCGGTTCATTTCACCAATAAGAGCCGACGCCCCATTGGCATTTTGTCCTGAACTGGACCAAGTTTGCGATACGTTTCCCAGTGAGACTGTGTTTTTATATATATATTTTTTTCTCATAAATGATGACGCAGGAGAAATAAGTCACATGTCTAAACATAAACATGGACGAAGAGGACACTTATGAGTTGATTTGACAGCCGAAGAATCGACAGTTTATTGATTTAATTGACGAACGCAAAACCAAACGACACCGCGACCCTGACCAGAGTAAAACACTTACTGAAAACGGATGAGTTACACTAACAAGTTGAAAAGAGGTTTCTGTGGAAGCATTCGAGTTCAATTACACAAAAAAAACGACATGGCCTACATCTACAAAAAGAATAAGATGGAAAAAAGGGGGCTTATCATATAGGCTACAATGTGACTCTCCTCAAAGAGTCGACTCATTCAAGAACGACACATCACTAACTTACACTGTAACCCTAACCTAAAAAACAAACAAACAAACAAAAACGAGGCAAGTCCATGAAATTGTGGTGTTATGGTTAAATACGAAACTACATTATGAAAAACAGAGCGAATGAATCAATCTTTGTAGCTTGAAATCAGAGAGTAACTTACCTGAAGAGCACCTACTGTAGTGTACAACAGCCCCTGAGACAAATCCTAGTTTTGTTTGTAAGGACACCATTCGCTGTCTTTCACATGCCAGTTTCAGTAATATCCCGTTTAAAATGTACTATCAGTCAGTTTAGTTGCCCAATAAAGTTAGCAAACCGGCAGAAGTTGACGGTAAACGTTTCTTCATTCGTTTTTCGAAAACACCCCGAGCTCATTGACTGGTCCACGCCTTGCCCGAGCTTCAGAAGGAAGTAATACCGAGATTGCATAATCCTCACCTCCAGTCAGTATTCCCCCTATGAGGTGATTTAAACATGTCCCCCACTACAGCACATGCCTTCACTCTGCAATTCAGAGCTTTACATTAGCTCCAGGATGTCCTGAAGCTGTGGCTTTCAGTGCAGTCAAGTACTTCCTAGAAGCATGAATGGAATGTGGTTTGGGAAGGAGGAAAAGAGGAAGAAAAAGAGCTGCTACAAGTATGCTACAAGGTGGCCAGTGTTTTATGCACACTGACACACACTGGCACACACAACACTCACTGGCCACTTTAATAGAAACATCTGCTCATTTATGCTGTTATCCAATCAGCCAGTTACGCAGCAGCAGCAGCAGCACAATGTATAAAATCATACAGATACAGGTCAGAAGCTTCGGGTAATGTTCACATTAACAAAAATTAGAGTAAGCAGAAAATGTGGTCTCAGTGACTTTGACCGTGCCATGGTTGTTGGTGCCAGACAGGCTGGTTTAAGTTTTTCGTATACTGCCGATCTACTGGGATTTTCATACACAAGTCTGTAGAGATTACACACAGTGGTGCAAAAACATCCAGCGAGCGGCTGTTCTGTGGGCAGAAATGCCTTTGATGGCTACAGTGGGCACAGGTTCACAAAAATTGAAGACTGAAAAAACCTAGTCTGGTCTTCTGTCCATCTTTAATCCTCTATCAGCTCAAACTAATCTAACCTGGCTGAATGAATAATTGCATAGGTTCTTGTATAGGTGTTCTTTTTCAAGTGGCCAATGTGTTAGAGGAAATTGAAAGGAAATTTAACAGCATGTTTTTGGAAAGTGGGAGGAAAATGGAGAACCCGGAGGACAGAGTGAACGAGGAACCGTGGTGCTATGAAGCCTCAACTCTAACTGCTGTGCCAACATGCCATTCTCTCTATCTGTCTCTCTCTCTCTCTCTCTCTCTCTCTCTATATATATATATATATATATATATATATATATATATATATGGATAGATAGATAGATAGATAGATGTGTGTGTGTGTACATACACTGATTTGTCAACAATATGTGTCAATTTTGTGTTTATTCATTTTCATTTGGCCTTTTCTCTAAGGAGACAAGTGGGCCCAAAACACATCAGCAAAATGTGCCTTGGAGCATAACAGAGCCAAATTTCTCTACCAAATAATTGAATACATCCACTACTGTTGCAGTGTTATATGTCCTTTAATATCAGTGAGAATGTGTAAGCATACAAACACAAACACTGGGATCCCATAGGATTTCCCGTATGACTTAAACACTAAGAAAAGTTTATGGAAAATGAAACAGTACTATAATTTAAAAAATACTGTGAATGGTTATAATCTACATGCTATGCAATGGGAAATGTGAAAAGTGGATTTTCACAAAATCAGAAAATATGGAAATTATGGATATACTGCACGTATATACTGTAAGCACATAATGTAAATAGATGGTATTCTGTATAAGATGAGAATACCATCTAAAGAAATGAGCAAGGGAATAGTATAATAGGATAAAAGTAGCAAAATAACTAAATAAAACATATCAGAGGAAAAATTATAGTGCAACTTAGGAGCAGGTTTTCAAAAGCCTGATCGCTTCAGGGAATAAAGTATGGCGAGGGACATGCACCGGCATTTAACATTCACTGTGATGGCAGTTTAGTAGTGAGATAAATGACAGGTTGAATGAAAGCTGTACAGATTCTCACAGGCCTTTTAGGTATTAAAAGGAGAGAGCAGGTCTGTAAACAGGATCCTTTCATATGTAGAGTCCAGATTTGAATTATCAAATAGGTTTGAAGGTTTTCTGTCACAGATGTCTGAGTTACTAGCCTGTAATCAGTTATTTTGTTTCATTCAAGGATGTGAGCAATGGTACATAGTTACAAAATATATTTAATGTAGAGAGATATACTTAATATAGAGAGTAGTTAAAATGTCTATGTGGGAGTGGCATGGCTGAACTTTACTGTAAATCAAAGAACTAGCTGTGTTATCCCTTTCTTCAAATATCCACCCTATCACACACACACACACACACACACACACACACACAGTGTTTTTAGATTGAGATCAATCTCTCAAATGAAACATTAATTGCCTAAAGTGGTCTGTGATAAAAACCTGCTTATGGGGCTATGGTTTGATGTTAAAATTAATGGTATAGTTAGACCATTTTAATAACCATACATTCAGTTTTATAATGCTAAAACTGATTCTTGGCTTATGTAAATAATATTCATATCATTTTCAATCAAAAATGCCATTATATTTTATATATATTTATATTAAAAGGTTTATGGAATAAAATTCAGGATACTATTTCTGCTACAGCTTTATGTAGATCTCATTCAATTGCCCAATGAAATGTTATGTTAGTGGTTTGAGTTTTATTATTTTTCAAATATGCTCCATCAAGGGTTCAACATTCCTATAATCACTGTTACTAAGACTTACAAACATGCCGTATGTATAGGCATACAGGATCTCATAGGCTCTCCTCAACCAGCCTCAATGTGCCTGAGAAGACAGTGTTCAGATTAGCACCTTTTGCTGACCACATCATATTCTACCTAAATCTCAGGTGACCTGTTGTCAATCCCCCACCCAGTGTGTCTCTGTCCTTGTTCCTCATTGGCCATCCACCCCAGGTGGTCAACCACATCCTCAAAATCCAAAATCCCTCTAAGACACGAAACAACTGGTCAACTCACCATAGAGAGGGAGCCAGTGTAGGTGAGAACTGCATAGTTGACCACACTTGGTGGGCCTTGGAGGCAAGTTAGTGGTTCTACATTCACACTAACTTTACAGTGAACATGGGGGCTGGGGCAAGCGCTGAGGAAAAACACTCCCGTGAGCTAGAGAAGAAGCTGAAGGAAGATGCTGACAAGGATGCCAGGACTGTCAAACTACTGTTACTAGGTAAAGATCACTGAGCATATATGCATGGGCATGGAACAGTAACAGCCTGGGTTTATGGAGATGGACTGATAGATGTAAATATTATACTTACAGGCCTGTTGAATGATATAGCAACATTATGAAAATTAGACATATATAGAGTTTTCCACTGGTTATTGTTAAAACATTACTATAAGACTTTATTTTATAGTAATAATCTGCAATGTATATGTATTGTAAAGATGGGCTTTATTGAAGAATCCATCTTCAGAATGACTCAAGACTGATTTTTCCCCTCATTTTTTTTGGTATTTCAGAACTACACTGAGTTTGACTTTGTGTTGGATCTGGGTCAGGGATAAGAAACTATATGAGTTCTTGTACACATCAGCTTTGAGAGGCTTAGTGCTAAAGTAATGATCCTCAAGCCTCTTATTCTAGTCCTGTTGGAGATATAGCTGAGAGGCAAGGAGAGGGTCTTTTCCAGATTGGAAGAATTTCAGATGGTAACATCAATATTGTCCCAGATTTTTTTTTTCTTCAGTAATATTGAACGAGTATAAAATGTTCCCTAATCACAGAGACCAGAGGAAGCTACGTATTCGTAATATATATTCACTGCATGCAAAAGACACATTTCTGTGTACATGTACATTTTACTAGATAATCATTGCTATGACCTGCATAAAGTGACTTCCAATGTGAGGAACATTATCTTTCTATATAAACAACAACGGAATATTAATGAATGAAAAAGCCCAGCTACCTGCCTAGCTCATTTAACAGAATGCTCAAACCTAATTATTTATAGTTTGATTAATGAATTAGCACTGACTCTGGCGAATGTGAAGTACTTGATCAAATGAACCAGCAAATTCAAACACAGATGGATGTTGAACCTGGAACAGCATGAATGTGAGATGTGGTATTTTTGGTCCACCTTAATGGACACATAAATGGACAAATGACCTTGTTTTGTGGACCTGAGACATATCAGGCTTTGACTCGCAGTGTTTAAACAAACTGTAGCCCAAAATCAACAAAATGCTGCCTTCTGCACAGCTGCATTCAGTTCAACTCTTGATGTTAGTTCAAAACTGGTGATTTTATCAAGTTGGTCTTGAATTACTTATTGAACTGATTAATAATCATATCTCATAAACAATGATTGTTTTGGAATAAAAACCTCTAAAAACACAATAATCTTTTATATAAACTATCTACTGTTTTTTTTTTGTACTCCTACATTTGGCCCATGCTGACACACTGATTATCATTTGTGCTTCTCTCTTTATCACTCTCTCTCTCTCAAAAAATACCCCCTAAGCATTACATCAAAGAGGGGGAAAAAATCATGACCTTCAGTGAATCTGTTATTAAATGTATTCAATCTGAAATGCCTTCATTGCTCTGTATTACCTCTTCACAGGTGCTGGTGAGTCAGGGAAAAGCACAATTGTCAAACAGATGAAGTAAGTCTTTAGGAAATATGACCAAAACTTTCTGGGCACTTGGCTAAAACTGTGAAACTACATCCACTATAATGTAACCTCAGTCATTTTTTTTTTTTTTGCACTCCCTTAAAATGATCACATATTTAATTGTTTTAAATATGCATTGTTCATCTAAGTGTCTAAGTGTTTCCACGACAGAATTATCCACAAAGATGGTTACTCCCTAGAAGAGTGCCTGGAGTTCATTACTATCATCTACAGCAACACCTTGCAGTCGATCATGGCTATTGTAAAAGCTATGAACACGCTCAACATTAGCTACGGAGATGCTGCCCAGCAGGTATTGGCATGATGTGTCTGAAAGTTTCCTCATTATGATTATACGTATTTGTGATTATACATACAGTATGTTGAATACCCCTATGACTGTATACTGTATTACCAGCTATGTGTGTATGGGTTTTGTTCTATAGGACAATGCCAGGAAGCTGATGCACTTAGCTGACACTATTGAAGAGGGCACCATGCCCAAGGAGCTGTCTGATATTATCCTGCAGTTGTGGAAAGATACTGGCATCCAAGCATGCTTCGACAGGGCCTCGGAATACCAGCTCAACGACTCTGCTGGATAGTATGGTCCAATGTCACTGACTAACTTGCAAACAAATGAACATAAACTGTCTTGCAGTGTCTCAAACATACATACTCTCCCTTACTTTGATTAAAGGCGCTTTATGGGATTCAGAATTTCAGTAGCAACTGTCTCCAAATGTCTCCAAAAATTGGTTATCAGTGACATAAAAACAATAAATCCCTCTCTGCCCTTTAGCTATTTAAATGATTTGGAAAGGTTGATCCAGCCTGGCTATGTCCCCACTGAGCAGGATGTACTGAGATCTCGAGTTAAGACGACTGGTATCATTGAGACTCAGTTTTCCTTCAAGGACCTCAACTTCAGGTACATGCTAACAAATCACAGTATCAGTTTTGCTTCTAACCACGCTAACAACGAAAAATAGAATGGTCTTGTCTGCATATAGCAATGATAGCACTGGGCATAACTGAATAGCTTTATAAGACTATGTATTGACATGACGTCACTGACTAGAGGACACCCCCATAACAATCACCTTCTCTCCTCTGTGCGTAGGATGTTTGACGTAGGAGGCCAGCGCTCAGAGAGAAAGAAATGGATCCACTGCTTTGAAGGCGTTACCTGCATTATCTTCATTGCTGCTCTGAGTGCTTACGACATGGTGCTGGTGGAGGATGATGAAGTGGTGAGACTGAATGTGGCGCCATGCTAATGCTAGATAAGCTCCTAAGATTGCGATCTGATTTGTTCTGAATTCAGCTGGAACCTAGTAAGTCAAGGCATTAGAGAAACAATTCCGCTCTCTCTATTTGTCTCTTAAAGAACCGAATGCACGAGAGTCTCCACTTGTTCAACAGTATCTGCAACCACCGCTACTTTGCTACTACTTCCATTGTACTCTTCCTCAACAAGAAAGATGTCTTCCTTGAGAAGATCAAGAAGGCCCATTTAAGCATGTGCTTCCCTGAATATGATGGTAATTCCAGAAAACATTCAAGAAACACCATGTCTCATCCCAGTCCTTTAGACCTACCAGATGATGCACATTTTTTGCTCTAACCCTGCTTCCAGCATCCCCATATACTCTACATTCAGTGTTTACAATAGCTTGATTAAGTTGTATTGGAAACCAGTTATACAGCAAAATGTAGATGTAGAAACACTGGCCAAAAATTAACTACTTGACAAGGCAATTAAAGATGGAGGTTCCTTCAAGTAACTTGCGTCACCAGTAACAGTAATTTCAGATGTTTCACTGTTAACAAGACATATTTGTCAGTGCTTCTCTCATGATGTAGCATCTTCTAACAAATATTTAATCTGATAGTAGGCTTAACACTAACATGGTAAGATACTGGTCTACATTAGCATGTTCTAAAATTCAGACCTGGCTATTCTATTTCTTTGAAGGACCAAACACATATGAAGACGCTGGTAACTACATCAAGGTGCAGTTCTTGGACCTGAACATGCGGCGAGACGTCAAAGAAATCTACTCGCACATGACTTGTGCTACAGACACTGAGAACGTGAAGTTTGTGTTCGACGCCGTAACAGACATTATCATCAAAGAAAACCTCAAGGACTGTGGTCTCTTTTAAACACGTCCACCCTTGAGAAAAGGTAGGACACCTCTAAACTACCGCAAACAATCAAACACGCTAATAATAAATTCTTCGTTGTGTTGCCCAGATAATATCTGAGCCCTATAATGATCAATCCATCCAGGTTGTATCAATATGATGTTTAAATGCTTGTAAAGCTCTGGAAACACTATAAATCTAAATCTATTCTTCTTTCCTAGGCATGGAGAGCCTATATCTTCTCTTTCTCCAAGATGACAAAGTATTCTCAATTTCACAGGTACACCTAGAACCTATAAAGAGGAACCGGTATATAACTCTGCTAATGTCTTTTCTAAATCCAACTGAATAACATAGAAAGATGCCGCACAGTCACATGGTCCCAATAGTGTCTTACAGTAAAGGAGTATAATTATAGCAGCATTTTATCAGCTGCACAATGAGGCAGAAACGCTCTTCTGAAATGTTAGCTTCTCACAGATTATAGGAGTTTGGACTATATGATTCAGCTCTTATAATTTCAGGCAGTGCTCTATATCTTAGTCTCTGATTTTTGGTGCATGGTATCTTTTAAAACACCTGCATATGCATTTCATTTAAAAAATTCAACCTAAAACATAGCTACATATGTTGTATTGCAAGCAGCACATGTCATACTTATTGGCTTATAAATTTTTCCCATTTTTCAATTATGTAATTGAATGCAATGTAAATCGACCAGACAAAAAAAGATGAGCTTCAGATATAAAATATTATGTTCTAATGATGCTTGGCTCATTAAGAACTGTGTCATGTTACAGTGTAGTTTGAGCTGAGACATTGTGCTGGATCTCAAGGCTTCCCTTTTGGCTTTATAAAAATAATAATGAAACAATGTGAACAAGAGTATAAGAATGTATAGATGAGCAATAAAGCTTCTGTAGACACAAATCTTGCAATATGATTTTCCTTTGAGTATTATTTTGCACACATCTAAAAAAATAATAATAATGTTAGTACCAGATTGGCTTGTTTGGGTATTTCAGAAACTGCTGATCTTCTGGGATTTTCACACACAGTAGTCTCTAGAGTTTACACAGAATGGTGCGAACAAAAAACATCGAGTGAGCGACAGTTCTGTGGGAAGTGCTTTGTTGATAAGAGAGGTCAGAGGAGCTGCCAGGAAGGATATAGTAAATCACATAATCACTCTTTACAACTGTGGTGAGCAGAAAAGCATCTCAGCACGCATTAAACATTGAGCCTTGAGATGGATGGGCTACAACAGGCTCATTGAAATTGGGTAGTTTCGAGAACGCCCCATCACGTGCTCATGATAGCCTCAGATTCTTGTTCTTGGCTGACAGGAGTGGAACCTGATGTGGTCTTCTTCTGCTGTAGCTCATCCACCTCAAAGTGTGATGTGATGTGTTGTGCATTCTGAGATGCTTTTCTGCTCACCACGGTTGTAAAGAGTGCTTATTTGAGCTACTATACTATAGTACTATAGACTTCCTGTCAGCTCAAACCAGTCTGGTCATTCTCCTCTGATCTCTCTCATCAACAAGGTGTTTCAGCCTGCAGACCCTCAGCACACAGGATGTTTTTTTTTCCGCACCATTCTGTATAAACTCTCGAGACTGTTGTGTGTAAAAATCCCAGCAGATCAGCAGTTTCTGAAATACTCAAACCAGCCCATCTGGTACCAACAACCATGCCATGGTTAAGGTCAGAGAGATCACATTTTTTCCTCATGTCTTCCATGTCTTCCCTCTATCTGATGTGAACATTAACTGAAGCTCATGACATGTATCTGCATGGGTTTATGCACTGTGATACTGCCACATGATTGAATGATTAGATAACTGCATAAATGAGCAGATGGACAGGTGTTCCTATTAAAATGGAGACTGAGTATATATATATATATATATATATTATTACAAAACTGATACTACAAATGATGTTAACCCCGAAATATCCATAGGCTGACAGCTCTTCAAAAGAACAAATCTGCAGCATGCAAAACAAACGTGTACTGGAATGATGTGTTTATTTTAGCACCTGCTACAATTGTGTTATAATCAGGCCAACACTGTACATTTCCCTGAGTCTCGTCAAGAACACGAGAGAAAACAAACCACAGGGTTAAGTCAAGCTATTTAAAAACTTTAACTCATTAAACAAAAGTTTTAGTCAGCTGTACATTCCAATTAAACCAACTGCATCACATTCCATTGTTTTCAAACCTTTAATTGAAGTTTAAGTATCTAGAAATTGTCATTCGATTCCAGCAAAATTGGGTGACATGTTAAAGGCAAAACCAACATATAGAGTGTTAGTAAGGTGTTGGGCCACCATCAGAATAGAACCTACAAGTGTCTGGAACTTTACTGGAGAGATGAATACAATTCTTCCTAAAGATATTCCCTTAGCACTAACATTTCAGTCCACAATCTCCCATCAGTGTTCAACCGGCTTGAGATCTGGTGACTGTGAACTCCCTAGCATGCGAGGTACATCATTTTCATACTCGTTGAACCATTCAGTGTGCACTCATGCCCTGTCGATGGGAGAAGGGATCATTACCATTGTGGAAGAGACCACTCCCATCAGGATAGACACGGTTCATGGTAAGGTGATCAGCCAGAATACCTTCAGATTGATTTGCAGGGACCATCTCTACAAGAGGACAAGTAGACCCGAACACACACATATTTCACCCCACCCCCCACCCCCAAAAAAAAAGAAAATTAAAAAATAAAATCCTTTCATTTGGTCAGACTGCATGGAATATACACCATAATCATTGTTCTAGATCATTGTTTTTTAATTAATAACATTTTTGAAATTAATAAAACTCAGTGTCATGTCAGTTTCAGGAACTCTTGAAGCCCTTAAAACTTCTCATTGCACATTTAATCAATTCAGTTTGAAACATCACATATGAATTCCATCACACATTATTTTTCACGTATGTAGTCCATCACACCATTCAGTGATGGTTCTGGAATCATTACAATGAAATCAACCATTAAGTAAATCAAATAAAATCAATCAATCAAGATAAAAGTCCATTTACAACATCAGAGAAGTTAAATTCTCTGAGCAAGTGTTGATCGATAGCCCCTTAAGAAAACCCAAAATCCTGTTATATGGCTTTGTTCAGAAATCACACATCAGTACAAACCGTGACGTCTTTACCAATACTTGCTAGTTATCACACGGTTTCTACGTTAATCATCTTTCACACGACATTCACACTAGTCTTTGATAAATATTATCGTATGAATACATAATGAAAAAAAGTTGATCCTGAGGACTATCCAGAGATTCCGAGTTGTATAAGGCACACACTTGTCCCCATGACGTGGCTATTCCACCATCATGAATATGAGTGAGACTTTGGACCAAAAAAAAAAGTCACTAAATTACTAGCAGCAGTGCAAAAGAAATATAATATGGGATAAGGGTAAAAGACGCTCAATTGGCTGCAGTGGGAAAAAAAAAAAAAAAGTTAATCTTGTCTGTGCTGTGGCACTGCAACACAACGCAAACTAAAATTCATCAGCAAGAGCACAGAATAACAAGGTATTGCTGAGTGAATGAAGGTCTTGTAAACAGTTTCATTCGCTGCAGGTTTCTGGAAGGCACATGGTGCAGGCTTGTCAGACTATCTGAACAGGAAGCTCAAGCTCAAGACCGGGTACTCATGAGGAATCAAACGACAAGCTCAACAAAATGCAACAAAATTGTCCAGGGTCCATTGCGACAATAAAATTTGGCACTGAAATACTGGTTATAAATCATGGAATAAGAACACTGCTGCTCCTAGAGCACCAGTCAGCCCTGAATAAAGTTTTTTTTTTTTTTTACACTAAATCAAATGTTGGAAACAATCTTACAGAGCTACAATGCTACAAATAATGTTCTTAATCACACTCTCAGGGATTTCCCCTCATGAGTCAGAAGTGTGTAACCTAAATCACATGAGGAGCTTCTTGCAGTACTCTTTACAGCTCTATGTATAGACACTTCACTTGAGATAAACTACTGGAATGGCCCTCAAGAAGGTGACAGCTGGGGAAATGGTAAGAGTGAAGTCTGACAAAGGTGTGTTAAGGAGTGGAATGCAGCCTAATTTGTAAAATACCAACTGGTCAAACTTAATGCCAATTCACTATTAACAATGTTAAAATTATTGAGGAAATGTACTGATTTATGTCACATCCCCTGAAGTGTCTCCTTGTAAAAGAATCTCGCACTGAACGCAGTAACATCAAGGTTTAACCAGACTAACCGATCAGCACAAGGTAAAGGTGCTGGACCATTGAGCTGTTAAATGCATCCGATGAGGTTCTTGTGCAAACAAACAATAAGAATTTAAAAAAAAAAAAAAAAAAAAGTTCCCAGTTTGGACAGCCACACTGCTAAACCTCTTCAGAGGGTTGATATTTTATACTAAACTCCAGCCGATGGCGATGAGGTCACGAAAGGCCGACCATGTGGTCAATCTGTCTCATGTACACACTCTTCAGGGGAAGACCATAGCGGCGCTCCTCAGGGATCCGTTCGCACTACAAGAGATAAACGTACACTTGTTATCTAATCATAAAAGAGCAGACGATGCTTCACGAGTGCGTTAACCGTTACACTCTGTTCAGTTCAAACATCGCAAATGATTTTTAACATAAATCGTATGTGCTGAGATTAAGTCAGTCTGGTCTCTTTTGCAAAACAGATTCTCTGGTAACAAAGCTTAAGATTAATAGATGGACTCTCTATTGGGTGATATGATCTAGATAAGGCTCTAGGTTAATGACTTAATTATACCCTTTTCAAGGACCTAGCTAATATATATATATTTGTTTTATATTCTTCAGGTATTTTCTATGAATGAAAAAAGTCTATAGATTTGCCAAATTTTTCAAGAATGCTTTTCTTTGTTTCTTTGTTTGTGAGAAGTATTCATAATGTTTCACGTTCATAATAAAACTATAAAATTGCAGTTTAACACTATAATACAGGACTTCAAAAGCAAAATAAATTCCATGGATCCTCTCAGTACAGATTTATGACATTGTTTTAAATGTAAAGAAAAAAATTAGTTATGGAGACTTGGATTAAACTCACTCAATTTAAAGAACCAGTCTAACAAACTAATAGCTTTAAGTACTCGATTAAACATTAATTAAGGGGGCAGTCGTGGCCTAATGATTAGAGTTGGACTTTCAGAAGGTGAACCTGAAGGTCGTGGGTTCGAGTCTCGGGTCCAGCAGGGATTGTAGGTGAGGGGAGTGAATAACCAGTGCTCTCTTCCACCCTCAATACCATGACTGAGCTGAGACCCTTGAGCAAGGCACCGAACCCCCAACTGCTCCCCGGGTGACGCAGCGAAAAAGGCTGCCCACTGCTCTGGGTGTGTGTGTGTGCACTTGGATGGGTTAAATGCAGAGCACAAATTCCGAGTATGGGACACCATACTTGACCACAAGTCACTTCACTTCATTATACTAGCTTGATTTCCACTGTAACTTGGAAAAAAAAATAATAAAAAAATATCACTGAAGCATGGAACCCCACTTTGAGGAGCACTGTTACTGTTACACAACACTGTTACTGTCAACTGCTGGTATCTGAGGGGTTTAAACTTTAGCCAATAAACAAACATGCATGTTTTAAAAAAAGGATACCCTGATTTCATAAACATTTCGTACACTGTATTCTTACATTGCTGATGTTGGCTGGAGGCTCCTTGGTGAACTCCTTACATGGGACCTGTTCTTCCCAGCTTTTCTGCCTAAAGCGTGGGTCTATAGGCACTACGTGACCTTCCGTTGTGAAAAGGTATTTGCTCCCCGACTTGTGCAGAGGGTTGTCTTCATCAAAGAGCTGCAGAAAGTCAACATAAATCAGTGTGTGACTGCAGACACGCGGGCTGCAAACCAGATTTAAACCGAAAACCTAATCCTCATTCCCGATTCACTAGCTTTTTATGGTTTCTGAGAATGAATTTGGGCTGGGCATAGTGTTGATCAAAGGAGGTATAATCAGAAAAATACAAAATGTGCTGATGGTACAGTCTGGAATCACTTTATGCTCAGCATTTTGTGAAGAGGTGTAGGAAGGAACGCACATCAAGATTTTTTTTTTCCTTCTCCCAGATTTTGGATCTGTGAAGCATTTATAAAATTACAGAAATACTTTCCTAAGTTAGTCTTTAGCCCAATGGGAACACATGAAAACTATTTGCAGATATTATTACACACCTGTGAGTTAACGTATACTGTACAGGTGCTGTTATGTTGAGAGTATGCTATGGTAAGTGTATTTGTACCTTGGTGGGCTAAATCTGCCCATGTCATAGACAAGTTAACATAGTAATTAACACAGGTAAACAGGGTGCCTCAATGAATGTTCCCTTTAAAACAGAGTTAGAAAGTAAGGAGTTCATAAGAAAGACACAAATATATTGAGGGACAGAGGCACATACCAGGTACAGGTATTTGCAGGTCTCACTGAGAAAGAAACTCTCCATGCGGTCCTCCTTGGACTTGTCTACGACATGATGGAGTGTGGCATAGCCACATCTGCGAAGAACAGTCAGGTATAAACATACTGTATATCCGGATATGGATCATTAAGAAAACCACATAATAAGGACATCACATGGCCACTCGTGTGTTATAAAGTATCCCAGTGACGCAGACAGCTTACTTGACTTTGGTATTCTTCTCAAGGCTCTGAAGTATGTCCATGCCGACATGCAAATAAAAAGGATTCTTGGTGGCCTGTGAGGGAGTTTTTAAAAAAAAAAAAAAAAAAATCATCAGATTCATCTTTGCTTATCTTTACAATTAAACTCAATTGACTCATCACATTGAGTCAATTGAATCATTCTATTTTAATAACTATGCTTTGCAGAACTGCCTGAATTTTCATTTACTGTATACAATAGTATACATCTCCACAGTTCCAACCTTTCACCCTCACGCATTTAACTTTAATTATATTACAACGTGTTCTTTAAAAGTAATGGCTGTATTCTTATGAAGAGTTAAGGTTAGCCCTACAAGCTGGTGTTACTGGCACAGTGTTAGGGCTTATTACTCTGAATGATCTGCATCTGTGGTGAAACAGGGTGAGCCATATTCATACAATATGCAAATAAAAGACTGAGTATTTCCAGATGGCCAAACAGACTCACCATCTGTGTTCAAAATCAATGCTCATTTTAACATCTTATGGCAAAACATTAGTCCATACATTGTTCCCAGTGCTGGAATCTGCTATTTTTTAGGGTTCCTTTCATAAATAACGGCCACTAAGAGTTACACAGTCAGCCTAGCAAAGAGAAGATGAAGGCAAGTGTTTGTACCTGATATAGCAGGTATGTAGACTCAACTAGCTCAGGTCTTAAAGGGTAAAAGAGTACATCTGGAGCCTGGAGCTGCCAGTTGTACCTTTCCGGCAATGCGCCGAAACGCCTCCAGATTGCATAGTAGAAGGCATGGAGACAAATGGCGTTTTCCACGTCTCCATTTAAAACCTGGAAAAAAAACAAAAAAGAAATGAATCAGTAGAGGGTGCATACAGGATGTGAGAACCCTTCTGAACTCCTACACATGCACTGGGACATCCTCCTGCTGGGTACATGCAAATGAAGATCCCAAGACCACAAGTGCACCAAACTAATATTAAACAAATGACCTGAATACAAGATGCCCAAGGTTGCCAGATTCCAGTCCAAATCACAAACCGCAATTTACTGTAAACCAGCACCAAAATGCAACTGTGGAAAAACTACAAATACTAGCTGAAGGTGATTTGTTTTAGATAAAAGAATATAGCCCCATTGTGGGGACTTGTGCTTAATTTGGGAACTCTGAATACTGTTGGCGCTGGTTAGAATGTGTCAGCTTTTTTTTTTTTTTTTTTTTTAACCCACTCAGTGTAATTAAAATGGATGCATTTACAATTTATACGTTTCTGCTATTCTTCTGGACAGAAAATGAAATTTTTGAGGCAAGAAATTTCAGTGAAATTTCAGTGCATCCATAGTATGCAATGCAATGGAACGAAAGAGAGGTGAAAGAGAGTGAAATGAAAACGAAAGAGAGTAACACACCTGCAGGCCAGGAAAAAATGCCTGAAGAGAGTCGATCCAGGTGTTCATGATCTGTCCGTTAAACATATTCACATTTACGTAAAGAGGAGGGTCACCTTCTCCTTCATTACAAGCCTCTCTCCTGTACGAAAAAAAACAAAAAACAATTCTTTCTTATTTTTTAGAGCCTGTGATTAACAGACCTGAATATTTGTTGAGTAAATACTTCTAATCAAGTCTAATTCTAAACCTACCCTGGGGACAGCATGTTATACTGGCAACTACAAACAGCAGCTCTGACATCTCAGAGATCACAGAGACTGTTATAATATAAATGTACAATGTGTGTTTCATTCCATCAACTTCTCTTAGACAAATATTACGAGGAGGATGCGATTACCTAATTACCTAACCAAAGGCAAGCATGACAAACAATATCTCGTCATGCCAGAGGCGACAGCTAGCCAACAGCAAGCTAGGTCCATAACCATAACTGCCATAGTAAATTAACATAATTCTATAATACCATTTCAAAAAATGCATGCATGATTCTTTTCAATCCTTTCCTTAGCAGTCACTGTTTCCATAAATATTTATCACATTTTTTCTTTACCTTTCCCCATTTTTTGCTTTTTAAAAATATTGAACATCTTGGGTATCTCTGGAGTTTCCATTAAAGTGTTTTTATGAGCAGGTGAATGGAAACCCACACACCCACACACACACCCCCATGACAGAAGCACATACACACCCTCTCCTCAAGTGGCTCTGAATGCTCTCATAAGCAGCCATGAACATCTTGTAGTCTTCTTTTTCTCCAAAGAGAATGTAAGACTTCAGCAGGTATTCATAGAAAGAGTCCATGCCTGCGCCCAGGCCGCTTTGCTTCCCAACCCATTGACCCGTCTGGATGTTCACCACATTTCCTGAAATGAAGGGGGGGGGGGGAATGAAACACAGAAACCAAATACATTCTTCCCAGAAGTGCAAATTATAAGCATGCTCTCTTTGGCTGCCTTATCATGTACATCTACCTTGTATTTACATTCACTGGCCATTTTAGAGTACCATTCATTGACCAGACATTATTTATGCTTTCAGCACAGTAGTAGTGTGCACCTACTGTAGTATACAGCTATAAGATGGACCAAAAAAGTAGGTGTATAATAACGTGACCAATAAGAATATAGAGTTCTTAGAGTCTCCTGAGTGGTGCAACTAGTGTTCACCCTATCATAGAGAGATCCTGATGATGCCACAGCCATCAGTGACGGAGATTTAAGAGAGCACAAAAAATTGGCTATGCTTCCTAGATGAGAGGGATGGCATCACTCTCTCCCCCCTATCAATCACTGGGACACTAGCCAATTGTGGGCATCTGTGAGCTCATGTATGAAGAAGAGGGCAACACCGCTTTCCTCCACGTGTGTCGCACTGCCCTGTGATGGTGAGCATGAGCAGCAGTGCGAAAACACGTGGAGGTTGGCATCACATGTCTCAGAGAAAGCACATGTTAGCCTTTACCCTCTCTGGGTCGTAGCTGTCATGTGATAGGAGAGAGTTAGCTAGTGGGTACGAATTGGCATGACTAAACTGGGGAGAGAGGAAAAAAAAAAAAAGAACATAGTGCTTAAAAACTCCAACAATTCGGCTGTGCTTGATACGCTCGTACCAGCACCATCCAGAGCTCTATAATTTGGTATTATTGTAAGTACAAACACCTAAAGAGCAATCAGCCTTTTCTGATCACAGTGTTTGTCAGAAAACTGTCTCAAGGTCCAATCTGGCTTGTCCTACTTTCTATAACAAACTATGTGACAGATTTACTGAAAAATAATGTTGTTTAATGAGAATTCTGAAAGTCATACAGCCTGCACTTGGCCTTACCAAGCAGCCCTGTTTGGTTGCTCCTCAGGTTCCAGAGAGCTCGGACAGCCCTCCTTGCCACCCACTCGAACGTGGAGTCGCCAAGCAGACGGCTGAGGATGCCAAACTCAACCAGAAGAGATCCTGCACCTGCTGTGCACGTCTCGTTGATGCTGTCAGGAGGCACGCCGCTTTTCAGATTCACCTGTCCACACAAGTTGTTTAAAATCATTTCGCATTAATAGGATAGGACCTCATACAGGAAAAAAAAAGGGGAACAAGTAAAAGTCAGCTAAAGTTTGCTAAATTAGTATAATACTCTGAATACTGACATTAAAATCATATATACACACACGCACACTAATATATATATATATATATATATATATATATATATATATATATATATATATCATACAAGCCAACATGAGATGTTCATGTGAACAGAGGTCTGACCCTGGGGTAAGGGATGCCAGTGCTGGTGTTCTCGAAGGCAGGTAGCAGCCGCACAGCCAGGTCATGGGCCAGATGTAGCAGCTCATTATCGTAATCTTCCAGCCCCACATCTCCGAACGGGTGCCGGGGATCGGTCAGAAGAATGTGAGCTGAGATTAGACTGCCCAGGATTCTGAGGGAGAAATTGAAGACCTTCACAGCTGAACCTTATAACAAAAGCATTGATTTGTTAGGTGATATCAGTGTTTATCAAAAGTGTAACAACACTGTATAACTGACTTTCATACTGACTTTGCACCATACATGTTAGGATGCACTGCCAAAAAAAAAAAAAAAAAAAAAAAAAAAAAAAAGTACATATTTGCAGGCAGAACAGAACAGGCCTCCCTGTCACCTGCTCAAGCGTGAGTAAGAGCTCACACCTAGTGAAGCAGGACTTTTATGTACAGACTCTACTAGCAGTTATTCATACAGGAGGAACGGAAAGCCCATTCCCACAGCCTGATCTCAATGCCTGGGTGAGGATCTTAGAAGATAGGAGAACACAAACCAGTTTTGAAACCACAGCTCAAAATTGTTACATACAAATAAAATAATTGAGTGCAGTTGTAAGAAAGTATGCAATGGCAAATAAATTTGCCACGTTTTCAATGAAATGAAACTGGTTGAATAAATCCAATGAAATGACTATAACCACTGAAAGCTTTGAAACTTTTTCATTGAATATGAAAAATGAAAGGAAGTGCAAAAATTACTGTGGATGACTGGGTCCTTCAGTCATCATTACAAACACACAGACACACACTCGTACAATGGATATAAAACGTCTACACACCCCTGTTAAAATGGCAGGTTTTATGAATTCAAAGAATGACACTAAGATGCATCATGGCAGATCTTTTCCCACCTTTAACGTGCACTTGCAGAGTATACATATAAACTGAAAAAAAATAAACAAATCAGAAACTTTTATAGGGGGGGAAAAAAAATTACAATAACCTAGTTGCATAAGTGTGCACACCCCTGAACTACTACTTTGTTGAAGCAACTTTTGATTTTATTCCACCACTCGGTCTGTTTTTCTACCCAAGTAAAAAAATTACACACTGAGTGGTGCAATAAAATCAAATGTTGCCACTCAGACTGATTTAGTTGGGCTGGGATGTTTTTTGTGAGAAAGGGCTTCCGTCTAGCCACCCTACCCCATAGCCCAGAATACAAGAGATTGTTGTCACATGCAGAGAGTAATCTGTACGTCAGATATTCCTGCAGCTCCTTTAATGTTGCCGTAGGTCTCTTGGCAGCCTCCCTGGTAAGTTTTTGTCTTTTTTGTAAATTTTGGAGGGACATCCTGTTCTTGGTGATGTCACTGTGGTGCTCCAACAATTTTCTCCACTTGTTGATGATGGCCTTCACGGTGTTCCATGATTCATCTAATGTTTTGGAAATTCTTTTATACACCTCTACTGACTGCTATCTTTCGATAAGTGAGATACCATGCATGCTTTGTAAAGTATTTGCGGACCATGGCTTCAGTAGTCAAATGAAACCAAGAAGAGGTCAAGAAGATCCTCCAGAAACAGCTGGTCTTTATTTGGGGTTGATCAGAATAATTTCAATGATGATAGCTGTATGATAATTACTTTTGAACATGAGATTGAACATGATCGGTTCCTTCTGAACACAAGCCACATCCCCAGGTATAAAATGGAGTGCACACTTATGCAACCAGGTTATTGTAAGTTTTTTTTTTTTTTTTTCCCCATTTTTCCCTAAAATGTTTCTGGTTGTTTTTCACTTAATTTTATACGCCGTAATTTCACACTGAAGGTGGGAAAAAGTTCTGACATGATTTTATCTTGGTTTAATGTTTTTTCATCACGAAAACGTGCCATTTTAACAGAGTTGTATAGACTTTTTATATCCACTGTACACGCACACCCCCATAAAATGTGATTTTTAAAAAGCCTATTCAAGTCTTGAGAGTAGAAAATTATGACTCATTCTGTCTGACTGATAACAGAATGGTGTACCATTCCATTTAACCAAGGACTTCCTCCTGCCTTTCAGGCATAACCATGATATCACACCAGCCGCACTGCATAAGTGTTATTGTACAGGCCTGTTGTAATTGTTCAGTCATGCCCATGTTCCACACATGCTACCGGCATGACTGAATGCTTCTTTTCTATTCAGGAAAACTAACGCCAAAATGTACAACCGCATCAGTGAAACCCGGGGACAGATTAAGTTGAGCTAACTGTAACTACAAAAGAACGCAATAAAAACATGACTTGAGAGAGTGAGGCACTGCATAAACAGCCTATTTTTCTAGTTATCCATGAGTATCATTACAGTACAAGCAGTTTTCTATTAACTGCAGGTAGCACAATCATGATATTTTCCTAGATTATAATTTTAAATAAAGTTCACAGTGAATTGTGATTGTGTGATTTCAGCAGATTTCTATGGCGTTCACAATTCACTTAAATGCACGAGAGGGAAAAAATTTAGACATGGTGCAAACCAAGCGCAGAGTGACGCACTGGTTAGAGTCTGATGCGCCCGACGGAGCTGATGTGGTTTGAAGCAACTACCACGTGACACTTCTTTCACCCATGCCGAAAAAAGCAAGCTCATCCAGTAGGAAATGGCCTTATGACTCTGAGCAGTGTATCTTTCTGTGTGACCAGTTTCGATCTTCAGCAGATTGTGCTGAGAAAATAAAAGTAAACAGTGAAACAGGTATGTGAAATGCTCACCTGATGTTGGCCTCAAACACTTGTACCGTGGAATCCTTGTCAAAGCTGACAGTGTCAATAACCAGCCTGACAGCGCGATGAAACTCGGACACATTCCCAAGCACCTGTAGGAAGAGCGTAATCCCAACCATGACATTCACAATAAACTTAAGCACAAGTTTGCATTAAAATCATGAAATAAATATAGTGTTGTTTTAAACATAACTCTTCGATTTAATACATCTTGACTTGTATCATAGCTCAAACTGTTGTGAAGCTTTCAAAATACATACGCCTCTTACTAATAGTGATCAACAGAGTGTAATATTGTGAAGAAATTTCTTGAAAGGTATAGCATGGTAAAATTGGGCGAAATGATAAACTGTAGAACTCAGGTCTACAGAACTTTAATGAGGATAACATAAATACAGTTAAAGCCCATAAAAATTAGGCCTTTGTAACAAATGTCACTTTGTTTCATAACCTGAACTTACCAACAGAGTATCAAGAGTGTCAATTAGTGTCAGGGAGTAGTTGCCAAGCACGTCATTGATGTTGATGTTTGACCTAAAATGAAAGCACTGGGTGTAAGTGAAAGTGGTCTAGTCCAGATGATGAATCATGTGACTGGTCGAACGTCAAGTGTTCTCCTATACCAAGCTTTTAAATGGCAGGGAAAGAGCTGTGTTCTGCAGATCAAACACAAGGTCTTCTAGATACACCATGCAAAGAAAGCATTAAAAAGTGAACTACCTGCAAAAGATGCTATTAAGAACAATAAAGGGTGCATATAATATCGTTTTGCAAGAGACGCACTACATAATTTAGGGTGTTCTCTGCTCTAACACTTGTGTCCAGATCATTCTGAGAACACCTCATACGATCTTCGGACTGACGCAGATCCAGGGCTGGTTAGTAACTTATGAGAAATTAGCAGGTGCTGTAAGATATAGAGAGTGGTGGTTCAGCAGGAATAACGGGAAGAGTGTGGGTTTTAATCCCAGACGAGCTGAGTCACATGGAAGAGCAGGGAATACACAAACATGTAAACGCTAAAAGAACTGGGGAAACAGCGTCTTAGAGGGCAAACAATTAACTCTAAAGAGTTACACTGAAACTGAGATATGTGGTGTTTGTCTCGGTCATACAATACAGGCAAAAAAGATCATGGAAAAATGTCTTTGTGGTTAATTAGTACCAAAAAATAAAGTACCAGGAACTGGTGGAGGAGTGCAGAGGCAGGGGCTGGAGAACAGTCTACGAGCCCATAGAGGTCGGCTGCAGGGGCTTTGCAGGACGTTCATTCTGCAAAGCCCTCGGACGGCTGGGTGTTACAGGGACGGCCAAGAGGAGGGCCATTCAATCGGCTAGTGAAGCCGCAGAGAAAGCCACAAGGTGGCTATGGATTAAGAGGGCTGATCCGTGGGCTGCTACTGGGACGCAAGTCGGGGCTTGATCACCCCCGGCTGGGTCGCCTGGGTGAGGGTGTCTGTTGTAAGACCCGAAACACCCTACGACCCCAGGAAACAACACTGATGATGCGTCCCAGCACATCCAGGAGATGTTTCTCAAAGAGGTTAATCTCACACTAGAAATATGAGAGAATTTATTTCTAAGAAAAATAAAAACACTTAAAAATTAAAAAGGATATAAAAATATTGCTTTTTTTTTTATTTTTTATTTTTATATATAAACAAAACCACGTCACAATTATTGGTCTAGAAAAGGGGTGTTCAAAGTCTGCCCCAGAGGGCCAGATGTGGCCTGCAGACTTAACAGGCCCAGATGTTAACTGGCCCGTGACTTCTCTATTAGAATGTATGATAGGTGGCACAAATGCACGAGCCTTTTTTTTTTTCCTCTGACTACACCTCCAAATTAATTTACAGAATGATATTTAGTAATGGCTACACCAAAATTGAAAAGGGGAGAAGAGCTGAATTCTTGAAAGATCCTTAACTAAAGTGGATTTGGAATCAAGTACTAAAAATGACAATTTAATTTATGATTGTTAGTTTGTTCAATTACTTTTGGTCCCTGTAATGGAAGGAACACATAAAAAGTGTTTTTTTTATGTTTTTTTTTTTTTTTTTTTAACTGATTTGGATGTAGATACCCTCAAAGGATTATATATGACACCCCTGGCCAAGGAAGTTCACCTGAGCGTTCAAGAACTTTTAAGCAGTCGTGACTATATAAATAACTACATGGCTGAAAATGCGCATCTCCGCTGTTAGGATAATAATTAAGACATTTAAGACAATCAGAGCTGTAATGAATTTTGTAGAAGACTGTAGCATTTAGGGGTCACAAAGTCTCCAAATCTACAATTAGACGCTGCCTCTATGCTAAACAACTACAGTTGGGGTCATTAAGATTTGTGGAAAACGTGTACATCTTATGTAGCTTCTGAAGGGCGGTACCAAATGAAAAAAAAATAAGATCTTTAAACAACATAATATACACCGATCATACTGTTCAAAAGTTTACATCCCCGTGGCTCTTAATGTGTCGTGTTGCTTTCTTGAGCATCAGTGAAGGTTTGCACCTTTTATAACAGTTGTGTACGAGTCCCTCGGTTGTCCTCAGTGAGAAAAGATGGATCTAAACATCATATAGTTACTGTTGGAAAGGGGTCAAATATGCAGAAGATGCTGGAAAACCAAAGAATGTGCAGTACCTGGAGGATTTTTCTGAAGAACAGTGGGCAGTTTAGCTGCTCAGGACAAACAAGGGACTCATGAACAACTATCACAAAACATAAAAACAGTCGTTGGTCATCCAGGTAACAAAAAAAAAAAAAAAAAAAAAATCAAGCGTATGTAAACTTTTGAACCGGTTCATTTGTGTAAATACAGTTATTATTGTGTTTTGTGGACTATATGCAAACATCTGTGTGAAATTGCTTATTCAGGGCAGTACTAAATAAAAACAAAATGCAATTTTTATGATGATTTTATGATTTTTTTTTTTTTTTTTTAATTATTACATTTTAACATTTTGCAGATTCTGCAAGGCGTGTATAAACTTACTACCACAACTGTATTTGGAACATGTGCCGGAAGAAAACTGCGTCTTTCATCTAACCACAAACGTAAGCACCTGGAGTTTGCTAGAATCTATTGATATACAGAAAAGAACGCAACCTCCGCTGTTAAGGACGGTGCGTTATCTGTGATATTGTGGGGATGTTTTTCTTCCAGAGGCACTGGGAACCTTCTTAGGATACATACTGTATCATCATGGACTCCACAAAGCATCAGATTTTAAATGAAAATCTGGCTGCCTCTGCCAAGCTGTTGGGTCACGGTTGAAGGACAATGAACAACAAAGACGCATCGAAATCAACACAAAAATGGTTCTCCATTGTAAACATGTGGAGTCGAAGGCGTCTCTTCGGCTCTCTAGGACCTGCAGAGATCTGTAGGGGGGAGTGGTGTCAGATATCTTGCTCTGTATTCTCCATTCTCACTAAGCATTATAGGAGAAGATTCAGGGCTGAACAAAGTACTAAATGGAGGGATATGACACTTCATTTATCAAATATGTAATTTTTGGTTTTATTAGAATAAAACTACTTCATTTAAAGGTTAAATTTCACTCAATTTTAGTATGAAATCAGGGGCATTGCGAGACTCTATTTACTGGGACAAGAGCCCTAGTAGATTTTTCCTGATAAATCATTGTCTCATGATATTGTCAGTAGATACGTCTGAAATTAGGCTCTCCTATTCATTGAACATCGTGAGTTCATTAACATCATTTGAATTATTTAAGACGTGAAAGCTGATAGTAATTCCAGCTGAAGAGAAAATATCCTGCGCAGTCTCTTCCATCATACGCCTCGGCCCCTCGCTGTGCTCCTCCTCCCTTCACTTTTCCACGTGGAAACCTCGACTTGCAGTCAGACGATAATTCATAATACGACATTGTAGCTGAGGAGCGGTAACTACCAGGCTAACGCTTATCGCTGTGTTAATGAGTAGTATGTGAACTTGCATTCAGTTGAATGAGGACATCCCGTTTTCCAGATCCAATTTCACAGATTTAATTTTCACACATTATCTTGTTAACTGCTAAAAGAATGCTTGCTTATCTCTAATTTGGCATTCTGCCACAAACGATGTGATTTAGTCATCATCAGTGAAAGCTTTTTGAAGTGGTTTGTTCATTTAGGGGCCTAGTTAGTTGTCAGTTCGCTCAGGAAAATGCTAGTTGTCATCAGTCAGATGAGGGTAAGCAGACAGCAGGGACAAGCGTTGGACGTTGCAGATGACTGCGGTAAGACAACTACAATCCTTTGAGGAAGGGCATCTTTTTCTGTATTCTGTAAAGTATATTACATTATGCCTGTATTGTTACTGGGAATATAACTCATCCTGATTGGAGTGTAGAGTATTTGAGGTTCAAGGAAATGAATATATAAAGATCCCGTGTAATGCTCGAATGAGTGCTGTTTGCTCTCGTTTTAATGTATTCATAAGAAGGTGGGGCAGGACATGTCAAAGGGCTCGTCTCTTTTTGAAAAATAGCCAATAAGCTTTAGTTTAGTCTCAGCTTCGCAACATAAGTCACTGTTGGTGCTGTTTTTGCAAAAAAAAAAAAAAATAAATAAAATAACAACAATAATAACAATAATAATAATAATAATAATAATAATAATAATAATAATAATAATTGCTGGGGGTGGAGGGATTTAGTCTTAGCTTGGCAACATAAATCACCAGAATTGAGCTGTTTTAGCAAACAAACAAATAAATAAAATTTAAAAAATAATTTCTGGATGGGGGGATTTAGTTTAAGCTTGGCAACATAGGTAACCAGAATTTAGCTTTTTTTGCAAAAAATAAAAATAAATAAATAAATAAATAAATAAATTCTGAGGGGTGGGCGGATTTGGTTTAAGCTTGGCAACACAAGTCACCAGAATTGGGTGGAGGCATTTCCATGGACCCCCCTTGACATTTTGGAGTAGTTTTGTAAACTTGTTCAGAGAGCTGTGCCCCATCAGTAATCACACTCTAGACTCTAGAAACAACCCTGGATGAGATTAACCACAAAGACGTTTTATCCCATCAGCTTTTTCACCCATCTTTCCCAAGGCCTGTCTGTTTATAGCAGCTTTCCCACACCACAGTGCCGGTTACAGAGCGCCTCTCTGAGAGGCTGGAGAAAGCCTGATGTGTGTCACCTACAGCACACACAGGTAACTCACGGGTTTAGCACGTCTGGTCCTCTGCCCTCACAGTCGATGGGGTTAAGCTCGTCTTCAGGAAAGGCGTATTTCATGTAGTTGTCATAGCCGAAGTAGAACATGTCCCTGGCCATTGCCTTCATTTTAATCTTGAGGGCGTCAGGAAAAGAGCCATACTTCCTGTCATACTCGTCTCTGCTAGCCTTAAAGAAGCTGAGGTAAGACTTCTTCGGCGTGTTCGCGCTGATCTTTGAGCAGGTTCCTACTGGATGGTCCCTGTTTTCGTACACACGCTGTGACCAGCTGTTGGTCCTCTGCTCTCCATCTGTCGCAGGCTCATTGTGTTTGTGCAGGTTGAAGCTGAACTGGAGCGGGAAGTGAAAGCCCCAGCTGGGTCCGAGTCCAAACGCGAGCCACAGGATGCAGTTCAGGGCCACACGCAGCACAAGAAGACCCACTACTATTGACCTCCATTGCATCTTTGCTTGACGGCGGCCGTCAGAGTCATAATTCACGTCGACGGTGGTGATTTTTCGACGTATCGAAGCGCAAACTGAGTACCGTAACCTCCCTTCACTTTTTTTCCTTTAAGCTTTTCAAACGCACAGTCACAGTTCCTGTCAACAAACCGAGCCCTCCTCGACTGTCAGAGCTGATTGGTGCGCCGCCTCTGTCGTCACGACGGACGGCGGTGATTGGCTGGTGTGAGTGTCAATCAAGCGAGAAAACACAGCACGGGTGTCGTGGCGTTGCTCGGTGTTGGGCCAAAGAGAACGGCACGAGTCTCAATGTCTCGCGAGAGTATACGAGAATGAGGCTGGGTCCAAATTTCCAAAATGTATGTTTGAAATACTCCACCTAAAAGTTTAAGAACAAGAGTTTAAACTCTGCATGACTCCCAGAGATTCTTATTAAACAACTAAAGAAATATATCAGCAGAGTTCTTGAGTCCTCCTGCATCTTTTTGTGATGGTTTAATTTCTTTTAGTTAAACTATTAGCTAGTAGAGCATTAAAAAAAAAAATAATAATAAAATTTTAATTCCAAGCAGGATTTCATGTGTCTTGCACTGAGGAGAGGCTTCTGCCTGGCCACTGTGCCATAAAGCCCAGATCAGTGTAGGGTCGCATTGATGGCTTTGTTTTTGCTCTGATATTCATTTTCAGCTGTTAGACCTTATATATGTGTGTGCATTTCCAAAGCATGTCCAATCAATTGAATTTGTCATAGGTGGACTCCAATCAAAGCGTAGAAACATCTCAAAGATGATCCACAGAAATGGCGTGTACCTGAGCTAAATTTCAATGTCATAGAGAAGGGTCTGAATACTTATGTCAATGTGATATTTCAGTTTTTTCTTTTTAATAAATTTTCACAAACAAAAAAAAAATGAAAGCATTTTAACATAAGGCTGAAACATAACAAAATTTGAAAAAAATATAGGAGTCTGAATACTTTCTGAATGCACGGTATAAAGTTAATTTCAGGCTCCACTAAGCCCAGGAAGTCCCTCACCGCTCCAGGGTTCAGTTTTGAGCTTTGGTTATTGTGTGTGCTGAGTTTTACATTTTCTCCACATGTGCATGGTTTTCCTCTGAGTACCTTTAAAAACAAGCTGAATAAACATGCTGAAAAGTAGAAAAATAAAAGTAACTTTTCAATTCGTTGTATTTAAATTTACAACAATTTGGCATGCTGGGAATCTGTTGTCTCAACACAAGACATATAAAGGAATAACACTTCAAAAATGACTTCTCTTAACAATTTGTTTAGTACAGAATTCTACTTTATGGTGCAAACTCCACAATCTTTGAGTAAACAGATGTGTATTGATGAGTATATATGAGTATTAAAGTAGACACTTCCAAAAATGAAGCAAATGGAGTGCAAGTAGAATATTGAGATAGATTTCAGTTTCATGTAAAGTGTTGCTAGTTTATTATTGATAACACCATCCTAAGAGTCACAAGCAATAGTTATTCACAAGATGTAGGTAACAATTTAAGGTAAGAAAATGTGACCACTAAATAAAACAAAACGTTGCTGAATAACTGCTTCATCAACAATTTACAGTACTGTACAAAACTCAGAGACCACTATTTTGTTTTCATTCAAATGACCATTCAGTAATTATTGCTCATTATTTGGTGGCAAACAATAATGATGTGACAATGTACAGTACATTAATTGTATTTTCTGTCAAGAACCATGCAGATCTTATTTGAATTCAAGTCAATTTTATTTATTAGCTTTATAGAAATCCAGATATGGATTTACATTTAGATCCCTAATGAGCAAGCCAGAGGCAATGATGGCAAGGAAAAACTCCCTGAGATGACATGAGGAAGAAACCTTGAGAGGAACCAGGCTCAAAAGGGAACCTTTTCTGGGTGATAGTGACAGTTTCTGGATAGTGAGATTACGAATCATTACTCATCCACAAATGCATACCATGGAGTCAAACAGTACTTTTAGCTTTAAATCTAAAGTATCGAAATGAAGTTATCCACTGAATAATGAATGGGACATGAGTGTAAACTATTTTCACTAAGTGCAGACTTTAGGCAATCCGAGCAGCAGTGAGTGATCCTCAGGTGAAGGAGGCTCCAAGCAGAAGTAGAGCATCAGGACAGATCAGGCATGTCCGGCAGGCAGATAGAGTCAGGATTACTGGCATCTCATCAGGCAGTTATTTATGCAGGTCAATATTAAAGTGGTTGCTGGGGTATTTCAGGTGGTTGCGAGAATACACTCATGACTGTGCTGCTCAGCCCCGACTTCATTAAATTTGCTGATGACACCACAGTCGTAGGCCTCATCACCAGAAATGATGAAACTGTCTACAGGGAGGAAGTAGCCCTCCTTACCACATGGTATGCTGACAATAATTCTCCCTTAATGTCTGCAAAACAAAGGAAATCATTATTGATTTCCGAAGAGGGGGAGGAGAGCATGACCTATGCATACAGGGCACCGCAGTGGAAAGAGTGAGCAGTTTCAAATCTCTCACATTACAGAACAACTCACTTGGTCAGTCATCACCTCACATCACATACGAAAAACCCAACAACACCTCCATTTTCTAAGGAGACTGAGAAATGTTGCCCTGTCTCCCCAGCAGATGCACAGTGAAGAGCATACTGGTGCATCACGGTATGGCATGATAGTCACTGACCGCAAAACCTTGGGGTGAGTGGTAGAAACTGCTCAGTTCATATCCGGAGCCACTCAGTGCCTTCAGTGCAAGACACATACAGCAAATGTTGTCCACATCCACCCCAGCCACAGCTTGTTTGACCTTCTATAATCTGGAAAGTGATTCTGCAGCATATGAACCAGGTCCATGAGACTAAGAAGTAGCTTCTTCCCAGAGGCACTCAAGCTACTCAAACCGTACACACTGTGAACAATGTCCCCCACCTACTCTTCCCCCCTTGGCAAAGCCACCTCCACACCGTAATCACCTATCCTCCAACTTGAACTGGCTCAATGAAACAGAAATATTGCACAGCCATCTGCACTGTTATACAACTATGTTCTTTGTTTACATTTGGCACAGCTACTTTAATCTCTTCTAATACATCTATACTGCACTTTACATACCTGAACACTGTGAATGACAATTAGATTCCAATAACCCTGGACTAGACCTGCATACTGCCCTTAAACTGTTTCTTGTACTGCATTAACTGTTAAAAACTATTGAAACTGTCTGTGTTACTGTGTTACTTTATGTAAGACATATTATATGTTTACACCTGATGATAGCTAAATTACATTTCATTATACTATATATCCCTGGTATACAGTCTCCTCCAAAAGTATTGGAAGGGCAAGGCCAATTTTTTGGTTTTTGCTATACACTGAAGACATTTGGGTTTGAAATCAAACAATGAATATGAGAGGATAGATCAGAATTTCAGCTTTCATTTCCTGACATTTACACCTAGATGTGTTAAACAACTTAGAACATGGCACCGTTGGTGGCAGACCATCCAATTTTTAGGTGAGCAAAAGTATAAGAACAGATAGTCTTAAAGTAAATAACACTTAATATCTTGCATATACCTTGCTTGCAATAACTGCATAAAGCCAGTGACCCTCTAATTCCACCAAACTGTTGCATTCTTCTTTTGTGATGCTTTTCCAGGCTTGTACCACAGCTTCTTCCAGTTGTCTTTTTTGGGGGGTTTCTCCTTTCATTCTCCACTTCACAAGAGGAGAAAGATTGGGCTAAGGTCTGGTGATTGACCTGGACAGTCTAAAACCTTCCACTTTTTTCCCCGGTGAAGTCGTTGTCTTGCTGCAAGTCAAGAAATCATTGTCTTGCTGCATGATGAAGTTCCTTCCAATTAGATTGGATGCATTTCTTTGTAAATAGGCAGACAGCATGTTTCTGTAGACTTCTGAATTCATTCATACATCAACAATAAAGATTAGTAAGCCCAGAAGCAGCCATGCAAGCCCAAGCCATGACACTACCTCCACCATGTTTGACGGATGAGCTTGTATGTTTTGGATCATGAGCAGATCCTTTCTTTCTCCACACTTTGGCCTTTCCATCACTTTGGTACATGTTAATCTTGGTTCTAGAACCTTTGTGGCTCATCTCTGTATTCTCCCATTCTTGCTGCTAATGAGAGGTTTGCATCTTGTGGTATGGCCTCTATATTTCTGCTCTCAAAGTCTTCTACTGACGGTGGATTGTGATACCTTTACCCCTGTCCTGTTTTTAATTTATTTAACTGAAAAAGTATTTTCTCCTTACAATACAAGCAAATAGCTTACAGCAACTTTACACGCTGGTGTTGGGCCTATCTTGTGTCGTGACCAGGACTCGGGCAGTCTTCCGTGAAGACTCTGGAAGCTTTGTAGGATTTAAATTACCCCAATAAGAGGCCTTAAAGTTTTATTAATATTAATAAAACAATTCAAGAAAGTTATAGTACTAATGCATAAATTTATTAAATACTTTAACAGGCATAACGTGATCAGTGAAAGGCCACTGCATCTTGTGGCCTTGCAAAACCAGCACAGAGGTCATCTGGAATTTCAGTCAGGGTTTTTCTGGCAGGTGCCCATATTACCAATATTCACGTCCATATATACACTCATTGACCACTTTATTAGGAACATTATATTATTACTGGCTACAGCCTCCCTTTGCTCTCAAAACAGCCTCAATTCTTCATGGCATGGATTCCACAAGTTGTTGGAAACATTCCTTTGAGATTCTGGTCCATGTTGACATGATTGCATCATGCAACTCATGCAGATTTTTCAGGTGCACTTTCCTGCTGCGAATCTCCCATTCTACCACATCCGAAAGGTGTTCTATGGGATTCAGATCCGGTGACTGGGAAGGCCACTGAGGAATACTGAACTCATTGTCATGTTCAGGAAACCAGTTTGAGATGACTTTTCTTTGTGACATGGTACATTATCATGCTGGAAGTAGCCATTAGAAGATGGGTAAATTGTGGCCATGAAGGGATGCACATGGTCAGCAACACTA
>CM075004.1:8065141-8093758 GCA_037576675.1 Pangasius sanitwongsei | reverse complement strand
ATTGTGGTGGTGTATAAAGGCAAAATCACAAAAACTCTGTCATTGTCCAAATACTTCCGGACCTGACTGTACATGCTAATGCTTAAGATTGCTCACAGTTCTACTATTAGGGTCAATTTATAATGGGAAGGGTTCGAGTCTCAGTCTTAATTTTTTTAGGGGGTGCCTATGTAACTATAGTGTGCATGCAGAACATTTCAGGTTTGAGACTTCTCTTAATTTTTTTATGGGGCGAGAAAATGCAAAATGCAAAAAATTTCCCTCAATTTTGGGTTGAATATCGCTGGTGGGGACCAGATACAAACCTGAAATTTTCACAGAAACAAGTCCTTTATAGTAGCATTCTGCTGTAAAAATGTTGAGTTTGAGTCTCCACTGGTTACAGAGCTAGGGCTAGTAGAAATCTGCAATTATCGGCCTTGGCGATATATCAGTCGATCACTATTTCCATTTTCTGTACCGCTTAGCCTACACAGGGTCACGGGGGGAGCCTGGAGCCTATCTCAGGGAACAGAGAACACCCTGGGCAGGGTGTCAACTCATCGCAGGGCATAGTTACACACATTCACACACTATGGACAATTTGGAAATGCCAATCAGCCTACAATCCATGTCTTTGGACTGATGGAGGAAACCAGAGTACCCGGAAGAACCCCCCAAAGCACGGGGAGAACATGCAAACTCTGCACACACAGGGCAGGAACGGGATTCAAATCCCCATACCTGGCGATGCTAGGCAACAGTACTAACCACTAAGCCACATGTCCCCTAGGCCACTATTTGAAACAGCAATTTAATGTTTCTGATTCATTTTAGTTATTTACAGTAACTTTATTTATTGCTATGTAGTCTGATTTTACATTTCTTCCCCATGATCCAAGTGAAATCTGCCACCTTCTGGTTTCCTATTCACTTTCTTCGTGTCCTAATGTCATATCTCGGGCATAGTATAAAAAGACATTTTAGATTTCAGCCTCAGAAAACGCACATCTGCTTGTGTGTTTGTGTTGGGTCTGTGTGGGTTTCCCCCCCGCCTCCCAAAAAAAATGTCTCTTGGTGAATGTGTGTTTGGACACCATGTGTTAGTGTTACTGCATATTCCAACTCTGCCAACCCCGACCAGGATAAAGTAGAGTACTGAAGATAAATGAAAGACTGAATGATGAAAGTATTGGCACACTTGGTTGATTGGGAGCTTCGACAGCCATTAAATGAAAGTTTTGTAACTTACACTCTACGAGAGAAAAGCAGCAGCGCCATATGCATTTTAACATCAAATGTGATGCCTGGTTTCATTTCAAAATCATTTATTGGAATTTCATTTAGTACTTTACTACTTGTGCCCATCAAGTCACCACCTGATAACCTCCAGAGGAAATCATACTTATACTATCATACTATACTCACAAGCAGATTTATGCAATGAGAAAGCAACACACTCGGCCAGGATACTGATAGTCCTGGGCTCACGTTTGTTGCCGTGCCTGTTATGGCAAGCCAGGCAGTTTGGTGAAGAAGCACTATAACTTTGACTTAAGTATGAAAAATTAGTACCCGTCTCACGTGACTTTTTTTATTCATTTGTATTTTGGGATTTGAATTTATTAGAGTTATGTGAGACGCTTCATCAACATGAAAAAGTAACATTTTAAACAGTCTACAAGAAACACATCTTTAACTGTATTAATTTTGTCCTGTAAGTAGAGCGACGTCCTCAGGCTGAGTTAATTTACAAAATATGCTTTTCTTTCAGATGTCAAGAATTATTTATTGGTTCATATTTACAAAAGTGCATTGATAGTGAGGGCTTCAAATATTTTTCTCTCTTTACAGAGACCAAAGCAAAGACGTTGTTCATAATGGCAATGGTACAATAATCTACCTTAAAAGCATGCCGATTTTATTTATTTAATTTCTTAATAGGTGAATGGGTTCCAGGCAGACATACCTGGCATACTGTTCCGCTTCAGAGAGAAGTCTGCTGCACAAGGCACTTTGAACTTTGCCGCCTCTCTCTCCCAGCTTACCAACAGCAAGACATCACTGAGTTTAAGGAAAGACTACACCTAACCTTTCCATACATTCACTTAAATAGATTTCTGCTCAACATAGTAAAAATATTTACGTGATCAATATTTGTACATACTTGTCAAGATATTTTGCTGACTATCGAATCACTCCTCAGTTAAATATTACAATTCTCCTGCTTTCTCAGGAGAAACATTTTGGCCAAAAGAAGAGAGAGCAAGACAGAGAGAGGCAGCAGTTATACATAACTACATTCTCACATGAGCAAGGCCTGGCATACTTTAGTGGGGGGAAAAACAGAAAAGTCTTCATTCTCCCATGATTTTGAAAATAGGACTGACTGGAGGTTAAGACCCTCAAGAATGTGAAGCTAGTTTGTAGAAGAGAGACTGCGGAGCTTTTGTTTTAGCAGGTGGGAGATCTTGTCAAAGGAGGAGGTGTTGGCTGGAAACTGCAGGCTAACATCATTTAGCGATAGGTTCAGAAGACTGGCTCTTGGTTATGATAGGTGTGACGAGGACATCTGCGACCAACAGTGGTGGAAATAGTGTGATGGGACGACTGTACAGTTTCACAGAGGAAGCAGGATGGGATGTGAGAGGAACGTGTCAGCACGTGAATCTGAAACACGGCTTTCAACTTCTCCGCGTTTTCGAATGCTGGATGAGCCACTGCAGTGTGATGTCTAGGAGGAACGAGAGAAGGAACAGTTACAACTGAGTCAGACACATACAGGCTTAGAAACCAACATGTTATAATATACATGATACTAAACATGCTACCAAGTTATAATAAACATTGTAAGGAATAATTGCATTTTCATTATATAAATGCCTTTCAGACACATGCCTACTTCATTTCATGCCAATGTCAACTTTAAGATCACACCAACATGTGCTTGTTGAACATCCCATTCCAGATTTAGTCCCCCTTTGCTGTTATAATAACTTCCACTCTTCTGGGAAGGCTTTCCACTAGATTTTGGATTTGTGCTCATTCAGCCACAAGAGCGTAAGTGAGGGCAGTTGTGGCCTAATGGTTAGCGAGTTGGACTTGTAACCCGAAGGTGAACCTGAAGGTCGTGGGTTCGAGTCTCCGGTCCGGCAGGGATTGTAGGTGGGGGGAGGTGAATGACCAGCGCTCTCTTCCACCCCTCTCTCTTCCACACCAGGACTGAGGTGAGACCCTTGAGCAAGGCACCGAACCCCCAACTGCTCCCCGGGCGCCACAGCAAAAAAGGCTGCCCACTGCTCCGGGTGTGTGTTCACTACTGTGTGTGTGCGCACTTGGATGGGTTAAATGCAGAGCACAAATTGCGAGTATGGGTGACCATGCTTAGCCACATGTCACTTCACTTCACTTATGTTGGGTGCGGAGGCCTAGAGTGCAGTTGTTGTTCCAGTTCATCCTAAAGGTGTTCAGTGGGGTTGAGGTCAGGACTGTGCAGGCTGCTCGAGTTCCTCTATGCCAACCTTGGCAAACCATGTCTTTATGGAGCTCACTTTGTGCACAGGGACATTGTCATGCTGGAACAGGTTTGGGCCTCGTAGTTCCAGTGAAGGGAAATCTTAATGCTACAGCATACAAAGACATTCTACACAATTCTGTGCTTCTACCTCTGAGGCAACAGTTTGGGGAAAAAACACCATATGGCAGTAATGGTCAGATGTCCATATAGTGTGCAATAATAATATATGCAATAAGAGAGCCTGAGATGGCCATCACAAAACACTGATTTTATGCTTCCTGTTGATCTGGATGTTTGGAGTCATTATCTTGTTGATAGATCCATCTCTGGCCAAGCATTAACTTCCTGGCAGTGGCTACCAGGTTTAAGGCAACAGTATTGTGGTATCTAGCAGATTTCATGATCTTTACAATTGCCCCTGAACCAATAGCTGCAAAACAGTGCTACAGCATGAACAATCCACTACTGTATTTTACATTTGTATGAGAGCTTTTTCTTCTACGAAGTCTATTTATTTTCCAAACATGCTAATGGTGTGCATCGTCAAAAAGTAAAATTTTGGTCTGACCACAACACGTGATCCCACTTGAGGGCTGGTGATGCTCAGGAGCTGTATTTTTGTCTAACTCTCAAGAAGGGCTTACAAAAAGTGGCTTGTACTACTGCTATTCTCAGTTGTAATGGAGACTAAATAGCCAATGTTACTCATTATCTAAATCAGGGTTTTCACAGTACTGGTTCTGGAGTACCACTGACCTGCATGTTGTAGTGTGTTAGGGTGTACTGAAGTCTAAAGCATCTGAGCTGGTGTACGATGCATGTTTACAAATTTCCTGTCAATTCTGAATTGACACATAAATGACCATCACTGTCAAGATGACATCTTTTTTTCTTTTTTTGTCAAAATCGTAGACATTGTGGCTTTAACAAAAGCTTAAATTGGTTAAAGCAAGCATTTTTCTCTTGCAACAACTCTTTGAACAGACATTTTGAATCACTGTAAAGCTCTCCAACCATACTCTCTGTTCTCTTAACTGGTGGCAATAATTCTGGAGTTGATTGTACACCCTGAGCACAGGAGTACCATCTTACCAATGTTGTCTTTCTCTTTGCAGGAAATGGAGTAGCAGCAGATCTCTCGGTCTTGAATAGCAGCCAAGTTCCTGGCGCAAGAAAAGAAAAGGAAAAAAAAAAAAAAAAAATCAGGTTTGCAATTCTGTACCGTCTATGCAGGACAAAGGTTTGTCCAGGACTAAACTGTGGCACGTAGACATTTTGTGTAGACAATCCAAAAGCAAAATATCAGTATCAGTAGGGTACAGTAGTTCCTTTGCTCAAAAGTTCTATAGTATGCAGCTTACTGAGACTTTTGCTTAGCATCACATTGGCGAAGCTCTTGTATATATAGCCTATCCATAAAAATAGCCACACAGTTCTGAGATAAACTACTCTATCACCCTCTAAATGTATTTTCTGTTTCATCATTCATAATGCATAGTGTGTGACCTGTGTACATTAGCAATAATTCAAACTGTATTTGCTAAATAAACAATAAACACAAAGAGTATACCAGTGATCTTGTATCAAATATTGTTTGTGACATTCTGAAATTTTCCAATCAAAAGCCATAGATAAAATCCAATGACCTCACAAAAGTACATGCAGACGTTCCCAGATATGCATGCCGCAAATTTCCTCCATCATGATAACGTGTTTTGTCTGACAGTGTACAGCAAGGTAAACCCAAAGAACAATCCAAACTTGCCCAATGTCCATTGCCCATTCTTTTTTAAACGCTGTCTGTGTTTCCTATGAAAATGTTTTTAAGGACATACCATGGGAACGTTTTAAGGAACTGAAGGAAACCCTGCCTTACCACATTCTTCTTCTTCTTCTGTCTTTCTGAAATAGCAGGTTGGAAACCCAGCAGGAGTTAAACATTACATGCAGCCTATAGATGGCAGTATTTCCTTTGAAAATACAAAGGAACGTGCTAAAAGAGATACGCAGATGATGAACACAGCGGCTGAGAGTCATCTCAGTCTGCATCTTGTTGCCTTGGTCTGACTCACCATTCTCACCATTACTTAATTTGTTTCTGAAGAAACTATTATAAAAATTACAAAATACACATCTATATGCAGTTATTGGAGACTGTATTAGATACAGCTAGCTTATACCTACACCATGTTCCAAATTATTATGCACATGCCATTTTTGTTTGTTTATCCTAAAAGGATTTTTTTTTAATCCTCAACAATTATATTGTAATGTGGATGTTATTACAAGTGAAAGTACTGATAATGACAACAACTTTACTGATATTTTGAAAAGAACACAAAATACATTGTTCCAAATAATTATGCAGCATGCAGTTTGAAAACCGTTAGTGGGTCATAATGAATTCAGAACATCTGGCATATTTGCTGCATGGACAGATCATTTTTCAAAAAAATAAAATAAAATAAAGTTTTTTGTATTGAACAACAGTTTTATATATAAATAAATGAGCCCTTCTTTGAGATGACTTCCATTGAACTTCCATTGAACTTCCATTGAACTTCCATTGAACTTGTAAGCCCATGTATAGTTTCTGCCTGTATTTCATTTGAGGATGCCAGTATTGCCTCCCAAAGCTGCTGTTTTGAGGTACACTGCCACCCATCCTCACAGATCTTCCTTTTAAGGATGCTCCACAGGTACTCAATAGGATTGAGGTCAGGGGATGATGGTGGCCACATCCTGATTTTTTTCTCCTTTTATGCCCATAGCAACCAAGGAGTCAATGGTGTTTTTTGCAGCGTGGGATGGTGCGTTATCCTGCATGAAAATTATTGTATTTCGGAGGGTACGATTATTCTTTGTATACCATGGCAGAAAATGGTCGGTTAGGAACTCCACATATCTTGCAGAGGTCATTCCGACACCCTCAGGGACCCTAAAGGACCCTACGATCTCACTTCCCAACATTCCAGCCCAAATCATCACTCCGTCACCTCCTTGCTGAGGTCGCAGTCTTGTTGGAACAGGGTGGCCATTCACCAACCATCCAGTGTAGCACGGCATTCACTGGTGAATAAAACTGTTTGAAATGTAGTCTTCCTGTATTTCTGAGCTCACTGTAAACGTTTCACTTTGTGAGCTTTGGTTAGGGTTAGCTGAAATGCAGCTTTAAGCACAGCTGCCAACCTCTGGAGGATCCTGCATCGAGAGGTTTTTGGGACTCCAGACACACCAGCAGCTTCAAATACCTGTTTGCCTCTCAACAGTGGCTTTTTTTTTTTTTTTTACAGCTGTCCTTTTAATACCATTTATTTTCTGAGACAAACTTTCCTTAATAAGCCTTTGTCTGACCGAATTCAGCTGTGCTGTGAATCACTCACAAATCTTTTGACATTTTGATGATCTCGGTTCAGTTTTCATGAAATATCAGTTGTCTTTCGCAAGACACTGCACTGTTTCATGCTTTATATCCACAGAAAGATCCTTCTTCCTCCCCATATTGCATGAGAACTGTGACTTGCTTAATAATGTGGAAGAACCTCTTTAAGTAGGTTTCCATTTAAATGAGATCACCTGGCAAACTATTTAGCAAACCTGTCTGAGATTGATACCGGTTATCTAAAAAGATATTAAAACTTAAATGTTTATTTTGCTGAAATCCTACTGATATGTCACATGCATAATAATTTGGAACACAGTGTATATTCACTGGCCATTTTCAGGTGCATCTTCCATATAAGTGCAATTTTTAAGAATAGTGACTGTAGCCCGTGAATGGAGCACAATTTGTCAGTGCTCCTCTATTCCTGCTTTTAGTGGAAAGCGTGGTGACATCGACGTGTGTGCTCCACTGGAACGTCTGCATTAGGCACAGCAACGACCCCTGGTTAAGCATGGTCTATTCTTAATGGCCACTTTAACACTCCTTGTTATTCCACTTTCAACTTTTTCATGTACACATTGTCCTAACTGCATTGTAACCCTTCCCTGCCGCTGTCTAGATGTGTGCGTTTGGTGGACAGTTCTCAACTAAGCAGTGACTCTGTTTTTTAACAACCCCAGCATCACCGTGGTAACTGATAGACTTTCTTCTGATAGAATGGGTAGAGGGGTACACACAACTTGCTCATAACAACAGACTACACTCAGTGACTGTATACTTACAAAGGGCATACATTTTGTTGGTAAATCAGCGTTAATGAATGTAGGCATAAGCTGTGAGAACCTGATAATTTGTCCACTGAATGTATACATTAAGCCAACATTAAACCTGGTTCAGAGTCATATAGAAAGAAATCGATAGGGTACTTACATTTTTTCAATAAGCTGTTTCTCATCCAGCGCATTAGGTAGATCCCTCTTGTTACCAAGTACCAATACCTGAAATACAACATTTTAAAGATTAATAGCTTGGCATGTGTCAGACTGCTAACAGGTATTTTAGTTGTGGGAAACGCAGAATAGGACTTACAGGGATTCCTTGTAACTGCGGTTTGTCTAACAGGTTATGCAGCTCGTTCCTGGAAGCTTCTACTTTATCTCGATCTGCTGCATCCACCATGTAACTTTTGTAGGAGAATAAGACATTGTGATGTGTTTGGAGTGGCAAACTGTTCAAGCACACTAAAGTATTCACCCCCCCTGGAACTTATCAGATTTAATATTTAGAATAACAAATGATAAATAAATACACATTTTTATCACTTCTGTCAGTATTTTTCATTGCAAACCCGTGTTCTCTTATGGTGAATTTTCTAAAGTCAAAATTAATTATTGGTCAGCAAGTATTTCAAAGAAAATCAGAAAGGGAAAAATGCTTAGGTATTCAACCCCCTGGGGTTCTGGAAGCTCCAGATAAAAGATACTGTCTTAATAAGGAAACATTTGACTAATAATTGGTCTTCGCTTGTGAAATATTAAAACAGCTTCCATTTTCTGGACAAAAAAAAAACCAACACCTCAGATGAACTGTCACTGAAGAGACTGTCAGTCTGAAGGAAAGGAGTGAAACTGAAGACTAAGAAGCATTCTAAGGAAATTAAAGATAAGGTAATAGAAATTCGTAACTAAGGAATAGGGTGTATAATTATAATCTAAGAGGTTGGACTAGATCACACCACCTGAGCGCTATCTAGACAAGGCCGTCCCATAGAACTCAGCGCAAAAACAAGACAGAGACTGGTGAGGGATGGTCACAGTGAGGCCAACAATCACTCTGAAGGGTTTACAGAGTACAGTGGCTGAGAGTGAAATGAAAGACAACCATTTCAGGAGCTCTGCATAATTGAGGACTATATGGGAGGGTGGCTCGAAAGAAACTGCTGTTCAAGAAGAGCCACAGGAAAGCACGAGGGTGATGCAGCAAAGATTTTTTTTGGTGTGCTGAGACCAAGATCAAGATCCTGTATTTGGGCAAGTTGCAAAGCACTATGTGTGGGGCAAACTCAACACAGGCTATACCTCAAATAACATCATCCCTACAGTGAAATATGTTGGTGGCAGCATCATGCTCTGGCAATGCTTTTCAATGCTCAGAACCTGAGCTTCTTGTCAAAACTGAATGGAGAACAGATGGAGCAAAATACAGGGGGGATATTATAAGAGAGAATGCTTCAGTTTGCAGTAAATAAATAATCTAAAGCATTGGGAGAAACTCTACCTTTCAGCAGTACACTGGTTCCAACCACAAGGCCAAAGCAACACTGGAGTGGTTAAAAACAAAAAGGTGAATGTACTAAGTCAAAGTCCAGATCTGAATCCCAATGAGAATCTGTGGCACTGTTTGAAAATTGCAGTCAACAAACAACATTCGTCCAACCTGAAGAACCTCGAGCAAATCTGCCAGGAAGAATGGGTGGAAACTACTCCCAAACAGTATGCAAAGCTGGTACGAACTTACCCCAAGAGACTTAAAGCTTTTTTTGAGAGAAAAAAAAAAAAAAAAGGTGGTTCTACCACGTACGAGTCTGAAGGGGTTGAATACTTACGCAAAAAGCATTTTTAAAAGACCTGCTGGCAAATAATGAATTTTGACTTATTATTTATTTAAGTTATTTAAGAGCATATTGGTTTGCAAGTAAATATACTCGCTGGAACAATCTCTGTAATCCATTTTTAATCCAGACGAATCTGATAACTTTTAAATGGGTTGAATATTTTTGCAAGGCACTCTATATATATTTTTTTTTTTTTCAGTTGCCCATTACTGAATCACTGCCAGTCACACATCAGGCTATAACGTTTAAGAACAGGAACTAATTAGCATTTTCATTTTCTACTAAATACACAGTACCAACGAAAGATTATGACACACCTGTTCTTAGAAGTGTTTTTATTTTCACCATTTTTTTTTTTTTTTTTTTTACATCTCAGTAATATGTCAGAATAAGCATTTAGAACGTCTTTTTAAGTTCAAGAAAAACAGACAGTGGAATGGCAAGCTATGATTAAACTGATTAAATTGACTGGTATTGTACATTTCAAGAATCTTAAACAGATTTTAAGCAGTATACACACTGACATTAGGGAAGAAAATCAGACACTCACACTATGGCATTTACTCCTCGACAGTACCGTTCCCACATGCTCCTAAACCTGGGCTGTCCCCCTATATCCCAGATCTGCAGAGAATGACAATAAACATCAGATTAGACTCGAGCAGACATATCAGCCTCTAAGTCCTAGTCCTGCACCTAAATTAAAACAGAGATTTGCCACTGGAGACAGGGAGTAGGAAACGGTACCTTAATTGTGACGTTTCCTTTTGTGACCTTCCGCATGTTGAATCCAACTGTTGGAATCATGTCTTCACTGAATTGTCCAGACTAAAAATTAAATTGAGGGAAAAAGAAAAAAAAAAAGAATAAACCTCATGTTTCTGATTACAGTTTCCATTAAAGTCTAAACTGTTGTATTTAAGTTGTGTTTCTCCCTCTTGACTTATTTCCATGATTAACCTCTTAGCTTCTGTGGTGGACATACGATCATCTGTAAGAGGAATAAAAGTGATGCTGATATCTTCAATTAAGATGTTGATGTCAGCTGCCCACTTTTACCTCAAACAGGAAATTAATATGATTTCATTCTGGCTCACTCGATCCCTTTTTGAGGCTGAATGACTGATCATATCTATATCCAGTTATCGTAGTAATACACATGATCAGTGAGTAGTGCTTTTTCTGCGTGTTTTTAAAAAAAAAAAAAAAACTGCAAAATTAAAGCAATAAGCAAAATCTTCAATTTTAGATGTCTATGCATAGTGCTGTAAAAGGTAGATCTTCAGCCACCACACTGCTGTCAATGAGATAGTAGCAGGGATTCAAGTTTTTTTTTTTTTTTTTTTTTTTTTTGAGGTTCCTATTTGGACAGTTTTCCTTATCTTTAGAATGCTAATAAACATTTTTATAAGCTGGGTCATTGGGAGATGAGTTTCAGTCTTGATGTGTATGTATCATAATATATATATATGTACATTTTTCATAGTCACACAGAAAAAAAGACTGCCCATGAAGCTATATATTTGCCTGTACGTGTCCCTGTACCACTTTTCCTTGTGATACAGGTCTGCGATATGTCACCATGACCATGATGATTGTCTGTCGTCACCAAGCGTATTTATTGCCGTGATGGACTCTGACGTTCACCTTTTTTTTTCGTTAAGCTGAATGTTTCGACTCCATCATGGCAGTAAATATGCTTGGTATGTACCCAAGACTTCAGAGAAATCTGTCTTTCTAATCACATAAACATGACTGAGTGGTTTCTCTTTGCAAGTGTTCATATCTCTGGCAGATGGCAAACTGCAAAAAAAACAAGATGTGGGTTTTAGTTAGGATAGACACTTATCAAAGTTTTGGGTTCCCCCCCTTTATCGGCACAACAAAACAGTACTAACACCATTGTGTTTTCTCAGAGAGAGATGTTTTATGCCACATGACATCTAGATATATACGCTAATCTTAAAATGAGATGTTTAATTTTTTTTTTTTTTTTAAAGTGCCTATCATGTATCAAGTCATGTACAGGACTTACATACAATATGCATACAGTTTCATTTTTTTAAATTATTTTATATACTAGATCAGATGTAGGCAAAGTTTTCCCCAGGAGTTGCACTTCCCAGTTTTGGGAGAACTTGCACTCTTCAACAAAACCAAACTCGTCAATACTCAACTACTTCTGAGTAATAATAATAATAATAATAATAATAATAATAATAATAAAAGTCAATAATAAATGGGCCATCTCATTTGCTTTCATTGCCTTTTATTAAGGGGCAAATAAAATGCATTAAATTAAAATACAGTTAATATAAAATGAAACAAAACAAAACAAAAAACAAAAAAAACCAGATGTAAATAATATTTACATCTTATTATACAGCAGACCTAGCAACCCAGGAGAATCCTGCGTAGTCCTGCCTTACTATATAACAGTCTTAGTTAATATATTCTTAGGGTTAGTGGTAATTTCTGCTAATTAGTCATATAGTTCCCCTAGTCTCCACAAAGCTGCACAGTACACTATAGTTTGGAAATCTGGTCCTTTGAGATCAGTAATATGTCAGAAGTATAAAAGTTTGTGGTTATTGCTAACCCACTTGTGAATGCTAACGTGCATAATACCACACGATCAAAGACGTCACATGACCCGTACTGCCTAAACCGAGGTGGCTGCGTGAGTCTTGTGACTAACAGAAATCTCCCCCTCACCTGGTCTGAGCGTGGACTAATACACGTGTGTACACTCATGCGCGCACACGCACACGCGCCTACATTAAATAGCATTATGACTCCATGGTGTGATTGAAATAAGTGAAATTAAAAACAGACTGACTGTGACATGGATAAATATTAAATGGGTAAATTCTGGGGTGTTGGAGGGGGAATATCAATGTCATGATTTATAAAAAAAGCAAAAACAGGTCAGGTTTGGATATAAGTCAGGGTCAAGTCTGTTTTATATTTGCTTTAGTAAACTGCTAGAGAGACTAGTAGTAATAGTAGTAGTCTTTCTTCTTATTTCTTTTACTAAAATAAGCCTCAGTTCAGTCTTGTAAAATGTTAAAACGCATCCTGTGTATGCGCCGTGCTGTGTTCTTTGTTTCGCAACAGCACAATTCCCCTCAGGATCAGTAAAGTTCCAGTCTATATATTGTGCAATTGTGCAGCACTGTGCTGAAACATAGCCGTCCAGAATATTCTTGACTTATTAGTCCTGGCTGTGAGCACTGAGAGAAGACTGGCAGAAGCCACTACACTACTGCAACACTAGATCACTGAAGGCAAATGGTGTCAGAGTCAGGTGTTTTGTGGTAAAATTCAAGTCTTTTTTCCCTTCGTAAAAAAGAGGAAGCTTGGAGGGGCCAAAGGGTATGTAAAACACCAGAGTTGCTCTAGAATCATTTCACCATGTAGGCTTGTTTCCACACATGACACCCAGTAACAGGAACTAGTCACAACTGATATTCGCTCTCAAGCAAATGTCTTCTTACGATAAGTAGCAACATGATAGAAGCACTGCACAGGGTATTGAAAGTGTCTTATCGCCTGATCACTACATAGCAAAGAGTTCAAGTACATAATGTTCAATACTTTCAATGCTGATTTTAAACAGATCAGCGCTAATCTGATGTTTTATCCTGCCTATAGATGAATCAATCGGTGCATGTTAATTTGACTTTCTTGGTTGGGAACACGCACGGTGGCTCCAGCAGATTTAAATAGAAAATGTCAAGGAGTGAGACTTAGGTATGTTTTTTCCTAACTTGCTGCTCAGGATGGGCAGCAAACAGACCAAACAAAACCAGTATACAAAAGGTGTACACTCCACAGCAAAAACAGCCAACATGAGAGTCCTGGGAATTCATCGGGAATCCGATAGGACCCAAAAAAAAAAAAAAAAGCTGTCGCACTATTTACTTTCACGTGGGGCGGGTGCTCGGGTACAAAGCTCGTCCAGCACTCAGCAATGCATGTACTATTTTTATTCCTACATCATCAGTGATTGCTTTAACCAAATTAGTTTAAATGACTAATTTGTTAATATTTTGGGAAAGATGATCAGACATGTTTGTTGGAAAATAGTACAGGCAAGTGGGAAAAAAAAAAAAAGAAAAACAAAAACAAATGCAGGGGTGGGCAGAATTCCTTCTAGTTCCCTGCACACCACTTCACTGGGACTTTAACTCAGACACATGATTAAAGAACTTTCCTGTGAATCATGAAGCTTGTGACACTGAATTCGCTTCCTCGCAATTGCCATCCCAATCGACGGTGTTTACGTAGCCTAATTTTGGAGGCGCTTGATACAGTATCAGTGATCAAATCAGAGATAGGTGTTAAACACGCGAAACACGTTAACATTGGGAAATGATGCTGTGAAGCAGTACATGCACGCTACACGTGACGTGACTGTCTCTCTCTGCTTAAGCGTCACTAATGCTACAGCTCACAGTCTAACTATGGCTGCAAACCTTCATTTTTCTGCATATCTTTGGGAAGCGTTTTTGACATTAACAAGACTTTCAGCATGCGAAATTTCTTCGGAGGCCGCTGTGAATATGGGCGGCAACCGGATAGGACATCATACACCAAGGCTTTTTTTTTTTTTTTTTTTTTATAAAATCCACGCATCATGGATTCCGACGTGCTTCTCTTCTGATGTTGATTTTATATTCTTATAAAGTTGTGTTGTATAAAACGGGATGGTGTGATTCCGCCACACTCCATCTTGTGTGTTTCCTCCATCTTGGATTTTGCCGTGACATGTCCGTCTTCTATCGGTCGCACGTCTTTATGAGATACAAAGTCGCAGGTCAGCGTTGACCAAACTTGAACTTTGGAACGCAGTGAAATGCGAAACTTCTTCGCATTGAGCTTGCGTTTCCGGTCTCCAGCGTCCGCGTGCGTATGAATGGAAGTCAGTGGAACTGAAGAGTCTAGTGTGAGCGAAGCTGGACGCTCAGACACCAGCAACTCACCTCCTCAGTCCTGAAGTATAAGCAGATCTGTCTGAAGTGTTTATTTACTTATTTGTTCTATTTTAACTTATGAACAGTGCTGTGTTCATAAAAAGGCAGAAATGATCAAATTTTAACTTCCCAATGACCTTATTTAGTTGTTTATACATTTCTGGCCAAACAAGTACATTTTGGTATCGAGAATCATGATAGTACTTTGATATCAAAGTCAAAATTTTTATATTGTGAAACCCTCCATGGTGGCATATGGTGTTGATATGAGTGAATCATTTACAGCAAACTTTCGGATATTTTTAAGCACAACAAATTCGTACTCGCTGCTTTATTAGACACATACCAACCCTGCTGGTTCCCCTTGTAGGTGCACAGTTAGAGACTATTGCTTGTTTTTCCTGCTATCTTGCAAAATCACTATCTAACCAGTCACTGGAAAGGGAAACCGCTGTTACAGGACCCAGCACTTACACCGACTGAGGTGTTTCAAAACTCCACCGGTGATAACGCTTGTACCATCACTACACACACTACCATACCGCTACTGCTTTCATCAGTGTCTCTGCTATGCTACGAATAACCCAGCACACAAATAATATCTGGTCAGTGGTTGTCTTGTGGTAGTCCCTTTCCACTGATGAACGGGGTAGGGAAGAACTGATAACAGACGGGTTACAGTCATGCTGCGCTCTACTCACAGCTGGTAAGCTCAGAGTTTCCAACGTCTGAGTAGGGAAAAAAAAAAAAAAAACCCCAAGAAAACACCCCCTCAACTCAGAATTCCTACTCAGAAAGGTCTCCTCAACCCCAGCTTCAGCTTGTGATGTCGAATCAACATGGCTGCTCAGAGCATCAACAGCAAAGAAGCAGCACTTCTTTACTTTTAAATGAGTTATGCTGAATCTACTAGTATTCGCTTTTGATCAATCAACATACACACGTTATCTTGTTAAATCTACAACACTGACTGTACAGCTCAGTTTTCAGGAGGTGAATACACATCGCTCATGTCACTGATGTTAGCTGGCCAGATTGTTTCTGACAAAAGCCAATCATTGAGGCGTCCGTGTTTTTTCCTCACTTTTTAACTCGAACTCACAGCTGTCAAAAATACCGTAATTCTGAGTTCCGACTTAAGTTATTGTACGCGTACATGGCAGAATAAGCTGCCTCGAAAGCAGCCAGTGAGTGTATTTATTATGACATTTCTTTTCGCTTAACACACATGCATTTCGAATTCTGATCATACAGATGCTTAGACATTTTGGTTCTGTGCATTCTGTATGATTTGTATTTAATGTACTTGTGTGTATTGTACCGGTGTTCTGCCCTACCAGTGGTTTCTCTGCAGGCACACTTCACTTCTGAATACCCATTAATTCATGCTTCTTCATATATTTGAATATCAGATGTTCTTGAGGTAAGCTTCTTATAAATTCTCTTTCTGACAAGACATCCAGACATACAGTATCAAAATATGAATATGCTACCGATAGTTTTATACTAGAAGCACTATCTGGTAGTTACAGAACTCCTGTAGTATCCTTTTATAAAAGACCTCTAAATGTACGCTATGGTCAGATCATTTAATGAGGCAGGACAAATCTTTTAAAAGCCAGAAGCAGGATATCTGTCTCACTGTGTGCAGGTATGTGGATTTTGGACGATGACAGATTTGACTTTGCATCATAGTCTAGCATTGTATAGGATCTAAAAGTCTAGGCATTACTTTAGTCTGTCTCCCTGTACAAGGCTGGCAAACTGGCAGAACGTGTTGATTGTGTGCTCTGGACTAAACACACAGGGGAGTGATGCAAGTCTGAGACACTGAGCTCAGAAGTTGAATTAACATTACCGAGGTACTCGGAATAGCAGGGGCTTTGAATTACCCGTGATTTTTTTTTATTTTTTATTTTTTTAAATGTTTGTATATTTTAGTTAATTTCCTAGCCAACACTGGTGATGTCTGGGCTGATGAGTAAGTTGTTTACTTTCCTTACGCCCTTTACCACACCATACATTACGTCTTCAGGACGAGTTTATCACGCCATGACAAGAAGTAGCAATACACTTCCAGTAATGCAGCTGTGTCCAAGGCCCTGTATAATCACAGTTACGATTAGCTAGCTAGCAACATGACACTGCCTGTTCAAAGCTAGCTAGCTAACCTACTACATCTAGCTCGGTACTGTCTGAATAGTATCTACTATATATGTGTATATATAGTATATATATAGATAGATATATATGTAGATAATATATATATTATCGCTACGGGCAAAATGACAGCTAAATACAAGGTTTAGGCCACAGATAACCAAGCTAGCTCGCTGGCTAAGGCGAGTAAGTTAACTAGCTAAGTGTCTTTCCTCACATTCAGTAATTATCCTGATAGTTTATATCTTAAAGTTTTAAATATTCGCTTATCTGCTTATCTAGTTACATTCATGAAAACCTCAGTGACATTCGTACACCTGTATTAAACAGCAGGTTAGCAAATGCTAGCTAGCTAAGCTCAATTACAAAGAGGGGGGTGATGAAAACACTTACAGCTATCACATTGACAAACGTAGTTTTGCCCGAATACTGAAGCCCGACAAGCGTTAACTCCATCTCCTCCTTCCAGAACAGGGACTTAACCCAGTCTAGGAAACGGTTAATCAGCGCCAACATTTCTGCGACTGATAAATTCCACCGCTTTGGCTTTGTTTGTTTTTTCAGCGCACTCGGGTTGTGAACGGTAGCAGGAGCGTAATGTTTGGGAGGAACTGCGCGCTTGTCATATGACCCTGATGCGACTACTATTACTGCTGCTCATCACACGCCGCCATCTACCCACAGAAACACACACAGACACTCCACGATGTGGAAAATAGCTAGACTAAATTCCTTCTGAATACATAAATACATACATAATACGTACATAAAAATAAAAACAGTATGAATGACCTATATTTAAAGTAGGTGGAATAATACTAGTGGCTTTAACACAATGTAAACAGTATAAAACATGAAGAAGAAGGAGCCTTTATTTATCACATATACATTGCAGCACAGTGAAATTCCTTTCTTCGTATGTCCCAGCTTGTTAGGAAACTAGGGTCAGCCATGATACAGTGCCCCTGGAGCAAACAAGGAGCTAAGGGCCTAACAGTGGCAGCTTGGCAGTGCTGGGGCTTGAACCCCCAACCTTCTGAGCAGTAACCCATACCCTTAATCACTGAGCCGCCACAGTGTTTTGCATCATTATAGTGTATAAGTAGTCAATAACTTGGATATGGGATATGTCTCCATCACAGTGCCTTGCTCAAGGACCCAACAGTGGCAGCCTGGCAGTGCTAGGATTTGAAACCCCAACCGTCTGATCAGTAACCCTGTACCTTTCAGCCACTGAGCCACCACTGCCCTCAACAAAGAGTAAAATCAAGGGAGAGCTTGAATGCAGTCCCCCACTACCAGAAATGATGCAGTCGAGATTCCCACATTTGGGGAGTTCGCAGGGGGTCAGCACAACCAGAGTATGAAATGCTGCAGAATCAGCAAACATTTCATGAGATGATATGATGAGACTAAAATTGAGATTTTTGGCCTTGGAACAAAGCGCTACTTTTGATGGAAACTCGACAGGTTTTCAGGTGGAACAGGGGATTCACATATCTTGCTCTCAAACCTGAGACACATTTCCCAGACCCTATTGATGAAAAGCATCGCCACAACATGATGCTACCACCATCATGCTTCATAGCGCTCTCAGGATGTTGCATTTCCTACAAAGGCAATGCTTTGTGCCAAGGCCAAAAATTTCGATTTTGGTCTCATCATGCCATCTCAGTGAATGATTGCTGTTTGCAGAATTTCATATGCCTTTCTTTTCACCACTCTTCCATCGAGCCCAGGTTTGTGAAGTGTCAATGCTACGGTTGTCCTGTGAACAGTTTCTCCTATCAGACCTGTGGATCTCTCCAGCTTCTTCAGAGTTGACCTCCTGGCTGCATCTCTGACTAATGCCCTCCTCACTGGGTCACTGGCTTTTGGTGCATGGCCTTCTCTATGCAGACTCACAGTTGTGCAATATTCTTTCCATTTTTCATTCACTCAGGTGTGTGTCTACATCATGCCAAGAAGAAAGGACATCAGCCATGACCTCAGAGAAGCATCTGTTGCTGCTCTTCAATCTGGGAAGGGTTATAAGGCCATCTCCAAACAATTTGAACTTTGCCATTCTCCAGTGAGAAGGATTGTTTACAAATGGACAGCCTTCAAGACAGTTGCCAATCTTCCCAGGAGCGGGCATTCCAGTAAATTCAGACCAAGGTCAGATTGTTTAATGCTCAGAGACATACAGAAAAGCCCAAGAGCTACAGCATGTGACCTACAGGCCTCTGTAAGCACAATAAATGTTTATCTTGCACAGTCAGAAAAAAGACAAGAAAAAGTATGACTTTCTTGGAAGGATGGCTAGGAAAAAGCTCCTTCTCTCCAAAAAGAATATGTTGAACGACTTAGATTTGCAAAATTGCATCTGAACAAACCACAAAAGTTCTGGAACAATATCCTTTGGACTGATGAGACCAAGGAAATGTTTGATCATCATGCACAGTGCCATGTTTGGTAAAAACCAAACACAGCATATCACCACAAACACCTCATATCAACTGTCAAGCTTGTTGGTGGAGGGGTGATGATTTGGGCTTGTTTTGCAGCCATAGGACCTGGTAAATGGACAATGATCCCAATCACACCAGCAAATCGACATCTGAATGATTACAGAAGAAAAAAATCAAGGTGCTGGCATGGCCAAATCAAAGTCCATAGCCTCAACCCCACTGAGATTCTGTGGCAGGATCTGAAGAGAGTTGTGCATAAACAAATGCCCTCAAACATCAATGAACTGAAGCAATTTATAAAGAACAGTGGCCAAAATTTCTCCAAAATGATATGAGAGACTGATAAACTCCTACAGAAAACATTTGCTTCAAGTTATAGTTGCTAAAGGTGGTTGTACATGTTACCGAATTATAGGGTGTACTTATTTTTTCCCACCTGGTTTCTGAATGTTGGTGTACTTTTTTGAAAAAAAAATGACTGCATATTGAAATCTGTTGTGCTTTTTTGTTCTCACCTGAGGTTATTTGTTTAAGAAGTTGGTAAGGAGCCCACAGTTTCTATTTAGGCCCTGATAAATAAAACATAGAATTGAAGAAGGGTGTACTTTCTTGTTCCTGTGACTGTAGGGTGAAACCAGAAAGGCTGGATAAAACCCACACAGACTCGGAGAGAACATGAACAGAAAAGACAGACACAGATGTCACAGACGGTGACCTTGGAGTTGTGAAGCAGCAACACTATCTGCTACACCAGCGTGCCACACTCTTTTATTTTATGGTGCTCAGAGAGATGTTTGAAGTTTGGAACATTTCTTTTCACAAACCAAACCCTGACTGATATTTTCCCAGAACTTTGTCCTGGAATTGCTTTGATAGCTCATTGATCTTCATGATGTTATATTCTCCATCAACTCTGGAGGCATCCAGAAACAGGTGTAATTAATATTAAGATCACATGACACTTTAACTGCACATAAGTGGACTATATTCATCTAATTATTTGACTTCTAATGGCACAATTACACAAGAACTAATTCAGGCATTTCATGGCAAGAGGGGGTGAATACTTATGCAATCACAAATTCTACATTGTTTTATATGTAAATCATTTTGATTGATATTTTTTCCCTCCACTTCAGTATTATGGGTTATTTTGTGTAGAGTCATGAGGTATAATCCCAATTAAGTCCATTTCAGTGTCAAAAAATGGAAAAGTGAACACACTGTGCACTGTAGCTATAAAAACCAGCATCAAAACATAACCTGAAAAAAGTTTTTAAAAAATATTAATAATAAGTATTGACCGTGTCAGTGAAAAGTAACACGAGTGTTTATTACAACATTTTTTTTTATTATAGCCAACACAGTGGCTGATATCACGGAAACAACTGATTAAATAACAAAAAGTTTAATGAATGGGTTAAATTACACAAAGGTACAACTAATCAATGTTTAATTACATTTACTGATTACATTCATTACATTTATGTAATACATTATTATTACGGCTACTACTACTACTACATTTATGTTACATTTGCATACATTTATTCGGCAGACACTTTTATTCAATTTATATAAGTGACGCAATATTATTCAATTAGTTGCACAGTGATAAAGTGCATTAGAACAAATTATTCACCAACCAGAAACAAGTGCAAGACAGCTGTAAGAAGAAAACTAAACACAATAATGGGGGTAAGTGCTAGTATGTAAGAGTGCTACAAACATCCATCACAAAACAGTCAAAACATTTTTTTTTTTTCAATTATATTCCATCATCTGATGATGCATACTAATTGTGTGACTAAATTCAAGGTAACCTGGTTTACATAAAAATAAGCAAATAGAACATAAACACACAAGTGGAGAGATTAAGGTGTTTTTTTTTGCATCAGTGTTCAGGTGTTGTCAGAGTAGCTTTGTCTTCAGGGATTTGTTGAAGACTGTGAATGAATGTGAAGTTGAGAAGTTCATTTCCCCATTGCAGATCCATGAGTGAAAAGTCGGGCTTAAGGACTAGTACCATGGAACCATCCGCTGCTTTTTACTCGCATTCCACAATTCCTACCTAAAGCTTCAGAGTCATTGGTTCACTGTTCAGACCATGTATCTGTTTCTGAGTTGAGGTAGATGAAACCCTTAAGGTTGCACTTCACCAATTTCTTCTTTAGACAGCTTGCAGCCACACTCATCAGAGGGCAGTTTCAGGGAACTTGAGGTTGGATGGTATTCTGCCAAATGAAGTCAAACCTTCCATTTCACTTTTTTTTTAACACCCTTGCCTCTGATACAAACAAATAAGATTTCCCTAATGGTATGACATTTTGTGGTATATTTGCTATCATGCTATTACGCTAAATATGTTTCCACTAATCTCAAAAGCACAACCTCTAAAGAGTCTTGTACATTTCAACAATAAATGCCTGCTTTCAAAGAAAGGCAATTTGATTGAGACTATGGCAGAAGACCAACCACAGACCTTTTTCCATTAGTTTGTCAACAAACACAAGATCACTAAGTGCTTCACACAGATTTCTAAACTAATTTTGTAAGATTCCATGAACTTTTCTTGATCCAGTTATTATTGGTCTTAAAAGCTTATTGTGTCTTAGTGCTCATAATTTTGTTTTTCCACCTAGAAACCAGAGCATGGATGATCCAGATTGCAACTTGCAAGATCCTGTGTGTACAAAATGTACAATTGGCCCACATCTAAAGCTGAGACTACATTTCCACTGGAACTTTTTGAAGAACTATCCTGAATTAGAGCTACACAGTTAATGTATTTCTGGTGACCATGATGTATAATACCATAAGAATGCAACCTGTGGAATGGCTAAAACACTGAGTGACCCAGAACTAATAACATTTATAGAACTGTACTTACTAATTTTCTATGGTATCCAAGATGTACCCTGAGGATACAGTATATTGTATAGTTTGATAAAGCCAAGTGAACAAATAAATGTTTGATGTCACTTACTTTTCGTCGTTCTCTGTTCTCTGGTCCTTTGAATGCAGAGATAAATAACCATTGCCAGGCAAACCAAACCAATGATGGCTAAACCCACCACCATGCCATTATTAGTCACCAAACCATTATGATCATTGACTGTTAAGAGAAGACAGTTAAATATGAGTCACAGAATTTATATACAACAAAAATATGGCACATCAAATGCTAAAGAAAAAAAAAAAATCATATTGCTTGATTAGGCATTTATATTGATTAGGCATTTAATTTTGATTAGCCATTTACATAATTTACAACAACAATTGCCATTAAATTATTTAAAACTGTCAGACTACCTTGTGACCCCTCACTCCTCATTTGTTTGATTGTGGCACTTTATATTAATAGTGGTCTGCTTATCACACACACACACACACACACACACACACACACAAAGAAACCCTCATCCAGGTGTATAGCTAAGCAGCTGAGATTTAAGGGTCTTGTTCAAGAGCCCAGCTGTAGCTCTGTGTCTGACTGTGATTTGAGTAGTATCTGAGTAGGGAGCTTTATTGTCATTCCAGCCATATGCAGATATACAGTAGAACAAAATAGCATTCTCCAAGGCCTTGGTACAATTTATTACAGAAAAGTGACAGCAGTGAAGTGCAAGGTAATCCCCAGAAAACATGTAGTGCAAATTAGAACACTAGCACAGAACCTTAAGCACTGTGCTGAAGATCTTTTTGGATTTGAAATTTATCAGAAGTTGCCATGTAGTATATGTTAAGATAGTTGATATCTGAAGATATTTTATGCGAGTAAAGTATCGTGACTCTGTGTTTAGCTGCTGGTGAGCAGGGTGATGGGAAAAGGGAGGGGTGTGGGGCCAGTGCTGGGTAAAAAATTCACACCTCTCCACAATAACGTTGGTACAGAGATAAAAAACGGACAGCACAACTAAAGCTTTTTTCTGATAGTAAAACACCGTATACAGCTGCCACAATACAGTATATGATAACATTTGAATCTAGTAGGCTAGGTAAAAAAAAATAATGAAAAACTGCAAAGCCCCGAGGGTCTACTTTCGTATAAGCCACTAACCACTAACGTGCAGTGTGACGTCACAAATAAATTCAATGCTGAACATGGGCACCTCCAAACACTAGGAAATTCCATTTTTTTATTCTCTGGTAAAAAGAGTTAAAGATGTATACTGTTAAAATATTTCAATGTGAAATGGTTTAATACAAATTTTGGAATAATAAATGCCTATATTTGTTGTTGTGCCAAAGAAAATACTAAAACGACCTAAGAGTATCTCTTCACTTTAACCTTCACAAAGAATGTGAAGGATTTATGAATATAAATATGAACACAAATGTGAATAATAAAGTAAATGCAAATAGGAAATGCAATCCACATCCTCCTGACATCCCAACACCACCCCTTTCCCTGACTACCCTGCTTGCACGGTGATACTACGAGTGGTGTACTATAATATTATATATAAACAAAAAAAGTAGCAACACTGGGAAAGTACATTCCTATATGTAAGCAAGGCCCTTAACCCTCAACTGCTCAGTTGTATAAATGAGATAAACGTAAGTCGCTCTGGATAAGGGCGTTTTCCAAATGCTGTAAATGTCTCCATGTTAGCTAGCTTAAAACATAAATTTTTAATAGGATTTTCCAGCTACCTTACTGTTATCCTACAATAAGCATATCTTAACATATTGGAGCAGGATAGGTGGTAACACATTTGACCAAAACACTACATATATTATATATAACATTGTCTTAATACTTAAAGTACAAAACACAGGGTGGTTATTTACTTGAATTAACCTGTGCAGAGTATTGCTTACTTGAACACCGGATAGGTTATACCTTTAAAATGACTATTACTGTAAGAAAATGTCATGATAATAAATACTAATCACAAAATAACCACAAGATCTATATCTATATAGGAAATTGTAATACTACAAGACTTTGCCTGATTGACTGATAAAAGGCACCGACCTTGAAGACCGCATCTTGCGTTGTGAGTCCTGTTTCCAGGAAATAATACAGACAAGCCAAGCTTTCTGCAGCTGATTTTCAACAACACAGTATCAATGATAAGAATATGAAGGAACTTAGCAAGAGAAGTGTAATTCTGGATTTAGCTGTAAATTGACTTACTCCAATATAGGCTTACACATTTTGCCCTCCTCATCGTTGTATGTTTGGTTCAGACACAGTTCACAACTATATCCAAATTTAAACAAACCTGTCAAAATTGCAGATATTATTAACATTTATAAACACTTAGCTATTTTGTAATTGTTCGATCAAATCTGTAAACATATATATTATAAATTATATGTCATTTTTTTAAATGTCACTTCTACTTATACTCCTCTCCATATACCCCTAGTATGGTATGACTCAAAAAAGAAAGTTTCCATTTTAAACCACAAATTACACCCTGACCACGGTCTTATGGCTGTAAACACCCAGGGAGTAGAAAGAAGTTAGGGCCTGATTTGAAGTTGTGAGGAAAGTAATCTGTCTGCTCTTACCTGTTCTCCTGAGTTCTTCTCCTCGTTTGCACCGTGGACTGGGTGAACATTTAGAACAATCATCATTTTCACACAAATCATTATTACAGAAGCAGTGCTCACTTTTTTCCTTGCATTTCTGACATACACTTGGAATGTTATCACTGCAGTGTTGTATGGGAAATTGACCTGTAAAAATCACACATAAATCACAGATGATCTTTACATAAAAAATGATTATAAACAATTAATTACTGAATATGCTGATTTCTAGTAATAGTAGAATTTATACTTTTATACTATACTTTTAATATATTATATACTTATTAGTATATACTATATACTATATTAGTTTATACTATATTAGTATAATACAAACATAAATAACTAAAAAGACACAATTTTGTCTTCTACTGTAAAGAAAAAAGAAATGTTAATTAATATTAATTAATTAATAATCAACTCATAATGTAGAAGAGAAATATAGCTACTCATATGAACAGTATTATTATTATTTTACCTTATTTTACTTTGCCTTAAAATAAGAGTAGGATTATAATGATCGTAGTGGCCTTACCTGAAGGACAGGTTTCACAGCATCTCATCTTGTATTCATACTGTGTCTTCCAGTTACAGTCTAAAGCCATGCACATGGACAAGACACAGCCTGTGGCAAACAGTATCACATAGAGGTTCACACTGTCCATTTCAGCAACATGCTTAAAGGTAATGTGTGCTGCTTATATAGTACTCTGGATGCGTCAGTCGTGTCGGTTTCTCAACCCACAAGGTTAGACCAAGAGCTCTCAGGAACTAACACACATGAGAGAGAGAGAGAGGAGGGACTGGCAGGTTGTGGGTGGGGCGTGTCAGTAAATGATGAGATTTAATGGCAACTGAAATGTGAATGATTTGGAAGTTTACTTAAGCAAATGGCTGCTAATAGTTACAGCAATGAGTCTTGTGTGAATGTGGTATGTAGCAGAAGCCAGAACTAACTTGAGACTTGAAAATTAATACCAGACACCACTTAAAGGCCCTGTCAACTCATTATGTAGCTTTTGTGATAAATTTACCAACTGCAAAATAAGTTGTTTTTTTTTTGTTTGTTTTTTTTAAACCACAGAAACTAATGTCACTTTTTCTTGGTCACTTGGCCTCTGAATTATTTTTGTTTTGTTTTAGACTAGTATGTGTGGTAATAATGAGTATTTCAACTTCACATTTCTTCACAAAGGAGGGAGAATTTTCAGAAAGGCTGTATGATAATTGAAATAATAATGATCTACACTCATTACTGTAAAAACTTAGAAAAGCTTTCTACAGCTTGAAAATCTTTCCATCTCTTTCTAAATGATTAATAAGCTGCCTGCCACTGTATGTTAAATGACAGGACAGTAAAGCTCAATCTGAACTATTTTTATTAAAGCAGAAACGATGTATGTGCAAAATACACCGACACGCCACACACCGTTCATGACTAACATGTAAAAACAAAAGTGTTGTGGAAGCACTACTCTCATTCCAATGGGCTAGTACTTTCTGGAATGAGCGCTTCATGAGTTGTGTATGTTGTCAGGAAGGCACTGATATCAGTCAGTGCAATCTGACTTATGTACTGGGGCTGTGTTTTAATTATATGTTGGACCAAGCGTAGGGACAATCTTACCTAAAATACCTACCTATTCCTATGCATAAAAATTACATGTGTAAATGTATGTGTTTGCTGTACATTTTGATATGTGTTTATGACATTAAGATATTTCCCTTAAAGGCCAAAAGACTATTGCTTAGATGTTCGCTTCTTGTGTCACACACCTCAAGAAACCACAAGTTTAACACTTTACCTAAGTCTTTTTTAGAGACAAGCTGGGAATACCCAAATGTTATCGATTACTAGCACCGAAGCTTTGTGGAAATTCTACTTCTTAAAGGATTTTTATATTGTTGTGGGTTAAATGGTAGCTGTACACTGTACGGAAATATTTTGTATGCATATATATGACTGGTCTGTCAGCTTCAGGTTGACTCAGTGCTTTTTACAACCACAGTAAAAAAAACACTGCAATATGTGTGTGTGTGTGTGCGTGTGTGTGTGTAAGTGTGAGTTGATATACATTGCGACACCAGTCACAAGTCTTCTTGTCAACTGTCATACATTCTTGATTTATAACATACATACCTGATACATTATTTAACTTGAAAATGAAAAATGTTCAAATGTGCAAAAACAAGAGAATGCAGAGAAGTCAGAACATAGGAACTCTTCAAATTATCTGTAAATCTTGGATTCCTTAAAAAATACCCATGTTACTCTAGTAACAGTAACACAAACAATAGACCTACGTTTCACTACAATTAGTTATCTCATATGTTCTGTTTGGAGTCCCTGAGATCAAAGACCTTTTTAACAGCTCATAAAAAATGCTTATCATTTTAAAATTAGCTTGGTATTCACTTTTTCTAACTTTTTCTGATTTTATTGGAACTGTAAATAAACAATCATTTTGTATTGATACTGTGTTCCAAACACCACTTAAAGTAATTTATACACAACTTAAACAACCCCAGCTATGATACATGATTTACTGCAGTAGGTTTCCACGTGCACTTATTTTCTGCACACACACAAACACATTTGGAGTCATCAGGTACCAAAAGTATGTACATCCACCATTAAGAGTCCAACATCACCATGGCCTGAAAGGCTTCTGTGCAAGGAAGAAGCCGCTACTCCAAGACCAGCATAAAAAAGCCAGACTAAAGTTTGCAGGCGATCACCAGGACATTATTTTGAAATGACGTCTTATGTAAATAAAGTAGATACCCTAATTGACTTAACACAAGAAATGTATGATTACAATATAGCTGCAAGCCGCAATTAAGGGGGGCAAGCACTTTCAGTCCCCACTCCTTAGTTCAAAAGTTATGACTGGTTTTACTAACTTGAGGCTTTAGACAAAACTTCTTGGAGTCCCTTAGGACAAGGTCATCTACAAAGTTTGGTCAAAATACATTAAATTCATTTGAGCTTTATGGACGAACCATCCATCATGTCAAAAATCCGAGAAATGACTTTTGTTTGGGTTGGTCTCCCGACGCTCTCTTCCAAATTTCATGGTTATTTATCAAAATTTATGGTAGAAAATTCAAAATGGCCAACTTCCTGTTTGCTTAGATCACCAACACTTGGAACCTTCAGTGAAATCACTAGAAACAAGAATCTTGGTTTCATGTTGAGTGGTTCAAAAGTTATAAGCAGTTTTGCAAATTTGTTAATTATAGCACCACCTAGGGGTGCATTTAGACAAAACATCTTGGAGACCCTTAGGATCTACAAAGTTTGTGCAAAATATGTCAGAAATATGCTGAGATGCCCTCACAGCTTTGCCATCAAATTCATTTGTGCATTATGGTCAAACTGTCCCATACATCAAAAATGATTGTAACAACTTTTTATCAGTCTGGTCTTCCAATGTTGCATGCCAAATTTGGTGATAATGGAACAATGTTTCTGGGAGAAGACGACAAAATACTTTGTAAAAAAAAAAAAAAAATCAGCATGGTGTTGAACTCGGTTTGACCCAAAGAATCAGAGGAAAGTGGAATCGCATTCCTAAGACATTCTGTTGCAGACGTATTATTGTAAACGCATGTCCAAATTTGCGCTATTGGTGGTGCATGAGAGCTTGAGTGGTGTATACCAAAATTGCTGTAAGGTAGCTGAGACTGTCCTCTATCAACATGCCGGATTTCATAAAAAGCATACGATGCAATCTATGGACTGCCATAGACTCCCATGGGAAGTATAATAATAATAATAATAATAATAATAATAATAAAAAAAAAGAAGAAGAAGAGAAATAATAATAAGAAAAATATACACTATATTGCCAAAACTTTTGGGACACCCCTCCAAATCATTGAATTCAGGTGTTCCAATCACTTCCATTGCCGCAGGTGTATAAAATCAAGCACCTAGGCATGCAGACTGCTTCTACAAACATTTGTGAAAGAATGGGTCGCTCTCAGGA
>CM075004.1:8041387-8065041 GCA_037576675.1 Pangasius sanitwongsei | reverse complement strand
CACTGGACTCTAGAGCAGTGGAGACGTGTTCTCTGGAGTGACGAATCACGCTTCTCTGTCTGGCAATCCGATGGACGCACACACACTCACACGGAGTCTTTAAAAGAGACTCTCATTCACCCGCACCTTGCAAAGTATACGTGCATCTGTCTCACCATCCTTCACATGACATAAACAATATTGTTTGCGTTGGTCTCTCGATGCTCTCTTCTAAATCTCATGGTTATTTGACAAAATTTGCAGGAGAAGAAGTGAAAAAATGTTTTTTTGTTAAAATTCAAAATGGCTGAGTTCCTGTTTGAGAAATCACAATTTCCTGACGTCAGCAATGATCAACACATTCAAGGGAATCAACATAATCAAGAATCTTGAACAATCTTCAAATATGTGAATTATAGCAACACCTAGAAGTGAATTTAGACCAAACGTATTGTAATCCCTTAGGAGGTCTTTTAGTTATGTATAAAGTTTGGTCAAAATACGTTACCCAGTTGCTGAGGTATACCCTCATTTTCTGTTTGGCAGCTTTTCCATCAAATTTGTTTGTGCGTTATGGATGAACCATCCTGTACATCAAAATTATGAGAAACAATTTTTTATCAGTCTGCTCTCACAATGCTGCATGCCAAATTTGGTGATGATTGGGGAAGATTTATGGGAGAAGAAGCAAAAAAGCTGCTTTTCATAACATTTAAAATGGCTGACTTCCTGTTTGAGAAATCACAAATTTGTTACCTCAGCAAAAATCAACACCTTTGATGGAATCAGGAGAAACAAGAACTTTGATTTTATATTAAGCAGTTCAAAAGTTATGAGCAGTTTAACAAATTTGTGCATTATAGTGCCACCTAGACATGAATTAAATGAAATGTCCAAAATGTCTTGGAGACCCTAAGGATGAGGTCCTAGAGTGGTCTACCAAGTTTGGTCAAAATCCGTTACATGGGTGCTGAGATAGGACTTCACTTCCTGTTTGGCAGCTTTGCCAACAATTTCATTTGCCCATTATGGTCGAACCATCCAATATATCAAAACAACTTTTTATCAAACTGGTCTCACAATGCTGCTTGCCAAGTTTGGTGATGATAGGACAAAGTTTTTAGGAGAAGAAGCATAACAACTGTTTCTGAAAAAAATTCAAAATGGCCAACTTCCTGCTTGAGAAATCCATATCAGTACCTTCAAGGGAATCAAGAAAAATAAGAATCTCGATTTAATGTTGAGTGGTTCAAAAGTTATGAGCAATTTTACAAATTTGTAACACACCCTGTTTGGAGGCTTCACTGTCAAATACATTCGCGTGTTATGGACGAACCATCCCATATATCAAAAATCAAAGAAACAAGTTTTTGGGGGATAGTCTCACGATGCCGTGAATCAAATTTAATGATGATGGAACAAAGTTTGTAGGAAAAGAAGAGAAAAAAACTGTTTTTGAAAAAATGGCGGAAAATTCAATATGGCAGATATTAACATCATGGTGTCCGCTGAACTTGGCTTGACCCAGAGAATAAGAGGAAAGTGGAATCGCTTTTCTATGACATTCCGTTTGGACATATAACTATATGTCCAAATTTGCTCGAATGATGGCACTAGAAGGCTTGAGTAGAGTATACCAAAATTCCTGTGAAGTTAGCTGAGACTGCCCTCTATCAATGTGCCAAATTTAATAAAAAAGCTTTCTATGGGCTATCAATTACGAATAATGCATTCATATTCTAACCCCTATATAGAGTGAGTGCTAAATGGAAAATTTTCTCTGAACCAAAAAGGTTCTATTAAACAACAATTCTAAAATTGTTTTATTAAAATCATCCAAACAGGTAAAAGCATTAAATTCAACCAAGAAGTTTTAGAAACAGGACCAAGGGAATCTCTGCTGAACAGAACAAGGATAACTTAGTAGTCATCGTCACTGATACACAAAACTAAAGACTGATTAACCGGACTGAAGTCATCACCAGTAAACACAACAGAAAACAAAAACCTTGAGAAATAAAGGGAACTGTGATCATTATTATTATTATTATTATTATTATTATTATTATTATTATTATTATTATAAAAAATAATCAAGACTGAATTATAGGTCTCAATATAGCAAACTGTGAGACACATGACTGATTAAAAGGTCACCATTTCACACATCAGAAGACTTGAATCTTTTGAGAGAGAACTGTTGTCATAACTCTGAAATTCTTGTAATGTTCCTTCAGGTCGGTAGGATCAGTGGACACTAAAATCATGACAAAGGATGCCAACTGATCCAGCTCAGTGTCTTCGAGATTAAGAGCTTTAGATGAGGTGGACATGCACTTTCTAAGCTTTGTGGATGGCAGAGTATTGGGATGGCAAGTATTTAAAGCTTTCTGACCTTATTTTAACAAGTCATGTTTACAGTTATGTTTACATAACATGTTTACAGACTAGTTGAATTAAAAAAAAATTGAACAAACTGAAATGAGAAGGTCAAAAAATAGTCCCCATATAAGTGTTAAAGGTAAAAATTTCTGTATGCAAGGTCATTCAAAAAAGAAAACGTTAAGTTGTCCAAAGAACAGAAGTAAATTTGAATAACAATACTGATTAACAGGACTCAGTATCCAATAAACAGGTCCTCAGTGATACACAAGACTCAAGACTAGTTAACGATCCTCAGTACAGCAATATACTGTATATAAGACTCAAGGCTGATTAACATGACTCAAAAGTTGTAACTCCATAGATGCCAGCATTTCTGGTGTAAGCAGAATGGGTACATGCTTTCTGATTCCTAAGAGAACTGAGTGCTGTACTGAACAATGACTCAAGCTATCAGCTTGAGTTCAGAGTTCTGACTGGACTCTGAAAGTGTGAAAAATTGCACTCACTACAGCTGAAGAGACAATAGGAGATGAAAGGAGTCCTTCATCAGCTTTGGAGGACAGAGTATTTGTAACTTTGACTATAGTGACAAGCTGTATAACAGCGCTGAGTCACTTCTTGTAAAGTCTAACAAGGTTGTAGACACTTATAAAGCGATCTCAGTCCACTTCTCAATGCAGAAGATTTTAAGCTCCTTCATGTTCTAATTTGTGTTGAATTGTAGACACACTATATGGCCAAAAGTTCTGTGTTATGTGGTTCTTCCCCAAACTGTTGCCACAAAGTTGGAAGCACATAACTGTCTGGAATGTCTTTGTATGCTGTAAAATTGCATTTTCCCATTTGACTTGAACTAAGGGGCCCAAACATTTTCCAGCATGACTATACCTCTGTGCACAAAGCAAGGTATATGAAGACATGGTTTGCCAAGGTTGGTGTAGAACTCAAGTGACCTGCACAGAGCCTTGACCTCAACCCCACTGAACACATTTGGGAACTGGAACGCTGACTGCACCCCAGGCCTCCTCACCTGACATCAGTGCCTGGCCTCACTAATGCTCTTGTGGCTGAATGGGCAAATCCCCACAGCCACACTCCAAAATCTAGTGGAAAGCCTTCCCAGAAGAGTGGATGTTATTATAAAAGCAAAGGACAACTAAATCTGGAAAGGGATGTTCAACAAGCACATGTGGGTGCCTGTATGTGCAGCTGGGAATGGAGGAATTCCGAGGCCAATGTCTGTGCTCATCTCCACAAGCATGTATGGTAGATTTAGTAAATTACTGCTTATTGGCTTTTTTGTCCCGTCCATGATAAGACATAAACAGTAAATCATCGACCATTTAGAGATGGGGGAAAAAAATCACTGCATGTTAGTGAAAGATTACAGACAAGGAAGAATTTCGGCTTTTAAGTAAGTAGTACTAATGAATTGTGCACAGTCTAACCAAACACATGAACTAACATGATTTAAAAAGTCAGCTTTGATTTTGGGTTGTCTTTAATAGCCTATTTCTCTTAGCCCAGTTCAACTAAACACACTACACACCGACACACACCCAGCCCCAAATCAGGCCCCCCTCTCCTATGGGTGCCCCTATGTTCAAAACAACGGCTTGAAAGTGCCCTGTAGGGTGCCTACACAGTAGATAAACAGTGGAAAAACTATGATTAAATGCCATAATGCCCCACTGCGTGTAGGAGAAATTTTTTTTGACCCAAAGACAACCCATGTTCTCCTCTGCACTACACTCATGAGGTCTGACAGTTTATGAGAACTGTTTGTTATGGATTAGTTAAATAGGATTTATTTTATTAACAAAAGAGAATTTCTTATATTAGGGAAAAAAAATCCATGTCCTGTGTGTTTTTTCATACCATAAAACCTACTCAATAGGGTTTTTAGACTGAAGGTACACTTAGTCATTAACCTAGTGAACCAGGATGAAGATGGCAGTGAAAAGACATTTCTAAGACATTTCTTGAACTACGCTAACCTCAACCCACAGTTCGTCACCCAAGCACGACCCCCCCCTTCCCCACGCCAGTTCTTGATGTTGATCCAGTTCCTAAGCAATAGACCAAACCACAGTCAGTAGGTTGTCGTCACTAGAAAGAACAGTGTTTTGACGTACATACTGTATCTGTCTCTCTCTTATTTTCATTAGAGTGGGCGAATGCAGCTTGGTTTTAATCCCACCAAAGCAAGGTTGTCACTCACTGGGGGCATACTACATGACATGACTAGGCAAACCTGCATATTTACCACACTTCTAACAAGCAGTGCTGATTTTACACTCTCATGATTGGGTGAGTCTGAGATTTGGGTAGCAATTAGATGTAATTCTAGTATATGCATACATCAAACTTTGCCAGTAGTATTTAGGTATTTATCATTCTGTATAGTCTGTATTGTTTTAAATATGATCTGCTGTATACCTATCTTCTAAATAAGTAGACATATTGATACATAAATACACATTTCGATCTCTAACCTTAACAAAAGACCGTTAGAAAATTCCCAGAAACCAGCAATTCTGACATGAACACCTGAGACTGATTCTTTGAAACAGCAGACAAAATCATGAATTGCTCAGAAACAGCAGGAAACAGTGACACCATTATGAAGATTAAATTACACGAGGAAGTATATAACGCTGACTGTGCTCGATAGTCACTTGCAACTCAATGCTTGAATGCAAAATAACCAAACACTTTTCTTCATAACTTTGCCTTTTTACGACCATAGACGGTTTGACTATTGTTTTTGTGGTCTCTTGTAAAATTAACTATAAAACCACTAGACATGATGGAACTTCAGTGGCTAATGTCTACTAATAGGGCATATAGTAATCTGTCTTTATGTGCATTACCTAGAATTTCAGAGGCTTTTTTTCTTACTGTGATAATATAATGTGCCTGTTACTAATTAAGGACTTATTAACCTTGTTGATACATGCTCTATTTTACAATATATTTCTGATGCAATTTTAGAATTGTTGTACTCCTGGTGTATTAGCTATTATTATATACTGACACATTGTCCTCATATATAGTATACATGATTTATTAAGGAAAGCTTTAAAAAAAAAAAAAAAAAACACAAAAAACCCAACTATGTCTGTTGCATGCACAGTTGGCCTACCATTGGTTTAATACTTTATGCCTTGTTTTTAGAGAAGCTTTCTGCATTCCTGGAGTTGGCCACTGGTTTATTGCATCATATGTCGGTAAGAATACTCATGTTGACATTTCTGTATAATTATTACTAACTACATCAACGTCATCCTGTTATGAAAGCCCACCCATAATGATTTATTGATTAAACATCTTGATTGGATAAAATAATGAGTTTTAACTGTAAAATAAAGGAAAATCACAGTAAAAAGATTTATGAGTTATTTGGTATATCTTGCAGTAGCATAGTTGTATACTTTTCTTGTACCACTGGTGAAAGAATGTAAAATAAAATAATATATATTGATAAGCTGTGCCTTTTGCTATCAAATCAGCATGGGCAAGGTGCTTTGTATGCTTGATTGACAGAAGAATTTGATATATTTGTTGATCTTGGGTGCTTCAAGAGAAGTGAACCCTCTTCATATTTGAACAAGCAAACGTGACCACATATGTGGCTGGAAAATTATGAGCACAAGATCTAAAACCATGATCAACTTCTTTTCTGCGCTTTGAAAGAGGGAGGTAATTAACTCGAAAAAAAAAAAAAAAATCTTGCTGTAGGAGGGGATAATACCTGAAGTGATAGAGCACTCCCACTATTGCTTAGAACTCATTTTTCTGCAGGGAAGTTGAGTCTGAAATATGGTTATGCAGACACTGACAGAGTTATGGAGTTTCAAGTTATACGTGAAATTAGTGTGGCCTTCCTAAGAAAACCTCTATTTAGTGTTGTCAGCGTCTTTGTTAATGTAATCTTTTCCAAACCAGTTCTTTTTCACAATGGTATAGCATCTTAAATCTAATTCATTTCAATATTATCTGAATTTTGTATTCTATTCATTTTCAGTAGTTTCCTTAAAGCACTGCTTTCTAAATCATGTCCGAGTTGTTGGCCTGTTTCACAGAAAGCTACATACATGCAACCCTGCAACTGCTCGCCGGCTCCTCTTCTGACTGTGTAAACCAAAATACCATAGACCCATAACTTAATAACAGACTCATAATAGCTGCAGCAGGGGAGAGGCTTTCTAAACTGACAGGCAAGTAGAAACACCTGATTGGTTTGATGCTAGAGTGGTCCACAAAATTGTAGCTTTTGTTTACAGAGCCTGCGGCTCCACTGAGACCAGATGTTCTTCTCATCAGCAGATATTTTACTGGTATGTGGTAAGAATTTTTAACAAATATAAAAACAAATTTTGATTTAATAAATCACTGATCCTACGTGTGATGGCTGTTTGTTTGATCCCACTGACTCTTAACGCGACTGCTCACAGCAAACTTTTGAGAGTTACAACCTGTTTGAGCCCTCCATACTTTAAATAAATGTGTGTTGGCTGGTTTAGACAGTCTAATAAGGAAAATGATCATTTAGTACACTTAAACACACACACACACACACACACACACACAATATGTAATACAGGCCATGTTTTAATGAGTTTTAATAAGAAATATTAAATAACAAAACAATTCTGTTTTGTAGATAAACTGTAAAATAATGTATAAATGATGTCAGAGCAATGACAAGAAATAAAATACAACATAATACCAAAGAATACTTGAACTGTGCCTAATTTTCCAAAAAACAAAACAAGTATTTTTAACCTATTTGTATTCTTAAACATTTATATATGTCTATTATGCAGTCCACTTTTACTAATATCTGTATCCACATAATAAGACAAAAAAAAAAAAAAAACACCTATAAACGGAATAAGCATTCTCAATTTGTCCCAAGCCCACACATTATCCTGGTTTGATATCTCAGGAGATTATAAGTCATCACAGGGCATAGACCCATTTCGGTGGTAAAACAGAAGGGCATTTTGGAAACGCCAGTAAAAGGTCATGGCTTCACAGTAATATTTTTTTTTCAGCAGCTACACACTAGTTTCGACGGTGGTTCTAACAGTCAACATCTTCCTATAAGACTTAACGTCCCATGCGTTTCTAGTGACATTTATATGTAAAATAAAAGACAAAATATGCCTTTTTTTGATGAAAGAAAAACAAACAGATTGTATACAAAATAACGATCCAATGCTAATATATGATTCAAAATCATTCCCTGAGCACTGTATCATCATAACTCAAAATTATAACACTTAAATAGTTCCTATAAAAGGATAACATGTAATCATAACGTCTCAGCCTCAACACAAAGACATTTAAATGAAGTGGGGGAAAAACACCTCTAGGACAATTTCAGTTTCAGTTTATTTTAGTCACGGAACAGACTGAATGTTCCAGGGCTAAAGCAATGTAAAGTGCAGCTAAAACACTGTGGGTGTCACTGGTATATAATACCTACTGCTGATTTTCAGTCATAGCGATTTTAAAGACAGACGTGTGAAGAGGAGGATTAGACAGGAGGAAAGAATTTCTCGCCAGATTCCTCAACTGGCTTTCCACATGCACTACCTAGAGAAACAGACAAACAGAGACACAGTGGGAGACTGTATCTGATACACACACACACACACACACAATCGTCATTCAATTCACCAGCTCAGGCGTTCCCTACCTTGTCGTTCTATGTCTGTCTTTTTCTTAGGACATCTGCTGAGCTTTAGTATGAGGATGAGAAGCAGAAAAGCTGCGAGAGAGGCCAGCCCTGGAATTGAAAATTTACCATCAAAACTCACTACTGAAGATTCAGCATCTCAACATATAAGTGTATTTCAATATGTTGTTAATGTTATAGCAGTTGAGCAGTGAAGGTTACAGAGGGCATGCTTCTTGCTGTCTTGGGGCCTTGGAATGGAGGTTGTGGGGGTAGAGATGGGGTTTCTGCTGGTGGTTGGAATGATGGTTGTTGTGCTGGAGGATGTCTGAGAAAAAGGAGAAGGGGAGGAAGGAGGTACTACTGCTTTCGCTTCATTTCCGCAATTGACGTCAGAGGTGGCATTTCCTGGAATTTTCTCACTGCTCTGAATGCACCTACACAGGAAACCGCAAAGGTACAAATGAACACGTAGTAGTCAGACTTCATTTAGTCCTGCACCTTTTAGTTTATATAAAGTTAATGATGTCTTAAAAGGGCTTACTGTGGCAGTAGTTGACATTCAGAGTTAATTTTGTCAGAGGAGGTTTTAGGTGGACATTTCTCACAGATCATTTTATTATTTTCTTAAAAAATGAACAAACAAAAACTTCAGCAAAACAATACAAGCCAACAAAATTCAGTGGGGAAAAAAACATATATTGATGTGATATGATAAATATATTATTACCTAAAATCTTTATTCCTGAACCTAACTCGCACTTGCATCTTTTTTGTGTTTCGTCCCAGGGAGTAAAGCCTTCAATGCAACGACACTTAGTATTACTTTTTGATGTGCAGGGATGAACTTCAAAACTAAACAATCCTAAAACAGGGAATGAAAAGTAGTCAAAGCATTAGTGCAATACAAGAGAGAGAAGAAATATCATGAAAACAATATTTCACTATAATCCAAATTATTATTATTGCTGCTCCAAATAGCAATGCCTTAAACAGACAAGACTTTCTTGGTGATTCTGATATAAGCATACACTAGTAACAGAAACAAATACCTGGCTTTAAGTTTTACTTTAGGTTTTAAATTAAAATAGGTTTGCGAATTATAGGCAGTTGCAGTTATTTCATGTTTAAAAACAATTGTAACCCATCTGGGAAAAACTGGTGGCACTTGCTGGATAGTAAAAGGATTACCTACCACAAGGATCACAATTTCGACACTCTTTACTTTGACTAGGTTTAGGGTTGTATTGGTCAGCTGGGCATGGTTCACAACTGTCCCTTGAGTGTGTGGCCTTGTAACCTGCATGACACACACATCCAATCAGTTAAAACAACATCAGTAACAACATCAGAGATAATAATGGATCACAACTGTCTAAATCGTAGCACAGATTTACCTGGATTACAAATGATTCCAGATGAAGCATGAATTTGATCAAGCGTTAACAAGCACAAGAAGCTCCAGATAATGTAACAGCTTTGACAGAGCATGGCAGCGCTGGTTAAGCGGCACACTGTGTCTAGTCACAGGTGTGCTCCCTCTTTCAAAAAGAGACAGTGAATCAAATCCGTAGAAGATGAATGATCACGTCCCTTGCTCTTTATGAGAAAACATTCATACGGTACATTTTCCACCACCCACACAGAAAAATGAGATGATTACAGTTAATACATGTGTTTAGTAATTAAATGATGACGTTCACTTTTTAAAAAAGTGGGTTTTACCTAATGTCACCTAATGAACCTAACTTTAAAACTTAAAAGTTGTTTAGCTGAAATTAGCCACAGGATGAAGTAACGAAAAGAGTAGGATACTGAACCTTCAGGTATCAAAGACAGACATCTAATAATCTTATGTATACTTCATTCAGTCTCAGATTTCTAAAGCTAATTTAACCCTGATCTGTTTTTGATTATGTGTACATCTGTTTACTGATGCTAGTTCAAAGTGAGTTCACGTAATTATGCTACTGTTGCTTCTAATTTTACAAAAACTTCACACAGAAGTCGCAGAGGTTGAAGGATTGCAGTGTTGTTGTGAACAGTGAGAGAACACAACTACTTTTGCCAGCTGACTAAATTCAGGCACTCATCCAGTGTTCTCCCGTGCTCAATCAATCAATATTCATTTCAAAAATGTATTTATAGTATCTGGCTCACTGGATGATACTTCTAAGAAAACTGTTGTTTGGCCTGTTTGAACAGAAAGTCAATTTCACCATTCCATTCTTTCTTCGTATTTTTAGTTTTTTTAATGGCCAAATTCTCGCCTCAAATATCCAATTTTCTCATTATGCTGCAAGGGCTACTGTATTGCTATCAAATCTACACAAATGAAATAAACAGACTCTCTGGCTGAAACCTTAATAACCAGTTATTCCTAAGCAATTATAAGACTAACTTAAAATACATATAGATTATTTTTGGATTGCAGAATATGATGAATCATGAATGACATCGTGTTCTTTTGAATGCAAATTTGTAAAAGAGAATTTCTCAATGTTTTCACAACCAATAGGCTAGTATTCTGCCTTTGAGAGAGTGACACATTTGTAAGTTTTATATAATCTGCTAGTGCTGGTGGAATATAATGGCTAAAACTTTAGATTTAAGAGTTGTATTCGATTCCTTCCCCTTTTCAATGAAGAGGCAAAAATAATTCACTACACTAAATTCATTCTAACACAGAAGAAATCTTCAGCATGCAGAACAAATTGTGCCTTACGATAAAAAAAAAACCCCAAAAACTAAATCTTAGAGGGTATATTCACCACTTATTTTTTTTCCAAAGTGAAGTTTTTAAGTATATGAGTATTTCAAGGTAAACATTTTCCATTTTGAACATTTTTTTTTACTTTAACTAACTTTAGTTGTTTCCAGTATATCCTCAATAATAAAAATAACACTTAGAAGGTTCCCCATTTCCCTGTAACAAGTCACACGCAGTGTACTGGAAAAAAGAAAAAAACATGCCTCTTTACTCAAAACAGCACGACATCATGAAAGCTGCACTCTTGCAGAGCTTCCGTCCTGGGCTTGTTTTGGTGGTTAGAAATGGCAGGGAATTTAGGACAGTTTATTAACAGGTTACAAATGTTGTGTAACAGTATATAGTTCTTAAATTCATAGTCAGTTATTACACTAACTTATGGTAGCTGCTAATGTGTAGGCTTTTCACGGTGGAAGACAAATGTCGGTTATCAGAAATGGAAAACAATGGTTATGTTTGAAGGGGAAAACCATTTATGTTTTGATGGATTAATATATCCTCATCTTTGTAGATTTTATCTGAAGAATTTTTTTCTGTTCCACTTCTAAATGTAGCACATTCATAAAACTACGTAAATAAAAAAAAATGTATATATATATATATATATATATATATATATATATATATATATATACAGAACATAATAATACAACTATTTTGGTTACAGTGAGAATAAAAATAAGGTTTTGTTAACAATAGCAACTATTTCTCAGTTTGTTCACTGTTTCAGTCTTGATCCTGACGTTGCTGACGCCTGCAATACTGGTTTGTTACAGTTTCTCCACTATAAATACACTTCTGTGAAACCAATCATGTGCTTATTAATAAGCAGTTTGAGGTGCATTGATTGTGGTGTTTCAGAGGTTGCATCCAGAGCAATATAACAGGAGCTGAACAAATATGGCATGGTGTTTTTATTGCGACATTGCTGTTGTGTTACAATATTTCAAAAAAGACGTGATGTTACATGGCTGAAATCACTTGATGGTCTGAATAGTGAGTCATCGAATTACCCCTATAAACATACGGTGAAAGGTAATTGATGGCATTCTCTTATGAAAATGGTTCTTTGTAAAGTTGAGTGTTTTGGCTTACTAAAGGGGTTCTCCTGAACCATCTCTGATAAACATAGGTTTGTACATAGAACCTGTATGGTGGGACAAATTAAAGAAGCCTTAAGGGTTCTACATTTAAGCTTTTAAATGTACCCCCATTATAATCCATTCTGTTCACATAATGATCCTAAGCTTCTGTACCGGTCTGAGGAGCTTTGTGTGTTCTCCCTGAGTCAGCATGGGTTTCCTCTGTGGTCTCTAGTTGCCTATCATTGTTCAAAAACATGCAGTAAAAAAAGTTTTAGTTTTTACTAAATAAACAGAGGGAATTATTTAGCAGAAGACCAGGAAACCCTTTCATAAAAGAGCCCTTTTTACTATTATCAATATTTAGGTCTGAATTTTACTATTACCAAGCAAATATTATATTTGAATATTACAACTCTTTTTTTCACAAAAAAGAAAATATTACATTTGAATATTACAATCTTCTAATACCATTCTCCAAAATCAACCTTACTTATGCATCGTAAATCAGAACCCATGGTAATATAAAGATGACATGATTTATTTAAAAGAGACAATGAATCAACACATAACCAATTACCCAAGTATTAGTTAAGTCGACAAAGCATTGATATTTCATTTAATAGATTTCTCATTGACGCAGTTTGAGCTGCTCATTGACATGATCCTTTAACGAATCAAATTTCTGCCATCCGAAATCTAACAATATTTTGAATAAGCAGTGTAATGAAAAATTCATTGAAAAGCAATCATAGCACTCCCATAACTTTAAGATGATAAGCCTACAAAGACCATTATGCAGTCAAGCATCAGGATAGCCCCATTTTCTAAGTAAATAACTTTCAGTCTTACAACTTACAACAACAGATCCATTAATATAATCACAGTCGCAAGGTTACAGTGGCACATAACCATCACATTATTTCCCAATCACTTATAGATTTAACAATGGGCTATAGTTTGTATTAAAACCTGTTATGCTCCCTCCTTTCTCACAAAGCACAGCTGAAATTTTTACAAATTACATCTGTTTCTTTTTTTTTGAGTACCATGGCACTCTGCTCTTTTTCTTCCATGAAAGATATCAGGGTGGAGGTGGGGTGGCTCAAGTCACCTTACTCTGAGCAAGATTACTAGTTCCTAGTCACTTATAGAGATAGCCATTACCAACTCAATCACTCACTCAGTCAGTCAGTGTTTAAGCCATCCTAAATACACACACACACACACACACACACACACACATATGTGTAATTGTGGAATTATTTATATATTATATATATACACAATGCTGTGTAAAAGTCTTAGGTACATAATAATAATAATAATAATAATAATAATATTAAATGTTTTTACATTAAAAAAAAATTATCAATAGCACTAAACAGTAATAAATGAAACAAAGTTTCAAACTTTGCTTTAAAAAAATTTGTAGTCTCAGGTACAATTTGTGCAGTTTTATAAGGAAATGAGCTGTACGTGTTACTGAGCATCTTGCAGAACTAGCCACAGTTCTTCTGGAGACTTTGACTGTCACACTTGCATCTTACGTTTGCATGCAAATCCCAGCAGCCTTCATTATGTGTTTTTTGTCTGAAAAGTGGTCTCTTATGTAATCTTGTAATGCTTCTTTCTTTACTGACATACAAACGTTTTTCTGTAATATTTAATTATGTGCTGGAAACCTAATGTTTGGAAATCTAAAATGGTTTTGTACTTACTTTGATAATGTAGAAGTCATAAAATAAAAATGTATAACAAAGTTTCTGCTAAAACATTTATATATATATACACATACATAAAATACAAAGTAATAGATGTAGATGTAGTGTAGTAAGGTATCTGTAACAATAAGATTTGCTTCTGTTTTTGTACAAGCAACATTTCAAAACCAAAACATATATTTGCTTAACAATGAAATGATTGAGTGCTCTACATTTGTAATATCAGTGGGGACAAGAAATTAAAACAATAAAAAACGATATCTTACAGGTAAATGAGGTGGTAGTGTCAGGTGTGCAGATAGCTACTGTTCAGGTTCCTCAGACATATAAGGTGGGCAGTGGAGAGTGCTGCCTTGACTCCTCACTTAAAATTGATCTCTCCAGCAAGTGATAACCCTGGATATCACACACCATTCTATTGTGGATTAATCCCCGCACATAATAAATACAATGCATACAAAATACCAATCATTACAATGCTCTCATGTTATATTGTAAATATTAGCTTGCTTGAAAAAGTTATGCATTTCATGAGTTGTATGTGTGAAGTTGTATGTGTGAAGGGTAAAACCAAGGCTTACCTACTGCTGTTCTGCCCAGATGACTGACAGTGTTTCCTTGAGTCAGTCTGTTGATGCCTGGCTTTAGGTCTTGTGCGGTAGCAATCCGTAAAACAGAGTGGAGGTGGTCATCATTAATGCGTGATCGGTGTTTTGATACATTTGATGCAATACCGAAACAGCTGTTTGCAAAGGTAGGTGCTTCCAAACATAGAGAAGACATGGGCAGTGTGATGTCGGAGCTGTGGCATCAAAGAATTAGGTAGGAGATGGTAGGTAGGTCAGTGATTGTAGCATCCTTGAACTTTGCTTTTAGGCTACTATTGTACTGTAGCTCTTTTAGTTCCATCTGAAAGAAAGAGCCAGTCATAGCCAGTAGCGCCTTTTAGCTGGTCATTCTGCTCATCGTCTTTAACGTTGCTCATGTTCCAGAATATTGTCTCAAATCTGTAGCCTGCCATGACAGAGGTTGAGAATGGAAAATGATGGAGCTTATCCTTTCTCCACAAATCTCAAACTCTTGGTGGTTTTATAGGAGGCCACAGTAGATGACTAGGCCCAGGAATTTGCGCATCTTCAGGCTAGTTACAGGACTCCACGGTGTCTACATGCTTTTCTTCTGCTTGCACTCTGCATACAGGTTTGTGCTGTTGCAGAGAGTCTTGCTTGTGCCTTTATCAAAAAATACCTGGAACAGCTCGAGAGCAGTGTGCTGCTGGTAGCTATCAAACTGTACCCCGAAGTGTGGGCAGGAAAAAAGTGATGTACAAGAGGCATATCATCTTCGTTAGTATTGTGCCACCTGTCCTGTTCAGGTTGTGTTGCAGACAGAGGCGCACTGGCTCTCCTAATGGCTCAAATAGATGACACACGAGTGCTGCCTCTTCTCTGGCTTCTCTGGAGGGGTAGCTGGAGCTGTCAGTTTTGCAGTGGAATCAAAGAAAGAAAATGATTAATATATCATGCTAGTAACAAACCCGAAAGTTCCCCCTTTAGCTACACCTCTGTGTTCCAGTGTTCCTGGAATAAGCTTCGAGTCCACCCTGACCATGATAACCTCAGCTGTTACTCAACTAATATAACACTTTGCCAACATTTAAAAAAACATTTTAAAAAGTGATGAATTATATCTTAAGCACGGTATTATGCATTGGAACAATAAACCATTATTAACAACACAGACCATTATGCTGAGAAAATAACATTGAAATTAAAAACCATCATAAATCACAATCAGAGTGAAATACCATCAGGTTACTATTCAGGTTACCATCAGAATAAAATTAGAGAAGCCATCAGGAACAACACATTCGATTAAATTACCATTACAGACTACCAGAAATGCATTCAAATCCATTAGGACATACGATAAATCTCTGAAATTTCTTTGTTTTTTTTTCCCCCACAGGGTAGTAGCTTGTTATTGTGCTCATTTCCATATTGTGACCTTCTAACACAGGAGACACTCAGGTACTGTAGAGACACTACCTTCAAGAGATTCGTGTTTACGAATGTTAAATGATACTGAAATCTAAACTCAGTCTGTAGCTCTGTAGGACTGACATCCCCAGTCTAAGATCTCATTCCCAATGCCAGTAATATGATAAATGAAAAATAGGGCTTGGGACCTGATGTCACTATCAGCATTACAGGCTTGTTTTGCCATTTGGGTAGGGTTAGTTCTTTGTCCACATGCTACAAATACATTCTGAGTTTAAGAGATTGTGTTTTATTTTGGTTTTCTGACTTAAACCAGTATAGCAATGCAGAAACCATTACAGTTACATTTACCTCATTGTTCTCCACTGTGATTTTATTTATATTTGCCCTGCTGTATTACTGACATTTAAAATAAGCAATACTGTAAATCTCTTATACCTTAGAGTTGGCAACTAAAGTCCAAAAGCTACTTCAGTATTTACACAGAGAAATGATTTATGCGTATTTAGATACCGGTTATGCATAAGTCAGTTTTCTGGGCACCTCATTCAGATTATGCAAATTACCAGCATGTGGATTGCGCCTCTGATGTTGATTTATTTTGAGTAGAAGTGTCGTGGATGGTGTTTTTCAATACACCACTGCCTTTAAACACAACCACCAAAAAAACAAAAAAAAAAACAACAAAAAAAAAAAAACACAAATTCTAATGGTTTCCAATACAAATACAATTACAAACCATTAAAATCATTACCATTACTGATCCTTAATGGTATCCACTAGACATAACATGCCACCAATAGCAGGCAACAAATCACCAGTAGAGACCCACAGGGACCATTAGAGTTTCTGTTAAAACCAATGCAATTCCCATTATAACCATTAAAAACCATTACAAAGTCTGCGTGGCTTTCTATTGTTTTTTTTTTTTTTTTTGTATGTTTTTTCAGCAGGGAAGTAACTGTCTCCTCCAATACCCTCAGTGCAAAAAAAAAAAAAAAAAGTGTTTTGGACTTTAAAGCAATGGTACTATTTAATTAACATTTAATAAATTTATAATAAATTTATTAAATTAATTAATTTATAGTCCACTTTTTTTTTTAAATATTACTTTCATAGGTAATGTAAGGTAAGGTAAAGTTTAAGACAATGACAGCTTCCCATCAGAATGAAGTAGCTCTGCTGGCTATCTGGCTCTGCTAAAATGGCGGATCCTACATCCCATTCCCAAGGCCTCTAGGAAACACCGTCTAACCCTTAACAACAGACAGGAGGCGCCACAGCCTGAGAATATCTCTATCTTTGCTCGCCGAAGAAGAAGAAGACGACTTCAGTTTCGTTTACGTTGGATGTCTAACAAATTCTCCAAATGGCAAAATGGCTTTGAGGCCTTGTTTGTTTTAATGCCCTGTTTTCTAATACTCGGTTGTTTTTGTAACACTCGCCCTTCACCTGGCTATGTGAACTAGCGAACAGGGTCAATTAATTAACTAGCATTAGCTCTCCGGACTAACATGGAGGAACCGTGGGATTTCGAGTTCCTTTCTCGCATCGTTGACAGCTTAGTGTCTTTTCTGGCTGAATTTGTGGACGACTGGCTGGCCAACGACATGAGAGTCGCCGTGTTCAAAATACTTTTCAGCTGGCTCGTCCTCAGTTTAATCGCCATACATTTCGCTTGGAAAGTTTATGGTAACACGGTGAACGACATGTACTACAGGCAAGGTGAGAGAGCTAAGTGCTAGCTAAGTGCTAGCTAAGTGCACTGTGTTTCTGACAGGGAAGCAACCATCTCAGATTTTATTTATTTATTGATTGATTGATTGATTGATTGTCTGTAGTACACGAAAAGCCTGAACTGAATAAACATGAGATGGTCGACTATATATATTTCTTGACTGTACAATGGAACTATTTCACTTTTTTTTTTTTACTGAAAATAGAAGCTCAAAATAGTGGCCACTTAATTCTGACAAATCTCGACACAAATATACCAGATTAATAGCATATTAATAGCATATTTACAGCATAATACATCATCCTGATATGAATTAGTTCATTGTGCAGTGACTGGTCTGCTATCTCATAGCAAATAGCCATTATATGGATATTATAGAAAAGGCCAGCTTTGTATAAGTGATGAAAACTCCAGCTGCCAAATCACAGTTGCTCAGGCTGGTAGACCATCTTATTACTTGTCTAAAATGATAAGTAAATGCTTTAGATTTTTTTTTAGTTGCCTTACTGTTGCGTTAGTCCTTGAAACCAATTTGTCTACTACGTTGTATTAGTAACAGTAATTCAGTTTCCTTTCTAGCCTTTGTTTTGGTAGTTGGTCAGAACAAGCTGTACAAGATGTAAAAATATGTATAAAAAGAAAAAAAAAAAAAAGGTTTCAGTTTTGGCATCCAGATCAGATTCTTTGCTGTCAAATGTTTTAAAGCAGATTGTTTTGGACTTTGGTAGACCCAAATGCAAAAGCACCACCAATGGTTGTAGGAACAGAATGGGATGAAGAAGCAAGGTTGGGCTGATTTCTTTCTAGGCCAGACTGTAGATTCATGCAGCTTATCAGTAACATTCACTTCAAGTGATTGCACAGAGTGAAACATCCCCTAGATTTGATCTCCATTTAGGATGATATATCATTTTGCCAACACATCCTTAAGATGTCATTAAGAGTGAGTGATGTCACAGGTGTACTGAACATGTAATGAAAGGGGTTTAGTATTTGCTCTATCATTATCATCATTATCATCTTTATCATCTCTATCATCTCTATCATCTCCCCCATGGGGCACAGTGGCTTAGTGGTTAACACTGTTGCCTCGCACCTTCAGGGTTGGGGGTTCAAATCCCGCCTCTGCCCTGTGTGCACGGAGTTTGTGGGTTTCCTCCGTAGGCTGACTGCCATTTCCAAATTGTGTGCGAGTATGAATGTGTGTGATTGTGCCCTGCGATGAGTTGGCACCCCGTCCAGGTTGTCTCCCTACCTTGTGCCCCCTCCTCCTACACACACACACACTCTCTCTGTGTAGGATAAGTGGTACAGAAAATGGAAGGATGGATGATCATCTCCCCCCACCCAAAATACCTTTGGAGACGAGTAGACAGACTAAACACACATTGTTCAAACAAAATACAAATCTTTGGAGTAAACATGACATGAACTCAGTAGACACACAGAAAAAAATAGAAATCACAAATGCAGCTGTCTATCTGCCTTTAATGTGTGTGTGTAATTTGCCCCACATCATTCTTATTATGCCATTATGTCACTGAGACCTCATGACATAACTCATTGCTCGACCCTAATAGTTTCATTGTTGAGATATTCATAGATATTAGATTTTAGCCCTCCCATCTCATAATCATGACTGTCACTGATTATAAACATTATAAATGACAATTGCCGTTCTCTTCATCAGTGTAGTGTACCGACCTTAAAACATTTCAAGGAAACTCTGGATTTTACAACCTACTCTAGTGGATACGTTTTTTGATTATTTTGCAATCATCTTTCTTTTTCATTAATCAGGAACTGGGGGACAGAATGGTGGCACACCAGACACAGCACCTCACCTGAGTGGATGGTAGGTGTCCAGACTTCTTTGCTTCCAGGTACACGTATTCTCAGACTAACTGTCTTTGCGATCTTTATTTTTTTATTTAGCTTTGATGCTACATGGCAGAACAATGATTCGATTTCAGCTTTATTTACAGTAATGGCATTTCATGTGCCTTCACATATGTATGTTCTTTTGCATTTATGCTTAAATAATGGTGAATAGCAGCTTTTTCTTTTCAGCCGGAGAGTAAAAAATGAGACATAACTACACCTAGTATAGATGTATTGTTCTCTAAATATTGTCTGACAAAGTCATTATTTTTTTCTGTTCAGGGAGAATGCTGCCAGAGAAATCCTAAAGTCACACCATGAGTGATCAGACACCAGCCTGGTTCATATTTTGGCTTGAGATGGGACCACGGTGACTAATAAGACCTAAGACTTCCTGTAACCACACTGCTGAAGAAAAAAACATTCCGGAGATGCTCATAGGAAGGTCTTGAGCAGTCATTGTAATATCTGTGACACAAGATTTTTTTTTTTCCAAAAAAAAAAAGGAACTGGTACTGTGGCTTGGTGATCGAAGAACCGTGACTGGCTTTGAGACATCTAGCAGCACTTTGTTGGAAAGACTCTTTGTAATAAGTAAATTATATGAATCTTGATATGGATTGAGCTTCACGTCCATCCTTTCAGTTGCAAGCTTGTACACATAGCACATGCTCTCCTAGTCTCAGGCTGCTCAGCTTTTAAAACTCAAAATATTTAGCATTACTTAACCTCCCAACTGAACCTGAACTGTGTATCACAAGAGAGATAAAGTTGGCTACAAGTACAACAATACACCTAATTCTAATAATAAAACGAATAAAATAAAGTGAACTTGTTAACTACTTTGCATTCAACTGACGACCCAGAAAAACATAACAATGCAGTGTTGTCTTGTAAGTCTTACAGAAAATACTGGGACTTCACCCTAATTTCACCAGCAGCTCTTATTCCATAGTTGACTGAATAAAAATAACAGCAAGTTCACAGGTTTAAGCAAATAACTAATGTATTTGCACACTAACCAGGCAGTTGTTTTTGTAGAAGAGCAGACTGTCTACCACGTTATACATTTGCATATGCACTCTGAGTGAAAGCCATTGACACTCTGCTGTGGAAAAACAATAAAATGTCATTCTTACAGATGAGTTCTGACATTATTTTTGGATTTTAAAAGTTGTTTTGTGATGAGAGCGAGTTTATTGGTCACTATTAGAGCTGAATTTAGTACATTCACAATTTGTCTTAAAGCAATTATACACAGCTCTGAATATATTATATATACAAAATTTGTCTTACAAAACAATTATATGTAACATTTACCATATTATGCCAGAACCTCTTATCTTGATGGCACCAGGAACATCCTGTTGGATGCTCTCAATCCTAATAGACACATCTACCTTAAACTTATTGTTTTCCCTAAACCTGATAACAAATCTCATACCAAGTAAAAAATCTTTTGGATCAGTTACTCTGCTGGTGGTGGCGGAGGCAGAATCATCAGGTGAACATCCATTACATTGGTACCTGTGAGCCCTGGTAGAAGCAACTTCTGCCCCTTGGAAAGGGAGGAGAAAAACGTGAATGAATCATTGTTGCGAAGAAATCCATCAATGTCGAGTCCCTGACTTTGGGCCTCTGTCTCCATGTTCCTATCACTAACTGCTCCAGCTGCTTCAGTAGGGCCATCCTGACCATCAGTTCCACCACTGAGGAACACGGTCGTGCTTCTCTCCTCTGCCCTGCTGAGCTCTAGTCCCACCCTCAGGGCTAGCTCTTGGTTCCTTCCACCTTTGCCTTTCCCCAGTAGCTGGACAGTGGGTTCACCTCCAGCCAGCAGGCACGTGGCATGCCAGCTTTCCTGCCGGCCCTTTTCCAAATGTTTCATTGTGCGACAAAGTTCTGAGCTCCCCACCCCAACCTCTTGCCCCAGTTTGAGAATCTGATCTCTGAGCTCTGGAGGCTCCTTCCCTGGAGAACAGGCAAAGCGAGACAGCAAGCCATAGAGCTGGGCCACAGCTTGGACATTACCACACACCCCTGGAGAAAGAATTACTGGTCGAAGGCCTAACTCTTGTGCTTTATGGCTGGCGCACTCCAGAGCAATAGCATTGGAGCCAATCACAGTGTTGAGAATGTTTTCTTGTTGTGGTTGATCGTTCAGCTTGCTTCTCTGCTGGGAACCGGTTTGATTCAGAACCTCTTTCACAGATAATGGGAGAGTGGCACAGAGGTTGTAGCGGTACAGGATGGCCCAAACTTCCTCCAGTGATGTCTCACTCCATACTGTTGGGCCACTGGCTATGAGATCTACTGGATCTCCAATGATGTCAGAAAGAATCAGACCAACCACCTAACAGAAGGGACAAAATGGAATTAGATAATACTGGAGAAAGACTACAACCCTTTCTGTCATGCTGCCTTGTAGCTACAGTCATGCAAAAAAAGAAAGTACACCCTCCTTCAATTCTATGGTTTTATTTATCAGGACATAAATAACAATTGTGTGGTCCTCACCAACTTATATAAACAAACAAATAACTTCAGGTAACAACAACAAAAAACACAACAGATTTCAAAATGTAGTCATTTTTTACTTAAAAGCAAACCAATAGTCAGAAACCATATGGAAGAAATAAGTATACCCTAAAATTCGTCTGCCAAATGCCATAAATGTAAAATGTAAATGTAAAATTCAGTAACATGTAGAACTACTTTTAGCAACAATGACTTGAAGTAAACATTTTCTGTAGGAGTTTATCAGTATCTCACATTGTTTTGGCAAAAATCTGGCCCATTCTTCTTAATAGCATTGCTTCAGTTCATTGATGTTTGAGGGCATTAGGTTATGCACGGCTCTCTTAAGATCCCGCCACAGCATCTCAATGGGGTTGAGGTCTGGACTTTGACTTGGCCATTCCAACACCTTGATTTTTTTCTTCATTAGCCATTCAGATGTCGATTTGCTGGTGTGCTTGGAATCATTGTCCTGTTACATGAACCAATTTCAGCCAGATTAAACTGCTGGACAGATGGCCCCACATTTGTCTCAATAATATTCTGGTTTAAAGTGAAGTTCATTGTTGTCTCAATGACTACAAGTTTCCCAAGTCTCCCAAGTCTTGTGGCTCCAAAACAAGCCCAAATCATCACCCCTTCACCATCATGCTTGACAGTTGGTATGAGGAGTTTTTGGTGCTACACTGTGTTTGGTTCTTACCCAGCATGGCACTGTGCATGATGACCAAACCTCTCCACCTTGGTCTCATCAGTCCAAAGGATATTGTTCCAGAACTTTTGTGGTTTGTTCAGATGCAATTTTGCAAAGCTAAGTTGTGGTCCATATTCTTTTTGGAGAGAAGGGGCCTTTTCCTAGCTACCCTTCCATGAAAGCTATAATTATTCAGTCTTTTTCTGATTATGCTGTCATGAACATAAACATTTACTGTGCTTACAGAGGCCTGTAGGTCACATGATGTAGCTCTTTGGGATTTCTTTATGTCTCTGAGCATTAAACTGTCTGATCTTGGACTGAATTTGCTGGGTCACCCACTCCTGGGAAGATTGGCAATTGTCTTGAAGGCTCTCAATTTGTAAACATTCCTCACTGTAGAATGTTGAATTTCAAATAGTTCGGAGAGGGCCTTATAATCCGGACTGATGAGCACCAACAGTTGCTTCTTTTGAGGTCATGGCTGATGTCTTTTCTTCTTGGCATGATGTAGAAGCACACCTGAATACTCCAGTACACCAAACTATCAAAAGTTCTGCTTTTACAGTGGTAGACACACTTCTTGATGATTAACTAATCTGGTGCATTTCATTAGTAACACCTGTCTGCTAATTATTCTCTTAATGATTGTAAAAGTAGGAAGGGTGTAATTATTTTTTCCACTTGGTTTCTGAATGTTGGTTTACTTTTTGGAGAAAAAAATGAGTGTTTTTTGTTGTCACCTGAGGTTATTTTTTTGTTTATGGAAACTGGTGAGGACCACACAATTCTTATTTAGGCCCTGATAAGTAAAAACATATAAATTGAAAAAGAGTGTATTTTCTTTTTTCCGTGACTGTATGTTAGCTAGAATTGCCGTTAGTTAACTGATATTGCTGATAGCTGAGATGATGATACACCCCGGGATCGTTTACCCACCTGGTCATGAAGCGCTAGGAGGCTTTTCTGTTCTTAAATGCTTTGAGGCACTCTCCAGAATAGAAAGAAGGGTTTTGTATACATATATACTACATAAATACACACACACACACACACACACACACATACACACATATAGTCAGGTCCGGAAGTATTTGGGCAATGATACACCACCACAATGGATTTGAAATAAAACAATCAAGATTTGATCAAAGTGTAGACTTTCAGCTTTATTTTAAGAGGTTCCACAAAAATATGG
>CM075004.1:8010188-8031656 GCA_037576675.1 Pangasius sanitwongsei | reverse complement strand
AACACTATATATATATATATATATATATATATATATATATATATATATATATATATATATATATATATATATTGTTTTTATTCTTCTTCTTTCAGCTGCTTCTGTTAGGGGTCACCACAGTGGATCATTGGTGTGCATGTTAGATGCACTTAATTAAGATTTTTGCCAATTGCACAGTACCTGAGAATCACATTTAGCCTAAAGATTGCTGTGAGATTGCTGTGGATGGTCTCACCTGAATAGCCTAAAGACTGCACTTACTGAAGACAGCTTATGCCCAAGTCTCATACATTATTCAATGGATAACTTCACTTGGATACTATAGATTTAAAGGTAAAAACTCCAATGAAAAAGAAAAAAAAAAATCGGATTCTTGTAAAGAATATCCTTTTGAAACAATCATTACTGTTTGACTAATCGCACTATCCAGTGTCACCCAGATGAGGTTTCTTCCTCCTGTTGTCTCAGGGAGTCTTTCCTTGCCACCATTGCCTCTGGTTTGCTCATTAAGGATCTAAATCTATATCCAGATTTCTATGAAGTTGCTTTGCGACAATGTCCATTGTTAAAAATGCTATATAAATGAAACTGAATTGAATTGAATTGATGATAACAACTCTGTTTGCACTGCTAGTTGGTGTTATGGGGGCAATGAAGTGAGGCAACGTAGAGCCGAAAGAGCTCATCTACAATCGCGCAACTTTGGAACCCCATGAAAGGATTGTCATGTTTTGACAACAGCTATTACATCATCAAACATTTTCAATATCCACTGGTTACAGCCTTCATATTATTTTACAAATTATTATTAGTAGCTGTCACAGTTCTCTTCAGATAAAGCAAGATACATATACACCAATTACACAGCAATTGTTTAATAACTGTCAGGGTTTGTGAATATCCAAAGTAAGAAAATAAACAAGCACAAAATAATGTATAATAAAGATAATATGCTACAATACGTAGACAGGGCAGCACAATGATGTAGCAGGTAGCATTGCTTCCTGACAGCTCCATGGCAGTCAGTTCATTCCTAACTGAGCTAAATTTCCCCTGGGTGTCACTGAATTTGTAAATGTGTGTTGAGGATGGTGCCCTGTGATAGACTAGTGGCCCATTCCCACCTCATGCCCAGTGTTCCTGGGATAGGCTCTGAATCCAGTGCAACCCTGACCAGGATAAAGCAGTTACCGAAGATAAATGATAAATGAAGAATGAACAAAGGTTATAGACAATAAAAGTAGTCAGATAATATGTGGGAATTTCTTAGAAAATCAATTCAAATACATTAAGACAATACATTTTGGCAACATGATTTAGCAATCTTATGTGAGCTTCAGCCATAACCTTAATAAACCTAATTTAATTTGGGAGGAAGCAGGCCTGCAAAAGTTCATGTTTGGATTGACATGTTATGGGTTTGAAGCCAGTCTCCTTGCTGTGCTATGTTTCTTACTGATGGATTAATAATGTACAACGATTTATTCTTCGTTTGCCTTGAGACGCAGATGAGGGGATGTTACATCATTAGAGTCTGACATTCTCACGTGCTCCAACTTGTTCTTGAATGTTATAGTTCTAGCAGCAGTGACCAGAGCCACAGCTTCACACAGTGCTTGTATTTTATGATTTAAGATTAGTTGAGTGATGAGTTCCTCTTCCTCCCAGAGGGATTTCTCTGTCTGTAAACTGAGTAATGCATTGGCTTTACAGTGATTGTGGTGTGAAGATACGGATATGACAAAGAGCCATCTGACTTTTAGCTGGTCTTGACAGGGATGGAGCTGTGAGCCATGAACTCTCAGAAAAAAAGTGGCCCCAAATCAGTAAGGGGCTAGACTTGGCTCTCCTTCTGCAAGGGCTTAGTGCTTGTTCTCCATAAATGACAAAGATGTATCACTTCCCTTTGTTCAATTAGATCTCCCCTCTTTTTCATTAGAACGGCTATGGAGAATAATGGTAACTGGAAAGGATGGAAACAGAATTAGCCACTGCTAGCACTTTGTCATGCTCAGGTTAAGATTCATCTTCATGGGTTTTCCTCTATGATACCAGTATGATCTTGTTATTCCATTAGCCTACAGCATAACAGAGAAATTGTGCAAGCTCATAATACTCTCCACTGGTGCCCTTATTGGCTGTGTTTTCTAGAAAATCCAGTGTTCCTTATACAAGCAAAATGCTTGCTGTTTGCAAGCAAGCAACTAACAAAACTTGGTTATGGCCATGGTGGCTAAACCCATTAAACCAGTTCAAGACCAGCATCAGCCAGCATTCAGTCTAATCTAAGCCTTTTTTTTTTTTTTACTGTCGGAATGCACCTACTAACTATCTAGTGAATCTAATAATATATAATAACTATAAATACAAAATTATTCACAGGAAGAGAGGACCAACTCCATGCAGAGACAGTTCCTGATTGTTTAATACAGCTGATTACTAAGCCCAGGACAGTCACAGAGACATCTTATTCCATTTACTTTATTGATAGCTATCAAGATATAAAATCATTTTGTTCTTAAATAAATTACATCAGCCTTAAGGGAAGAGGGAATTCACTGAGTGCCAGATTGCTTCAGTCAGAGTTTCAGAAGATACAGTGGCTATAAAAAGTGCAGGTTTTATGATGTAGGAAAATGAAACCAAAATAAATCATGTCAGATATTTTCCACCTTTAGTGTGCTATAGCAACCAACAAAATTTGGAAAAGAAGTAGAATTTTTTAGGAAAAACAAAAACCCCAATAACCTGCTTTCACACCCCTTAACTAATACGTTGTTAAAGCACATTTTGCTTGTAGTACAGCACTCAGTCGTTTTGGGTAAAAGTCTACCAACATAGCACATCTTGATTTGGCAATTTTTTTTCTACTCTTCCTTGCTAAAATGCACCAGATCTACAAAATTGCAAGGGGATCTCCTGTGCACAGCCGTCTTGAAGTCATTCCACAGGTTTCTGACAGGATGTAGATTTGGACTCTGACTGGGCCATTCCAAAATGTTGATCTTCTTCTTCTGAAGCCATTCCTTTCTTGACTTGGTTTTGTGCTTTGGGTTGTTATTGTGCTGGAAGGTGAGATTTTTCTTCATCTTCAGCTGTCTAACAGAAGCCTGCAGGTTTTGTGCCAAAATAGATTGGTATTTGGAGCTATCAGTGATTCCCTCTATCTTGACAATTGCCAGAGTCCAAGGTGAAGAGAAGCAGCCCCACAGCACGATGCCCCCACCACCATGCTTCATGGTAGGGATGGTGTTCTTTGGGTGTCTCGTTTTTATGTCAAAAATATTTTTATAATTATGCCTGAAAAGTTCTACCTCAGTCTCATCAGTCCATAACACAATTTGACACATGGTTTGGGGTGGTATAGGTGGGCTTGGATGTTTTTTTTTTAATGAGAAAGCACTTCCGTCTAGCTACCCTACCACATAGCTCAGGCATGTGAAGAATAGCTGAGACTGTTAGGTTTTCTGATAGGTTTTCTTCTTGTTCTTTGGCCAATTTTAGAGAGACGTCCTGTTCTTGGTAATGTCACTGTGGTGCACCGCTTCTTCCACTTGAGGATGGCCTTCACAGTGTTCCATGGTACATCTAACTTTTTGGAGTCTTTTGTAGATGAAAGCAAGAAGATGTCAAGAAAATCCTACAAAACAGCTGGTCTTTATTTGGGGCTAATCAGAATCACTTCATTGATGACAGGGGTATGATAATTACTTTTGAACATGAAATGTGATTGTTAAATTCTGAGTGCAGTCACATGCCCCGTTAAAAAAGGGTGTGCACACTTACTGTATTGTATTGTATTGTATTGTATTGTAAGTTTTATTATTTTTTAAGCTATATCACATTCAAGGTGGAAAAATATCTGACATGATTTATCTTGGTTTCTTTTTTTTAATCACAAAAACTTGCAGTTCTAACAGGGATGTGTAGACTTTTTATATCCAATTTTTATAATGATATTTCTATTGTATTATTACAACTGAACTGACAGATTCAAATTCATTAAAATCAACATGTATAAAATATCATTTGAACACTAAAGGAGGATGAATACTTTTATCTCCATGGACAGATATCAAAGTCTGGTAGCATCCAGAAGCCAGGATATTTTCCCATGCTGATTGACTCAACCACAAATTACCAGTGGCACTCTGTCTATAAAAATCTCTAAAAACCAAAACCTCTCTGTTTTCAGTGATCTTTAGAGCTATTGGAGAACAAACAGGTTTCTGTCTGTCCTCGTTAGCTTGAAAGGCTGATTACATTGGTTATCCCTTTGCCAATTACTCTAGCTTTTCTTAGTAGCCTCCTGTGGAGCCTCTCCTTCAAGTGCTTCAAAGAACCTGGATCCTCTGCTGGTGATCCACAGGGAGTATCAACCCAGAATTATTACTGGTGGCTTAAAGTGAGGTTTATAATACAGAGATGGGCAGCTAAAAAAGAGAAGTTTATTAAAACATCACTGAATGATACACAAAGTGGTTTAAAGATTCCTTTTGGTCCACACCTTGATCATGCAGGAGAAGAGTGGGGGCATCAGGTCTGTTTTAAAGTTTTCTAAAGCTGATCACAATGTCTTTTATTTTAAGAACAAACAAACATAAACAAATTAGTAGAAAGAAAGACAAAAACAGCCAATGTGAAAGGAAACAAGGAAACAAATGACAGAAGTGGGAAAGAAATGCCAGCCAGAAGAGATAGATTGCTAGGAAGGAAGGTAGGTAGATGAGTAGATAGGTATACAGAGAGCGAGAACATAAAAAGCAATTGTTTTAAAATAGAAATAAGCATAACACATTATAAATTGCTCCATTGCTTTAGAAGTGCCAACAGGGCACACCCGAGGCTGATATCTGCCTAGGTGGTTGCCTCCGGTGATCTGCTGCTAAGCAACTAACGCATCATTTCGCACATTACATAATTTTCAGACTGTGCAATTGGGACAAGTTGGTCATGCACCAATGTTTTTCAAAACAAGATCCATGAACTTTGCTGAAATGAGAGGGTTAGAAAAGTAAATTAGACAACAGAATGTGGTTAAAGGTTTTGCTGAAGATATATGGAGTAACTGCCTAATGAATGGTAATGATATGCTATAGAGGCTGCTGCTTTGATACTTTGTCTTATAATCACTTGAACTTGCTTGAATTTAGAGTTTTCTAGATAGAGATAGCTAGCTAAATAGCTAGCTAGCTAGCTAGCTAGCTAGATAGATAGATGTGTATATGGATCGATAGATAGATGTGCTTTTAAAAAATAAAAAAAAAAGACCCAGAAGCAGATGTTGCATCTGCACATTGCAGTGCAATGATCTGTTGAGCTGTAGCGTTTTAAACTATTTGTAAAGTGCATGCAACCCACAGTATTTTGCTGCTTTCTGAGAGCACTACTTGGAAGTTTCACCCTGTCATTTCTGCATGTTTTTCTGGTGCTTGTGCTAGAACTTTCTAACATGAGCACTTTGTGAGTTGTTTACTTTGCTGAGAAGACACTTTTGTCAGTCAGTATACAATCCACACACACACACACACACAGTCCTGATCAGGCAGAAAAGAGGGGGTTTTGTAGCTTTTAGTTATAATTAAATTGTAGGCAGGTATATATATATATATATATATATATATATATATATATATATATATATATTTTAATCTTCCATTGATAATACTTATTAAATGATCGATCTTTAGTATCACAAAGCCTTTTTAACATTTGAAATTGCCAGAGGCTTTAAGACTCATTTCCTCTGCTGTGTGAGTGTGGAGACAGAGCCTCAGGATATCACAGTTCTAAACCCAAACCTATTTAACCACTGACTGATATCATGAACACAGCTGAATAAATCAGATTCTGTGATAAAACTGTGTGACAATAAATGTTTTTCAATGGGCCATTTCATAGGTCATGTTTCAATGTTCTCCTTTATTATGGTTCTGTTTGATACAGTTGTCTTGATATTTGAGGATCATGTCATTCCAAACTGTTAAATACATAAATAATAAAATTGGTTTGCCCATTGTGATTTTTATCCACAAGAACAACCAAAGTAAATATAAAGACATTTAAGAGATCTCACTCCCTGAAAACAACTAAATCTTCTAGACAGAAGACACTAGTTACAGACATTTACTGACACTAAGCATGCACAGAACTAACAAAAAACAACTACGAAGTCAAGTGTAATCACAGTAATTATAGTAAAATGTGTATTCATTATTTGAGTATTAAAGGACTAAATGATCTTTATAACCAAAAATCAAAATGCAGTATACTGTATATCTAAGTGTTTATGTTATGATTTGTTTCTTCATATTGCCTTGTAGACTTTGATTGATGCGGTTCTTCGTTCTTCGTAGTGGGAGTTGGCCTGCCCTTATGTTCGGTCAAGTCAAGTAGTTTTTTATTGTTATTCCTCTATATAGCTGGAAAGAAATGTTGTATCTCCACGACCATGGTGCAACACAAACCAGAACAGTAGTACAGTACAAAAGACTACATAAATTGCAAATACACAACAGTGTGAGATGAGTGCGAGACAATAAGTACACAGAACAAAACACACAGAACAAAAAATACACAGAACAGTGAATACACAGTACAATAGGTACACAGTGCAGTGACAACTGAACAGTGTGCAAAAGCTGTTGCAACGATGGGCTGTAAACTACTGTATAGTGTAGCAGCAATAATGTAGCAGCAATATTAGCAGTTAAAAAAGAGACTTAGAAAATGTCTGATGCAGCTTTGTAAAGTGCAGGTGTGCAAAGTTTCTGAGTCATACGAGGTTAGGTGTTAGACTAGCCCAGGTGAGCGTTGGGAGGCAGCAGGGTGTTGAGTAATCTCACTGCCTCAGGGAAGAAACTGTTGCAGCATCTTAGCAAGAGATGTCCTCTGTCATGTGCACACCAAGAAACTTTTTGAAAGGAATTTTTGACTCTCTCCACAGTTGTTCTGTTGATGTGCAGTGGTGAATGGTCCACTTGAGTTCTCCTGAAGTCAACAATCAACTCTTTTGTCTTATTAACATTAAGAGATAGATTGTTGTCTCTGCATTATTCTGTGAGGTGGTTCACTTTTTCCCTGTATGCTGACTCATCACTGTTGGTTATGAGGCCCACAACTGATAATTTCTGATGTTGTTCGTCTGGAAGAACACAGGAACAACTGTTTGGTTCAAGGAGATGTTGAAAGTGTCTGTAGGGACATCTGCAAGTTGATCAACACATTCCCTGAGCACATGACCACGTATGTTCAAATTCAGATGAATACAAAAAAATTTTATTGGTCACATACACAACCATACACAGTACAACATGTAGTGCAATGCTTTTTTCGACTGTCTGTGACATAGAATTTACATAAACCAGAATTTACTTCACTACAGGTAGAAAAGTAAAAATATAAAAAATATGATACAAAGGATACAAACATCTGTGGCAGAAACAGTACGACTGTATTTTGAATAAGGTGCCGATTGTTTGTGCAATATATGCTGTGAAACATCAGGCTGAGGTAGTGGGTGTTGTGCAAACAACGAGGACTCCCTCAAGAAGTTGGTTGAAGAGAAGATGTCTGTAGAAGAGAGCTCCGAGTTTCCTTTGTGTCAGGGGGTTTTAACCCTTTCAGGCTGGGCCGACCCCAAAGTGCTTGTTCCAATCAGCATGATCTAAGGGTGTGGTGTAAACTGCATTCTCCTCCTCTGACACTAATTAACATACTGGTCTCTGAGTTATGTGCTTTGCAAAATTTCCACAAAGCAAAGTTAGACTTTGGTTATGAATTTTTTAACATGGATATAATAACACTATACTTAAATTTACTTTATCCCAACTCTTAGGAAATAACACAACAATCACACACATACCAAACAAGTTTTATTTATATTTATAAGCTGTTGTTAATAGACTACTAATAATCAGCCACAATATTCATAGTAATACTCAACCATGCTAATGCATGGTAAGTAATCAAATTAATAATGGCAACCCTGTGGCTATAAGCATGATACAATAAGGCATGACATTAAAAGACAACATGTTTTCAAACCATGGTGCATCATTTTAAGAATCATTGCCCTTTTAGTAAAGTAACCTGATGCAGTCTCTTAAATCTGGGTTGCGTGTAATGTGTGACTGGTGGTGAGAACAGGGTGATAATTGTGTTCCTGGGGGAAAGAACAAAGGGTCTCAGTCCAGAAGGCCAGCCAGTGTTGATTCTTTCTTGAGGCCTCCCTGGGTGAGTCACTCCCCTTTCGGCCTTAGGTTATCAGATTTATGGCTGAGGGTTCTTGGGTGTTATCCTGTGGACCAGCCATGCGGTCTTGGCCAATGGCCAATAGGTTTGACAGGGTTCCTCTTGGCTGAAATGGTTCATCCTCTGGTCAGGGATGTTCTAATGTTTGCTCTGTTGATCACAGGATAGCTGAAATTAGGCAGGCAGTAATTAACTCAGCTCCTCAGTGTTTGTGAGCAAAGATTATTTGTTTTATGGTTTTCTTGCTTCTTGTTCACTTAAAATCCTACAGTACACACCTAGAAACTTGAAGGTTTTGACTCTCTCTACAGTTGTTCCGTTGATGTGCAGTGGTGAATGGTCCTTTTAACTTTTAATGTTTTAAAAGTTTTTAAAATATTTTATATATAGACCAATCAGTCATAACATTAAAACCATCTGCCTAATAGTATGTAGGTCCCCCTTGTACCGCCAAAACAGCTCGGACCCATCGGGGCATGGACTCCACAAGACCTCTGAAGGTGTGCTGTGGTATCTGGTACCAAGATGTTAGCAGTAGATCCTTTAAGTCTTGTAAGTTGTGAGGTGGAGTCTTGTTTGTCCAGCACTTCCCACAGATGCTAGATCATGTTGAGATTTGGGGAATTTGGAGACCAACACCTTGAACTCTTTGTCATGTACCTCAAACCATTCCTGAACAATTTCTGGAGTGTGGCAGGATGCATTATCCTGCTGAAAGAGGCTACTGCCATTAGGGAATACTGATGCCATGAAGGGGTGTACTTGGTCTGCAACAAAGATTAGGTAGGTGGCACGTGTCAAAGTAACACATGAATGCCAGGACCCAGGATTTCCAGGCAGAACATTGCCCAGAGCATCACACTGCCTCTGCTGGCTTGCCTTCTTCCCATAGTGCATCCTGGTGCCATCCCTTCCCCCGGTAAGCAACGCACATGCACCCAGCCGTCTACATGATGTAAAAGAAAACTTGATTCTTCAGACCAGGCCACCATCTTCCATCACTCCATGGTCCAGTTCTGATGCTCAGGTGCCCGTTGAAGGCACTTTCGGCAGTGAACAGGGGTCAGCATGGGCACTCTTTAGTGTTTATTGTCATTGTGCATTGGTTTAGCTTGCAGTTTTACACTCCTATGGATGTGCCAAAGAAGAAAAAGAGAAAAGGCATATTAAAATGATTAACAACTGTTTTACAAATAGCATAAAAAATATCCAGCCATATGAAGTCCTGTGGTCAGACACTGACCCTGATAAAGGGCTAGAAGTAACAGAAATTTTGCATGGAAAAAATTACAGTTATTGTCTATAACTATAAACCTACATGGTGGACTAACAAGGTAGGTGTTTCTAATACAGTGGCCAATAAGAACATAGTATTTAATAATTCCAACAAATATGTTCCTGCACAATACACTAGTGTACCAGCACAATACACAATATAATATCAGAGTCCTTACAATATCTGGGCAGCAGTGGTCCTATGGTGATCCCTTTCCATGCGCTCTTCTCATAGGAACACATGGGCTACAGTCACTAATTACATGTATATACCTATAAAGTAACCTATATAGCAGGTTTATCTGGCATTGCCACAATGTAAACTCACATCAAGTGATGCATCAGTGAAGACTGCCATGTATAGAAGCAGTTTTATTTAAAATGTATTCAAAGGATGTATAGGCCCCACGAATATGAATGAACTTAAAGTAATATAAAATTATGTACTAGGAAAAGGTGTTGCCCCACATTTTCTCCAAAGATTGAACACCTTCAGTTATTTCTATGGTGATTTTAGCATCCAAGAATTGCCATAACACAAAGCAGTAAATTATAATTTGAAGATTGCATTATTTTAAGCACTCTCTAATAGATAAGATAATCTTAACTTTTTAACATTAGGATACTTTTGGGAAGAAGGGACCTCGTCTGTTTGTAATGAACTGTAAGTAGAGCCGGCAGTAACAGTGCTACTTAGAAAATGTCCTTTAATACACTTTTAATGATTAAAGAAACATGCTCACAGTCAGAAGCAATCACAAGTATGGTTTCTAAAGGGTAAAATATGCAGTGTCAGTCCATAATTAAACCTAGGATCACTACATTGTATTTTATGCCAGTGCATGGTGTTAAGTCCCCTAGAGAGGTTCATTCTCAGCAGCTGGAGTACAGGATATTCTTATCTACAGAGAGTAGTTAAAAAATTCATCACTTTACTCAGCAGAAAAACCCATGACAGGAACGGTCAAAAAATACCTTTTAAATAACCGCTCTTACAATGATGTTAAAACTGTCCTACAAGGGGAAAAAGGCACCAAAACACAAAAACACACATGGACTAACGTTTTATAAAAAAGTTTCATGTAATAAATTATGTGAACGTTTACAAAGCAATACGAGTAGAAGAGGGAGGTTTCTTAGGACTGAAATCATTTAAAATGCTTTTCTACTTTTCTCCTGAATGTCTATCGCACACACACTATAGATGTCCATTTGTCACCTTATCTGACACAGATCGCAGTTCTTTATTCCCTAACATCGCTTAATCTACATTGCACTGAAAGCACTGCAGAATCTTTATCTAACAGTTTAGGACTGTAAAGAGAGGTTTCTTAATTGTTTTGTCCTTCAGCACAGTCAATAATATTTACTTACAGGCTTATTGAAATTGTGGCGGCATAATGATACACAACTACATACAGGGAATATAAAAGAGTTGTAAAAGTTATTACAGCTGCTAAAATTTACACAAAGTAATGTCACAAATTGGAGAACATAAAATTTGAGAAGTATGATGTTATGCTGTGCAGGACTGGGTCCAAAGAAGAGCCTCATATGCTCATCAGAAATATGAAAAGCAAATGCGTCTTTAGTATTTTCTTTATCAATTGGCTTTCAACTGAGATTGTCCACAGTAGCACAAGTACACAATCCCTCACAAAATTTGAAGCTGGTAAATAATTATAAGTAAATTTAGTGTTGCCAATCCACCTACTGCCATATTTTTCTTTTTTTAGGGGGTTGGGGTGGGTGGTGGTGGGGCTTATAGTTGGGAGGAAACCAGAGAACTGGATGAAACCACTACAGACTCAGGGAGAAAGTCTTTCACAAGTTTTTACCTTTCATGTCCACTATTTTTGGTTAAATGGCCACACAGCTTTTATGAAGCATATATGAAGGCATATTTTGGTGTACTGCTGACATTAAGCACTGAAAGTTATTTTGCTGAAGCAAGTGTGAATTCCCCAAGGATAGTGTGTAAATTATCATGACAAAGTCAGCAAAAACAGCAGGACACAGCTGCAGGGTTTGAGGGCATTGTAAACCTGCTTCTCATTGTTCTCTATTGTTCCGCTTACAGTAGCACAGAATATACTCTGAGGTAATGTTAATGTGGTTAATGTGGCTTCATTTAATGTGAAGGTCATAATAGGGTGTTGAAAATGTTAAAAGAACATTCTATCAGTTTTTAACTTAATTGTCCATGCTACTGATGCAGTTGATAGAGATTAGCTTGAAAAAACCTGGAGTATGGGTGGCATGGCAATGAAACGGGTAGCTTTGTCACCTCACAGCTCCAAGGTTCCCAGGTTTAACTAGCTACTTGAAATTGCCCATAGGTATGAAGGAGTGTGCAAAGGTGTGCGTGCATGCTGCTCTGTAATGCCCCGTGTCCCATCCAGCGTGTATTCCTGCCTCATGACCAGAGGTCCTTGCATACACTCCAGATCCAATTTGACCATGACCAGGATAAAGTGGTGAATGAACAAATGCATGAACACTGGAATATTCCATTAAGTCAATACCTATTGTATTATATTAAATAATGCATATACACTATATAATATGCTATAGTTGGTTCTGTATAAACTTGCCAAAGTTCTCATTCAGCACGCTTCTTACTGAATATTAATTAGAGACAATGAGAGACATTTATTGCAAAGGTGCTCTATGAATGCCTTTCAAACCTGCAACTATTCTCTCTGAAACAATGACTTCAGAGAGAATAGTTGCAGGTTTGAAAGGCATTCATAGAGCACCTTTGCAACAAATGTCTCTCAAGTTCCCTTCCTACAGCATTTGAAACATCTGAACTCCTATTTCAGCACTTTTTCAAATGCTGTAGGAAGGGAACTTAATCATAAGCAATTGGAGAACATGGCACGGGCAAGTCTTTGACAAAATCTATGGCCGTGTGTGACCAGGGATGTTTAGAAATGAAGAATTGAAATAATTTACCTGTTGATAGGATTTAAGGGACTTTTGCTTAACTGCAACCTGTATAGTGAATATACAGATTGATTTCTGTTCTAGGGCAAGGGAAAAGGACATGGGATATAGTTATTTGGTTCAGACCTCGATAATCTTTACATGGCCAATGTCATTTTTATTCTGGGTGGACTGTGTGACTGGAGCCAGGGTAATCCTAGGATGATAAGATTACAAGGAGGAAAATTATTATAATGCATTTGTTTCCAGAATTATTGGTCGAGTGCAGGAAATGATGACTCCATTTCCTGTGGGTCAACAGTCAAATTGTTGAGCCATGCCTTGATCTATGAATGATGCAATACCACATTAAGTAGAAAAGGTTTATCAGGTGAAGACTAAAATTGACTCATTACATTAGCAGGTAGTTTGACCACCATACACAGGATTGCTTCTTCACTGTAAAAGCATAGCCCTCTCTCAGGGCATTGTAGGTGCTCAGATGAAATAAGTTGTGAAATAAGAGCGTGACCAATGTCCATGGGTTTTCTAAGTCTGATTCTCTTCTTGGAGGAAGGAGCATTGAGTAATGGCACTTTTTTCTTCTTTCCATTAGCAGTTAATCAAGACAGATGGCCAGGTCGATGAGAGAGTCCAGTGACAAATGGCTATCTCTGCAGGCTTACTCAATAATGACATCTTTCTAAATCTGGTTCGTTCCATCTACATCTGCTAGCGTTTGGAACCCAAAGATGAGCTCTGCTAAAGTACCTTGTCCTCGTTAGAAGGTTGATATTTGTTCACCAGCTTCTATGCCCTCAGAAGGATGATCAAACACACTGCAGAAAAGCATAACACACTGCAGTAGCCCAAGTACCACCCTGTCTGTGAGTAGTCTAATCTTTTGGGCAATCTTGTTACGAGAAAGATAATGAGCATTGCAGGAGAAAAATATAGCACTTCACTTGGAGTGTTGACATGATTATGTAGCTTGGAGTGGATGGTATGATGGTCACGGGGGTCAACTGTGGCAGACAACTAGACAATTTGTCTAGTGTGGTATGGATGATGCTAGCTGTTGCTGTTTCCCCACTATTCATCCTTGTTTGGAACTGCCTGCCTTTATTCACTGTAACCAGTTGCATCCATGGTTAGGAAAAGTAATCTGTCAGAAAACTCTCAGACTCAGAGTTCAGTTCATTAAGCAAAACTAGGGCAAACAAGTCACTCCTTGGTCTCTTTCAAAGCTACACCCTGACATGTATATGCTATTAAAGGCACGCAGATACTGCACATACAGTGATTGAAAACACAAACATTCGGAAACTGAGAGAAGAAGAAGAGATAAGAGAGAAATAAGAGAGAAAATAAAGAAGACACATCTCTCCCCATCTCCTTCGTAAGTGACATTAAGAGTTTCCTGCATTCCCTCTGGAATTGGGGAAACAAAAGTGTAATGGAGTGGAGCCAACTCTCATTTAGCCTTCTAGCCCATAAATACTGCAGTGCAGTAAGAAGAACAGGTGTGAGTGACAGTTTCTCAGGAAGGTGGGAGGTGAGGATTGATGACTCTCTCCGGCGTTTTGGCAGTTTCATCATCAAGGGAAGGCTTGTGGGGAAAAAAAAAAGTTTTCCCACTCACTTCCCCCATCCAATAATCAAGCTCTGCGACATGCCTTGGTCATGTAAGAATTCTGGAATATTTCCAAAGGTAATAGTCCAAATAGAAAACCTCAAACTATCTGTATCATCCTTGAATCAGAAATATGGAATAAAATAAACTAAATGCATCACTCTTTCCAACCAGTGAAAAAGTCTCTTTGCAGTATCTATTTGCAGTAAGTGAAAAGACAGATTAAATGCTACTTGTGACTATAAGTTTTAAAAATAGCAAGGTTGCCTATTTACACTAGGTGCAAATAGAAATAAGATGCTGTTAGCTAAGTCCATTCTTTCTTCTCTGTTGTCTCATAAAAGTATTTACAGAAAAATATACATATTGCAGTTTCAAAGTGTAAACAAAACAATTAGAATAATGGTCCACATCGCAATTATAACACAACAGAACACAAAATGTCAAAAAATAAAGAAATAAAGAAACATAAAATAACATTAAATATCACAATTCTAATATCAAAGAAACATAAAATGTCACAATATTTACAAATTCATCTTTGCAAAAATTGCAAAATGCAATTTTTAAAAGAATTTTACCAAAGTGGCATGTATAATTATCATAAGCCTATGTACACATAATAACAGCTGTCCGCTCATTCACAGGAAATATTTTAATACAAAATGGATGTTAAGAGTAAACTATGCTTTGTTGATTAAAATACTGAATAATATATTTCAAAAGTTTGCCTTCCATTTTACATCACCTTCTCTTAAAGGGGCTGATGAGCTGTAATATCAACAAACAATTAACCCCCCTGACTAATGGTGACCAACTTAGTGTAACTGACATCTGCCAGCAAGGGCAGCTATTTGTCTTTAGTGCAAATAGACACCGTCTTAACTTTATAGTTCTTTGAGGTCTTTTCTTGTGATATAAGTAATAAAATATAGACCAATGGTTCTCAAATTGCAGTCCATGAAGCAGAGCCAGGGTTGTATAAATTCTTACAGTTATTAGCAATATTTGACTAGTCACTTTAATTGAATGGGTTTAATGCAAACCTCAATAACTCAAAAACAAATCTATAAATTATTGCAACCTTGGACCTAAGGTGTCATGGAAAGTTCAGGAATAAAAGCTCCAATAAATAGCCAGAATATCATTGTATCATTGTATTTGATAATAAGCCTAATATTTGAATAGTTCATAAAATAAATCTGGGACTGTGGATTTTTGTTTTAGCAATCCCAAATAGGAAGCACACCTCTTAATAAGAATATATTACAGTATATTAGTATTTCCAATGCCAACCTGATTCTGAAATTCCTTTTTAAAAATGTGAAATTGTATGGTTTTCATACTTTATGCTTCATTCCATTATGCTACATCCAAAAAAATGCAGCAGTGTTTAATATTCAGTTTTGAATGTACAATTAGCATACGTGTATTTTTTTTTATCTTCTTTATTTTCACATATAAGCATATTGTTCAGCAATAAATGAAAATCATGGTATGCCCAATCATATTATTCGGTGTGAATTAAAGATCATATAATGTAATATTCTTGTTGTTATGAACTTGTAACATTTATTCAAAATCATTAAATTATCTTTCAAATATGTAGCCTAACTCAGACAAATTCAGTTTAATTCATTATTAATTCATTCTAGTGAGACACAAAATTATTCATATGAATTTAATAAACCTACTCAGATAGTTTATATTATCAGCTTAATCTGACAGCCAACAGTAAACAACATTTCATCACTCAGCAGAGGAAAGAGTGTTTTGCATGTATATTTACACTGTGAAGTGTGAAAATATTAAATGGTCGTGTCACAAAACACTAAATCTGTCTTTTTATGTAGGAGGGGAGCAAAGTTTTTCACATTGGATGGGAATAAATAAGGCTGCCTTACCACAGGCTGTGTATGAATGCTTGATTAATCTAAGTGTACTGGTAGACAGAGGAAAAACACACAGCCACTTTTAATTAGCCCCCTGGAGAGATTACCTCAAAAGCACAATCGCAATAATGGTTCCTTAAACATTTAAGGATTTGTTTTGTCATCATCTTAGGCACTACAAAATTAAAACCTTTCACTTTTTAAGGAAAATTTTAAACTTTTTAAATCCATTTACTGTATCAAATGTAGTTATTGTATCACTATACCGCATTTTGTTCTTACTAACAAAGATTAGCAGTTTTAAATGCCAGCTCATTAAGCCTGATTTTAATTTATTGTTGATTACAAATTATGTGTCTGAATGTGTAACAGTTTCACTACAGAAGCAGAGTATAGTAGATTTAATAGGTGACATTCATTGTAATATCAGAAGTTGTTCACTGTAGTTTAAATGTAACAAAATCTACTGTATATTCAAAAAATTCTCCACTTTCCTCCATATGTACTGCAGATTACTAGTGCAGTATATTGCAAGGTTAAACATGGTTCTAAAACTAAGTGTGAACTTCCTCATGTTCTACTGTTCTTAAACAAACTGAGGCAGTTTCCTTCAGAACTAGTGTTGATACTGTGCTTTATTGAGGATGAGAATCACTCAAAGTTCTGATACTATTTCTACTGAGGATAAAAGTAACTCGGAATACTGATATTGTTCTCCATTGAGTATAGGTTGCTCAAGGTGCCGATACTATTCTTTACTGAGGATAAGAATTGGCCAAACTCCTGATACTCTACTCTTTTGAGTAGGAGAAACAAAAAACTCACCACAAAGCGATGAAGCAACATTCAGTCTGCAAAATCTGGAGATGTTCCTTTTAGTGCTGCCAAGGAGGCCACTGTGCACATAAAATTTAATGGGAAAAGGGGCCTCTTGAGCTGTTTTCATGTTTGCGTGCACAGTCACTTATTTTACCCAATGGCCTAACCTGTCTTTAGAAACAGCTGGTCTTTGAACCTCCAGCTGGCAGTCACTTCTACATAACACTTGGGGGCCCTCGCTGGACTCAGGGCTCTCCTGGACAAAGCTGATAGGTTTATTAACATGCTGTGGTGCCAGGAAAGCTTAGCCACAGTGTGACATGATTGAACTCTGGTCTACAACACAGGCAGTGTGTGCTGATAGATAAGGCAAGCTATACACAGACTTATCTGGCCATAGTGATAGCCAGGAAGAAAGCTGTCTTAACCGTCTAGACCCCACAGTGGCCTCTGCTGATCACTCTGCGTTTCACTGACCCAGCCGCAATATACTGACGTCATTTCTCACAGAAAACAGCAACTGGTCACTAACTACATTTTAGACAATTAGACATTACGTTTTTCAGAATATTGCATTTCAGTTTTTCTTTTAATATTACATTTAAAGTTTTATACACATTAAACATACTTTAATGCAACAAATGAACCAGTCTTCAGGGTGTTCTGTCCTTTGGGCACTAACCCACTGTTGTGTACTGTGTGGTTTATTGTGCAATTGCAGGATATTGCCTTTGCTTGAAAATAAGGTTTTCTGAGGTCTTACTTTTAATGTCTACACTGGAAAGGAAAACTTGCAGTCATTCATGGAGTTATAATTTGCTGGAAGCTGATGTATATTGGTATATTGAGATACCTCATCAGAAGTGGAAAGCTGAAGAGAGTGCATCAAACAGTGTGACAGTGATAACATTACAGTGTGCAGGTAGGGGGATACGAAAAAATGTTTTCTTCATTTTATCTAACACTTTTGGGCAAGAAATGAAAAAGCCATGCTTCAAATTCAAACCTCGAACTTGTTGACTACAATTCTAAAATGGGTGGAGATGATTATTGGACATACTGGTACTAATTGATATTAGCATATTATTGTTTCAGTATTTTAGCATCAGTTCATTCTTTATCCCTCTTCCTTATGTAATATGTATTTATAATTAATTATAAATACTACTAAACAAAGGATTAATTGAGAGACATTTTACCTATGTATGTTTCATGGATTCAAATGACAAGTGGCACAAAACGGCTTAGCACCGAATCTAGATCCCAGTGTGGGTCCATCACGTACATCTTTAAGTTTATCCAGAAAGAGGTGCTTCTAGCTGACTCTGAAACAAATGCTAAAATGTATATGATGTACATATTGTTTATGTATATGATGCTTATATAAACATGTAATTTGGGATTATAGACTGGTTATGTTTGAGCCATATATATATATATACATTATATAATTCATAGTAAAGAAATTTTATGAAAATCAAATTTTATAAATAAAAGTGTACATTTTCTATTGCATGTAATAAGAATAACATTTATAAAATAATTAAGATTTTATTTATGTATTTATTTATATGAACACAGCTGTTTTAATTTAGAAATACTGCTGTGCGGGTGACCAGCTTGATAAAAGAAACTTTTTTAGGACATGTGGAGAATAATAATTTTTCATTATTACATTAATCAAAGTTTAAATGAGATTTAAAGTTTAAAATCTGTTTCCTAGTGACTTTTTCTGGTGGTCTTGAAACATGGCCATCAGGTTAAACAATGCTTCCATAACCATATGATTTCAAAATGAAACATGACTAACACTGAGACCAGTATTGAACATAAATAGACTGTATGCTGTTATGCCTTTGCACTTGTCATGGTTGTGCATTAATGGATTTGCACTACGTGTTTATGGAAATATGTGTAGATTATGTATTTATGTGTATGTAGCCTGTGTATTTAATGTCCTGTGTTGTTCAGCTACTGCAGTGCCACAGTCTTTGAGGATCATTAAAGTACATTCATTTGCTGTATCTACAGTATTGCCTATCATAAAATTGTTCAATCTCTCCATCTTTACAGCACTGAGACACAGAGAGAGACCTGAGAACAGCTCTCTCAGGTGTCAGGCTGGGGATTGGAGTCTTAGCTTCTTCCCCCCACCCCCCACCCTCCCCCACACTGTAGAGAAAGATTAAATTTTGATTAATTTCTGCCATCTTGAGCCGGCGGCTCCAGCCTAGTTTCAGGGATGGTGATAGCATTGCTGTAATCCGGAGTGGAGCCAGAAGGTCAACTACACCCTGCTTGTCTATGAAAGTCTATACTCCTGATATATGCAGTGTGAGGAAAAATGTGGCATGTGAAGATAAGCTTTTGCCTAATATGATAAGTGATAGTCCACCCAGACATTGTGGTCTTCCCTAAGATGTCAAAATGTTTTCTGGAATAATTATACTAATTAATGTTCCATTATGGCATGGAGGCTGAATGGTTATATCAGCTTACATAGGCTGTAAGAGGTTTTGAGTGTATGTACACTTATGGTGTTTCTTAATCCCAACCCCGGTGCATATTTAGACTGTTCCTGTCCTAACACACTTGCCAACCCCAGGAAATGCCATTTATACCATATACCACATTCCCCTTGGAATTCCATTCAATGTTCATAGGGACATGACATGTGCTAGAATGTCTAATTAGCCTCTTGGTATTGCCATTCAGGCTCTCTCCTCTGTGAATGTGTTTTTTTTCACAGTTTTGAAAGGCTACCTGGTGTTTTTCGAAGCTCCTTACCTGGCTCAAGTTGACCTTGTCAGTGATATTTCTGTGTGTGCACCTGGGGGCATCCTGCAGACATTGCTGCCAGTTCTGGCAAGTGGAGACATGAAGGGTTGCCTTGGAAACAGGGCCTCTGGAAAAGGGACATGCAGCAAATTCTTGGAACACAAAACACCTTCCATCATTTTCGAAGGTAAACAAAAACTTCTATGGCAATCATGGTACCATGTGTTTATTAAATGACTTTAAATATATATATGCATATGCATATATAAACGGTACTGATGTTTTATCCACAGAAATGTCTGCGAAATGAGGTAATTACAAGAAATACTACAGTAACTTTTTTTTAACAGTATTTTTTTTTTAAAACTCTGTACTCAAAGGATTTAAAACTGAAACAATGAGGTCAAAGTGCAAAGTAGGCTTTATTATGACACTATTTACTTGTGAATTAAATGAACTGCATAGGAATATAGCTGTTTTAATGACAGTACCAAAATTTTATGAAGATCGGGGGAGTTGCCCTCAGTGCTGCCTGGAAAAAAAAAATCCTACACACTGTAGCTTGTTTAGGCTAATTGTGCCTCCACCACAATGGATTTGAAATGAAGCAATCAAGATGTGATTGAAGTTTAGACTTTCAGCTTTAATTCAAGGGTTTAACAAAAATATTGCATTAACCGTTTAGGAATTACAACCATTTTTTCAGAATCCCTCCATTTTCATAAGCTAAAAAGTAATAGGACAAGATAACATAATCATAAATATTAGGATTATTTTTAATACTTGGATGCCAATCCATTGCAGTTAATGACTGCCTGAAGTCTGGAACCCATGGACATCACCAAATTCTGAGTTTCCTCCCTTGAGGTGCTTTGCCAGGACTTACCTGCAACCGTCCTCAGTAACTGCTTGTCTATGGGTCTTTCTGCCTTCAGTTTTGTCTTCAGTAATTGAAAAGCATGCTCAATTGGGTTGAGGTCAGGCGACTGACTCTGCCATTTGAGAACATTCCATTTCTTTGCCTTAAGAAGCAAGAAGCTCTTGGGTTGCTTTTGCAGTACGTTTTGGGTCGTGATCCATCTGTACTTTGAAGCGCTGTCCTATCAGTTTTGCAGCATAAAGTATAGCTCTATACCCTTCAGAATTCATCCTGCTACTTCTAGCAGTCACATCATCAATAAACATCAGTGACTCAGTTCCACTGGTAGCCACACATGCCCATGCCATAACACTGCCTCCACATGTTTGATGATGTGGTATGTTTTGGATAATGAGCCTGTCCCTTTCTCCATACTCTACTGTATAATCTTGGTTCGTCCAAAGAATCTTGTTTCAAAACTGGGCAGGCTTTATAATTAGATGTTTTCTAGCAAAGTCTAATCTGGCCTTTCTGTTCTTGAGTGTTACCAGTGGCGTGCATCTTGAGGTAAACCATCTGTATTTACATTCATGAAGGCCTCTCTTGATTGTAGATTTTGACAATGATACGCCTACCTCTTCCAGAGTGTTCTTGACTTGGCTAGATGTCGTGAAGGGGTTTTTCGTCAACAAGGAAAGAATTCTGCGATCGTCCACTTTTGTTGTCTTCCGTGGTCTTCCGGGCCTTTTGGTGTTGCTGAGCCAGTGCATTCCTTCTTTTTAAGAATATTGAGGGTTCCCACGAACAGCTACCAAATGCGAATTCAACGCTTGGAATCATATATATATACTGCTCAAAAAAATTAAAGGAACACTTTCAAAACACATCAGATCTCAATGGGGAAAAAATATCATGCTGGATATCTATACTGATATGGACTGGGTAATGTGTTAGAAAATCAAAGTGAAAAAATGATGCAGCAGGCTAGTCCATTTTGCTGAAATTTCATTGCAGCAACTCAAAATGGTACT
>CM075004.1:7959389-8010088 GCA_037576675.1 Pangasius sanitwongsei | reverse complement strand
AGTCGCCTGATCTCAACCCAATAGAGCTGCTTTTCACTTACTGAAGACAAGACTGAAGGCAGAAAGACCCACAAACATGCAGCAACTGAAGGTGGCTGCAGTGAAGGCCTGGCAAAGCATCTCCAGGGAGGAAACTCAGAATTTCGTGATATCTCCAGACTTCAGGCAGTCATTGGCTGCAAAAGATTTTCATCCAAGTATTAAAATTATGGTTATATTTACAATTATGCCACTTTGTCCAAATACCTTTGAGCCCTTGAAAATGGAGGTGCTTTGTTGAAAATGTCTGTAATGGCTTGGATCCACCAAGATGCTGACCAGGATAAAGTGGCTGCTGAAGATGAATGAATGAATGTACAGGATATTATGATGAACTTGTTTAAATGATTTCTTCCCTAATCTCTCAGTCATTGTTTTTAGGAAATAATAAGTTAAACAAATGCCCAGAGTGATTTGAGTATAATGTTCTGTTAGACATGAAGTTTCAATTAACCTTTGACATGCAACTATAAAAGTTACTGTTTGCATGTTTAAAATAAACAGCTAGCAGAGTAACCTTTTCATCTGGTACATGCTTAAAAGTTAAACAGAAACATCTGAAACTGGTTCTTTGGTACATGCATCACCATTAAATAAAAGGCTCTTAGACCATTTTATAATAAATATAATATAATAAATATGATAAATTTCATGTTGTTAACCTCTTCTCAATGGCAGAGTAATTCGAATCAGTTGTATATTTTGTGTCAATGAAAAAAAAAAGTGGAGTGTCCAATTCTGTGCTTTATCACAATGGGGAAGTAAATAGGAGCTGCAAATATCAGCACTGCCACATTAATATTAATATGCATTATATGATCAAATAAAGTGGTGCTCAAATGCTGAAACCTAGAGATTTTCTTAGTGGTTGGTCCACTGGCTGGTGATTTTCTAACAGTTATACTGAATTGTTTTTGTTAGTGGCTGTTGCAATGTTGTTGAAGCCAGTGTCCTTTTCATTCTCAAGCACTAACAATAAGAATTACAATTAAGAATAAGAAAAAGAACGAGTAAAAGAGTAAGATTTAAAAAAAAATGTAAGAATTACAAGGCATTAAGACTGTGTGATGATGATGATGATGATGATGATGATTTTTTTTCTTAGTGTCATAGAATCTACTGGAGGCCAAACCTAAAAAGTTTGGCCTCTGACAAAAGCCTCCATACACCATGCTGGATTAGCCTTGTACGCACAATACATCAAGACATTAGTCCTTGGTCAGCTGTTCTTTTTCTCCCAGCTGGATTTGTGATATTTTCTGACATTTTAAAAATATCATGGTGCCTGGAGAATATCCATAACAACACTACCAAAATACATAGCAATAATTAAAATGTAGAAATTATTAATGACATTGTCAATTTTTACATTAAATATTTACTTTATCCATTAAGAGACATTAGGCAATAACCTCTGGGAAATGGTCTTCAAGATGAAATGCCTAAGGTTCATTGGCAATGCAGATTTGCCCCTTGAACCATACCAGTTGGTGGTCAATGGCCACTCTTTATACCGGTAAAATGGCACGGAACAGCAAGCAACCATATTGAGCCGGCCATCCCCGACTCTGCATCATTAGGATTTCTAGCTGCTCTGCTGAGGGACAAGAAAACTGGACTTCTGGATGGCAACTTCCACCTGGTTTTGTTGGCGTTGGACACGTGGTGATGACATAAGATGTTGTTTGCTTATTGTCTGCATCTCCACGCAGGCTAGCAGTGACCTCGGTCGGACAGTCTGATGTTGGGGGGTGGGCATAGTCGAGTTAAGTCCTAAATCTCTGTTGCCTCTCTTGCTGTGTGCGCCTCTCTTAGCTGCATCACAACAGCGTGTGGGCCTGGACGAGCCCGGTGTGTGTCTCCACCATATTTTCTCTCTTGGTGTCCAGTGTTTGAAACTTGTCCAAACACAACACTCGCATCTATTGGAAGAAAGCACTTTGTATTAATACACTATATGCATTGTATTATGCACTAATCATAGGCAATTTACTGCTTTTTCTGGACTGTGCACTTCTTTTGCTTCATCCGCCACTCTGCTGTTGGTTTGGGGGGTGGGTTTTTTGGGGTTTCTGTTTTCCACCAAAGGTGTCTGTCAAAATAGTGTAGTGATTACAACAGTACATTTCATAGGTAATATGAAAACAATAACCAATGTCAGTATAATCTTTTTTTATAGGCATTTTGAATTATTACCTTCTTTGTGTTCCTTAGGCTGCCACCATAAAATGATGCGATGTACATTTTCAACTCACTGAAATGGTACAGGTACTCTTTAGTTTGTCTTGATTTAGTAATGTAGCACACGTCACCCTTAAGTACTGTAGGTCTAGTTGGCTGTGAAAGGTGGGTGGGCTTAGACTGAAATTGGGGGAAAAATCTGTGTATGCACAGGAAAATATTTATAATGGTTTATTTATATTTTTATCTGTACAAATTGTATGAATTTTTACGAAAGTTTATATTATTATGAATGTTCTTGATGATGACTTACATGCCAGTGTTTTACTTAGAAATAATTACTTACATTACACACAGTATTGATATAAGCAGCTATCAGTGTTTTTAACATACTGTAATTCTATTTTGTCTTATGCTGGCAGATTTGAAGAAATGTCAGAAACCCCCCTCTGTGTCAACATTTTTTTTCTAAGATAATCAAGATAGCATTCCCAGTATCTTATTTTAGGTGTTCAATTTTAAGACAATTTTAAATTTAAGACATTCCAACCATTTGACCTTGTGGCCCACTTTACCTGACATAAGCCTACACAAAGGTGTGAATTACAGTAGAATGCATTCGATGATAAACTTAGTCACATTATAATGAACAAGACAGCAAAATTATTATTAATTTATCATTATACCTTAACCCATGATAAAAGTTTTTGGTTATTCAGCTCATTGTTAAATGTTCAAAAAACTTTAGATATTCTAAAACATTTAGAAAGAAATGTTAAAAAAAAAAATTTAGAAGAAAACATTTAGATATCTGGAACGCTGGAGGCATGTTTCATGATGAATTCTCAAATAGCTTTTACAAAATCCACTCATATGACTACACTGCTGCAATTTATTAATGAATCATTTATTAATGAATAATTAATAAATGTCTACTCATTGTTATTAATGAATGAGAAAAATAGAAGGCAGTACTCTTTTTTTAAAGGCTCTCAAAAGGTTATTGCTGTATTTAATAGTGTCTGTAAAGCTGGCCAACACCAAATGGCCTATAGCCTACTGTTTCTCTTGAATTGCCTCTTAATGAATAGCTGCATAATTGGGTAATTTGTAATACATTACACCACTTCTCTGAAATCAATTCATTGTTTCAATTGCACAATTATCATAACATTTAGCACCACATTAAATGATGGTGCAGCCACTATAGAATGCCAACTATTAATAGTCACCTATTAGTGATCTAACATCTATATTTTGTCAAATAGAGTCTATTCTATTCTATTTTATTCTATTTTATTTTTCTATTTTATTCATTACATTCTTTTAGCATATTCGGCTTTTATTATATTCTGTTTTATTATATTCTGTTATGTATCACAGTTGCACTGTCGGATGAGGCACTAAGGAAGAACATTTCACTACATTAATACATCACATGTATGTAATGTATGTGACAAATAAAGAACCTTGAACCTTGAACCTAGTCCTACTCTTGGAGCTTGGGTCTTAGAAGACTTTCTAACAGACATTCAGCCATGACGAAGATCTCTCCTGAGATTAGTGACAAGATGAGGTCTATGTGGACACTTCCTGACTGACATCAGGGATTTCTTTTTGCAGTCAGGTGTGTGTCTCCAAGAGCATGGTTAAACGATATTGTCGTTGTCAGACTCCTGCAACTAAAAAAACAAATGTACTGAAATAAACATGTACGGGTATGCTTCTTTCCTCGATCCAGCTGATATGTAGAGTACACAATCTCGATCAAGCTGATATCATATACAACTTTGTGTGTGTTTGTTTATCAACCAGCACCAACAAGAGACACATAAAGCAACTTGGGTGGACATATGGCAAAGCCTGGTGAGCAGAACATTACTGTGCAATGCAGCTTATAGATTTAATTTCTGTGTTTACAGTTTTTATAAATACTGAGATCTTCTGTCTTGTAGGACAGACCCTATGATCCATGACAACAAAAAGGCCCTGCGTCTTATAATCTATATAGTGTGTGTGTGTGTGTGTGTGTGTGTGTGTGTGTGTGTGTGTGCGTGTGTGTGTGTGTGTGTTTAATTTATTTTTATTAAGAGCTGGACATTTAGATATGAAGGTAAGATATGCCCAACATACAGAATATTTTATAATCTAGTGTTGCAGAACATTGACATCAGCATAACAGTGAAGCTGAGACAAATCAGCAAGAATCCCTGAGGTCACGTCCTACACATCCAGCTGTATTACGAACTCGTTTTCCTTTTCTTTTGGCAGCACTACAAAACAACAGCCTGGATAACCTGTCAATTAGTGTACCTCTCAGGCCCAGCCAGGTGTTAGTTCAAATGTTAACAAAGCCCTTGGGCAAATGTAGCATTTCGAACCTCTCACTAGTTTGACACTCAAATGTGAGGCGAAAAGGCACAAAAGCAGCACCCGTGCAGAAGCAGTACTAATGTACTGCTATTGAAACAAAAGCAGAAAACCGTTTAATAACTCCTTGTTATGACAATTATGGTAGGTTTATCAATATTTGCAATATTTTGGTCACAGTCTTTGATTTGGATTATTTATATTAGTGGTCAGGTTCAATGTACTTACTGCAAGTCATTACTGCCCATCTGGTACATTCAGCAGGTTATAAGTAATTGTACTCTTGAAATTATTCAGTGCTCAATTATGCGTTCACTAAAGCATTCAGGTTTCAAAGAGCAAGAAGAGAGCACCGTGTTCCTGCCAAGTATTTCCCCAATGATTTGCCTTTCTTCAAATAGATGTGCTGCATTGCAGCTATCTGAAGACATCAATGCCTGTATGAAAGCTCTCTTGTTCTTGGCATAAAGTAAAGGTTATTGTTCCTATCTAAAAGGTCTTCCACAACAGCTTACACATACGCCACTGCTAAGTTATGATTATATTCTGTTCTAGCAAAGATCTTGGGTGTTTCCTCTGGGAGAATTCTTTAAGTATGGCCATTGATGATTGCATAAACTAAGTGACATTGTCTGTAGATGTATTACATTATTTCATCTCATACCAAGCTTGAAATGCTCCATTTTACAACCATAATGAAACTCCATAAAAAGGAGAATGTTGGTGGGCAGGACTTGAACAATGTGAATTCTTTTGAATTCATGAACAACTACCTGACATACATTAAAAGCACTGGGCTTTTTTTTTTTTGCTTTATTTTAATATTATGATATTTAATGAAGCTAGCACACAGGAGCTGTGCTATGTTAGGTGAGCAGTAAAGGTTGTCGATTCTTTTGTATTGTATCAAATTCACTTCAAATTAATGTTTGTTTGTATAAAAATATCAGAACAAAATAGGTGTCCTTTATTGACATTCACCTAAATGATTGGACAAAATGTCTGCAGCAAAAGCTTATTCTTAAGATATTCACTTTTAGGTTTAATGACATTTTCCAGTCATTCCCTCATTAGGTTTCAGCAGGCATGTTGCTGGCATTATAAGTCATTAAGTGGTGAAGTTCATCTAGTAGCAGCTTCTCTGGTGAGAGGTCTGGTGACTGTGGGACCATTTTCCATAGCACTGAATGTAGGTAAATCCCATTGATTAATATGATGTAAACCAAAAAAAATGACACCTCATCTGAACATTTTTGTATGAAAATATTGGAACAAAACAGTATTTTATTTTTGTTTGCACCTTAATATGCAAGCATGTATAAATCACAGCAAATCAAGGGCCCAATAACTAACCATGGCAAATAAAAAACAAGTAAAAAGCAGTACTTTCACCTAATTGTTAAACAGTCAGTTTTCTTTTGCTGTTTTAAAATTCATACCTGCATATATGAACTAATAGATACATTTCTTTGCAATTAATTATTTTCCCATGTATTCAGGGTTGAAATACGACACTATTTCTGTCTGTGTGCAGTTATTTAAATGCATAAACTGACAATAATATAACCAAATTATATATTTTATTTAACAGGTATGCAAAACTGTAATACGTACTACGTAGTGGCAGAAGTGCCGCCACTGCTAACAAGAAAATCCTAGCAGGCAAATAGAAAAAAATATTTACCACAAAAACCTTAGCGCATGTTGGTGGAAAGGATGGCTCCATGCTAACAGCGTAACTGATAAAATATAAGTTGGTTGAACTGATATTTATAATGTTTGGATTTATAAGCAATCAGCTTATGTATAAGCTTACTTTATACATAAGGGCATATGCTTACTTTATACAATTGTTAAAAAATTTACAGAAACACATGTCCAGTCTGCAGTCCGATCCATGTCAGATATTACACATAATAACAAACTGTCTACAACTGTAGTGAAAGATTTGTACTGTTCATAAACTCACTTTTTTGTAGACATTTGTAGATCTGAGCATCAGATACAGTATAAAAATTGGTATTTACACTTTTATTACTGGCATGAAAGGAAAATATCAATCTTGTCTGCCCAAATAGAAAAATTATGATGGCTTACATACTAAAAAAAATATTAAATGGTGACACATAACATATCCTGCCCTGCACTTTTATTATTGAATGGCCTGTCTGTTGATACAGAAGTGCAATGTAGGGGTAATTATAGCTAGCTGTCTTTTTCCTAGATGTGTGCCATGCAACTGTAATGGCACATGTCCATGTGCATCTTCGCTGAGCCGGATGCTATTCATTACAGTGGAGAGTTCTGTCAAATCTGTGCAGTACATGATGGTTACATTGAAGAGAATCCTGGCTTACTGTGTGGTGGCAAAAGTTGAGCAAAGCTGAACATTATGCAAACGAGTGTGGCTGCTGCATTGTGTTCAGCCAAAATGGCAAGAGCTTCATGAAGGGTAATCCTTTTGTTTGGCCAAATCCATGTCAATGTTATAGAAATAACATCAAGCAGATATGCGTGAGATAGATGATGAGATAGATAGAGAGAGATGCGTGCCGAGCATGTGGTCATAAACGTGCAACTGGATACCTAGCCTAAGAAAATAACAAGGCAAATGTCCAGTATGACCACTACTTATTAATTAGTGAAGCCTCTATTTCTTACCAACTAGAAAGACAACAGTCTCAACTCAAATAACAAAAAGGTTTGCAAATTCACAGGTTAAAGTTCATGTACATAAAATTCACACCAAATTAATGACTAACAGAAAAATCCTTTGTCCTGCATCCTTTCTCCTTCAGTGAATTGCCTTTTTGACTAGCTGAATATTATTTGTTTGGTCTGAACATTGGTATAGCTAAAAAAAATATATAAAAAAGCATAGCATTCGAAGAAAAGCATAGTTTTCAGATGTCTCCTGTATCATAAATGCTACAGCAACAACTGTAGGTGTTGATAACTCTGTAGTGACTATGACAAATTTTATGAAATTCCAGCATAACCTATACTGTAAAACTTTGCATAAAAATTCCTCGTAAAATCTGAATTGCCTCTTTGCTTTGCTACAAGCTAAACTCATAACTACACTTATGAGGGGAACTAAGCTAAAGAGCCAAATGGTAGGTTATGAATGTAAATGTGGTTTCTATATGTGGAGGACCACCAGGGTGGCTTATTTCCAGAACTAGTAAAGTTTTTCTGTGTGCGTGTTCCTAGGTGAGTTCTAATTGCAAAATTGTCAAATATGATGGTATGATGGTATAATGGTATGATGGATCACCTCCTGACTAATACTGGGCCCTCACATGTGTAGCCTATGAAAGGCCCCTGCTACATCATGCAAATCCTCTGGCCTTTCTTATCAACCTGATTGACTCAGATGGCTGGACAGTCCTCCACTTAGACGTAGAACCACAGTTACACATGCAACCTACTATTCTACTTCCTTATGTTCCAGACAAACAGAACATTTTTCCATTTGGAATTCGCGTATCAACATATCAAAGTCATCACAATGGTTCGTAACACTTCCTAAAGCATTCCCTAGAAAATGTATTCCCTGGACAGCACTTAAAATAAGTGCTGACACCTTTTTTATGGTGAATGATGACCACTCAAAGCAATGATATTCTTCCCTGTTAAAGATTATAGTCATTTAAGTGTGATGCTGATCCTTGTTCAGTTAATCTGTAGGTACTGTACTTTACTGAGGATGACAATTTCTCAATCTATTCATACTGTACCTACTGAAGATAAACATCACTCAAGGTAATGCAAGACACTTGCATTACATAGAGGATCAAGCTTTAGATTTGCCAAGGCAGCCTTGCTGCCAGCTCTCAGCACATTAATGACTGATGTGCCATGTTCTGGGGTCACATTCTGACTTTCAGAATCCTCTGTTCAGGTGGCCTGTCAGAACTCTTCTCCAAGATGGTCTTCAGGTTTAGAGAATGAGATGCAGCCAGGGTAAGTACATCAGGGTCTGGCTCTACGAGGCAGCTGTACTAAGGTCCACAGTGCTCTGCACTTTTGCATTGCCGTTAACAGCTCATGCCTGATATCATCTCCTCTACTCTATGTTACAATACAGTAAGAGCGCTCTCCTCTCCATGGTGGTAAGCAGCTGTGAACCCTGTGTTGGGTGCAGTTGCCACAAAAAAGCTTGTCTTCCTTTTCCTAGTGGCCCTTGCAGTCATATCTGCATTCCTACAGTGTTGGGGAAGGTTGCTGAATAGGCAGCAGTTCCTCCATGGCTTGTGAGGCATGTTTCTTGTATTGCAATTGGCATTATGCTGCAATTAGGGCAAGGCTGTGAAAGTGTTTGTTGAAGATGCTTGTTCATTGTTCATGTCCATCATCCAACTCCATTAGGGCTCAGCTGCACAAACAACTCACCATTGTGCCTTTAAATACAGGAGATTAAGAAATTGGGAAAGATAAGCAATTCAAGTTAAAATTTATGAACTTACAAAGTTATGCTATTAATCAATCCAGGCTGCTGCATGCCAACACAAAAAATCCACATGACTGCTCTCTGAGTCAGTGATGAATATCAATAAATGAATGCTAAAGTTACCATGATGTCACTGTGATGTTTTATAGGATTTTATAGGCTACATCTGTGAGGTCATGATAACAAGGTGACAAATTTGCTATTAGTATTCTAAGAAATGAGCACCAGTTCCAGAAAGAAAGCACGCTGGTGGAAGCAGAACTAGGCCTCTCTGACAATCAAACTACATGCAGAGAAGTAGAAAATGCTACTGATTAATTAATTAGATCTTGAAAATGAAAAAAAAAATCCAAAATGTAGAACTACTCCTTTAAGTTCTAAATCAGTTTAATGTTTAATAATAATAAAAAAAAAAGTTAAAATTATAGTTGATACAACATTACAGAACATTTGCTAACATCATTTAATAGACAGTATCTCAAGTCTAAAATCATTTTGTCAGCTTACACTGTAGTCCATGGACAAAATTCTTAATATATTTCAGTGCACAACAGATAAACTGTTTTACAAAAGAAAGAAAGAAACTTTACATTCTATATGAATACTGTCAAAGACATTTGTACAGTACTGGATCAAACTGCTACAGCATCAAATGACCCAAAAAATAATCTTTGACAATATCTATGCTGTGCTATTAAAATATACTGAACATAAAAAGCACAGCTACTAACATTTCTCAGAAACTAAACAAAGCTGCAATATTGAGCTAAGAAGAAAAAAGTAATATGCTCTACTAAAATATCTGAATCATTAGTCCATTTACACTGCCAATCAAAAGTTTCTGATTCCCTCTATTAAAACTTATGGTTAAACTTAAAAAAATGGGTTCAAGGTAAATACTCTAGAATTAGAAATTCTAAGTAAGAAATATGTATAAATGAACTGAGAAACACCGAAAACATTTTATTTTATTGGGAAAAACTTAGATCTAACTGGAAAAAAGCCTGGATAACTCTAATTAGGCACTTGTAGTAGAGGTGTTTGGGGGACTGTTTCTTGTTTCTTTTTTTTTTTTTTTATCCCACTCCTGTCTGCTCCTGAAGAAAGTCTTACCATTCCGGCAGGCACTTGTGACTAATCCTGCCTGCTGCTGCAGACCAATGTATCCTGTTTTTGCAATTATTATTATTATTTGTTGCACTGACTCACAATATTTTCTAAGGAACTTAGTTGGTTCTATTTCCCAATATATATACAAATTAGTCATTTAAACCACCGTCAAATTAAAACAGTTACTGAACATTAATAAATGAACGCTGTGCCACGTGAGCACTCGGTATGATCCTATGTTAATGAATGTGGCCTTGCTTTGACCTGTGAGCCTCATATTTCATTGGCCGCTCCCACACACATGAAAGTAAAAACCACCTGCTCCCACAGCTTTTTTTTTTTTGCAGGGTTCTGCAGGATCCCAGTCTCTATGCACACTTATATAGGCTTACAGTCTTGCAGTAACTAGTGCACTAAACAAGTGCACCTGCCTTCAATAAAGCATAATAATAAAGCAAAATTAACATACTTGTTTCATTTTGTAAAACTGTAATAAAACATTTTTTAAAAATTGTGTTCAAAAACTTTTGACTGGCAGTGTAGTTGTTACCAATCAGCAAAGCAGAGAATAAATCCACTTTCATGTTCGCACAAATAAGTAAAACGTGTCTTTGTGCTCCAAAACAACAGTTTGATGGACTTCACCACATGTAGTAGCTTCTTGTAGTGTCAACCTGGCTTGGCTTTGGCTCCAAGGAGCCATCTTTGTCCTTTTCAGTGTCTACATCCCACAGATTGATGAGAGGAGGGTATAGCTCATTCAGAGGAATGGAAGAGGTTTTCTGCATGTACTTTTTGAGGGAGTGGTGGTAATTCTTCCTTTTCCATCTCTTGGCAATATAGACAGAGATGAACCCCAGGCTGATGATAGCCAAGATTGTACCCATGACAGCAGCAAGAGCTGTGTTGGTGCCTTGCTCGGATATTTCCACAGCAAAAGTGGAATGTTTAGTTGTGACATTTACACAAGACTTTTGAGTCTGTTGGTGGATATTGGAAACTGAGAGACAGACCTCATATTCAGTAGCTGGCTGAAGGTGTGTCAGATTATACTCATGGACATCTACAGGGACTCTGGCTGTGTAGGTGATATGGGGGTTGTCAATCTTCATGGTGGCCGAAGACCACTTGAGGTTAGAAGTCATCACGTTGGAGTTTACCTTCCAGGACACCAGTATTGAGTGGGATTCTGTCTGTTTCACATAAATTTTCATAAGCTGAGTGCTGTCCAGGAGAGTACCATTGACCCGGATTGCAGTCACCCGAGTGTCAGCACCCTCTGTGTTCTGAGCAACACAGGTGTAGCGACCCGAATCATCAGCCTGAATGTTTGATATATGTAGTGTTCCAGCACTGTTCAGACGGTACTTATCAGACACCGTATCCATCATGACCTTGTTACCTAATGGTGTCACCCAGTATATCTCTGGTTCAGGCTCCGCCATTGCACGACAGTCAAGGTCTACGGCCATGCCAATATCCAGGTTAAGATGGTTAGGGAAGGTATCATGGGATATCATTGGCAAACACTGCTCAGCAGATTCATGTGAAAGTACATCTCTCATCCGCTGGCCTCTGACCTCAGGTGGCATTGCACAATACATTGAAAGAGGTTCCATAAATCGTATGGTTGTCTTATTTGAACTCATCCATTGGATAACACAATCACACCGTAGTGGGTTGCTGTGAATGCTGATCTCCCGCAGGTTTGGTAAAGATTCTACTGTTGCCAGGTAAACAGAGTTTAGAGCATTGTTGTTGAGCATAAGACTTTCAAGAGATGGAACATCACGGAATGCTATTCGGCTAATGTACGAGAGCTTGGGGTTATTGGTGGCCTCAAGTTTGGTCAATTCTGGGAGATTATCCAGGGCAAAACGATCAATAGAGACAAGCTCTCCCATATTATTAATACCAAGTTCTTTCAGCCTCAACATATTTTTAAAGTCCCCCTCCTGGATTTTGTGTACAGGGTTTTTGTTCAAATCCAGAAATTTCAGGTTTGATAGCTTCTGTAGAGCATTTTGAGGAACATTCACAAGTTTATTATCATAGAAAGAGAGGCTCTCAAGATTGTCCAGTCCAACAAAAGCATTGCCTGGTATATCAGTAAGTTCCATCCCTGCTAATACCAAACTTCTAAGGTTAACAAGTGGTTTAAAATTCAAATCCAGAATACCGACCACAGGATTTTCCCCAATCATTAAGATCTCAAGGTTAGGGGTTGAATCAAACCAACGGCTATCAATAGCTTTGAGCTTGTTTGAGTTCAGGTGTAGCCTTAGCAAGTTGCGCAAACCAGCAAATGCATTAGGTGCAATGGAACTAATTTGATTGTGGTTTATATAAAGCTCCTGAAGGTTTGTAAGGTCCTGAAGGCTGAAGTCAGGCATCTCAACAATCTGGTTCTCCTCCAGATGGAGTGTGGTGAGCTGGGACATGTTGGTCAGGCCTATGTCACGAATGTTGGTAAAGTTGTTCTGGGAAAGATCCAGTTCAGTCAGGTTTAGCAACTGCTCCAGTTCCTCACTGGTCCTGGCAATGTAGTTACTCTGCAAGAGCAACACCTGCGTGTCACTTGACAGATTTCCAGGGATGCGTGTAAGACGAAGGTCATTGCAGTCTACAGTTATAGCTTCCCTGTAGGTAGACTGGGGTGTGAACCATGGCCGGATTTCACATACACATAGTTGAGGACACTCTGTAGCTTCAACAGAATAGAATGTAAGTAACGCCAGCAGAAAAATGAAACAAGGCTGAACAACACAGAATGCAGTTACTACAGCCATTTTTTAGCCACTCTGATCAAAAATGGGTTGGATTCCCAAAGAAGCAAAAAGATTTGGACTGTATGGTGAGACTTTCATTAAGTGTCCAGAAGTGCAACTGCATCAACCTTTTATCCTGTAAAAAACTGAGTAACAGTGGCACAGAAATTCAAAGTGGTAATTTCCCAGTAGATTCCCTGTAGACTCCGACCGGGTTGTTTCTGACTCACAGTCTGATATCAGGAAGTGCAACTGGGTCTGGAAGCAAAAGAAAAAGTTCTGTCAAAATACAGGATACAACAACATAGAGGACATGACAGATTATATGAAATTTTCTATATTCTATATAAAGTTTCTATATATCAAATCAAAATATTAATACAACTATGTATCAAAATAAATCAAATCAATATACATGATATAAACAAAAGTATATGGGCACCTGACCGTCACACCCATATGTGGTTCTTCCCCAAACTGTTGCCACAAAGTTGGGAGCACACAATTGTCTAGAATGTCTTTGTAGCATTACAATTTCCCTTTACTGGAACTAAAGGGCCCAACTACGTTCCAGCATGACAATGCCCCTGTGCACAAAGTGAGGTCCATAAAGACATGGTCTGCCAAGGTTGATGTAGAAAAACTCGAGTGACCTGCGCATAGCCCTGACCTCAACCCCACTGATCACTTTTAGGATGAACTGGAATGAGAACTGTGTACCAGGCCTCACTAATGCTCTTGTGACTGAATGGCCACAAATCCTCACAGCCATGTACCAAAATCTAATGGAAAGACTTCCGGGAAAAGTGGAGGCTGTTATAGCAGCAAAGGGGGAATCAAATAGGGCAAAATAAGTCAAAATACCCCAGGTTGGGGTGTTTCCTTTTTTGTGCTGTAAAAAATGGATACTTATTTTCCTAATAGGTTGTCAGTTATCCTATTCATCCAAATATCACATTCAAGTGGTTTTAAATGTCATGAGTAAACATCACCTCATTAAATCTGAAAATTATGAATTACTGCATAACTAAATCTCACTGTTGAGAATTCTAATAAAGAGTCATCTCTCAATGCCTAGGTTTATATGCAAAAATTATCAGAATGAATTCTGATTGCAGATTCAGAATAAACTGTTAATATAACGCAGGCATCAAGAACACACCAAAAGCAGTAGGTTTGGGACAGTGTTCAGTGAAATACAGTTGTGTTTATTCATATCATAAGTAGCATTTGGCATTCTCTAATGCTTCCTGGACTCCTGCCTTAATACTCTTGCTGCTAAAATGACTGACTCAGCATCAGCACCATATGGTACAGCAAATGTCCATGCTCACCATCCAGGTGCTTGGTCTGTCTAACACATGATAACACCCAAGCTGTTTTTAGCTTACAAATTTAAATGTAGGCTTGCATATTTTCTCCACTGACGCTTTCATTTTCAAGATCAAAATGGCCCAAGAGAGTTTGTTTAAAATTGCCTACTCTGAATTGCACATCATATCCAAACACAATTTGCCAGTTAGTGATGAATCAGATTTTGCCTAGAGGGAGTTTTTTCAAGCCTGTTGGAGCATGATTTATTTTATTACAGCAGAGAAACAAGAATATAGGGAAAATGCAGGCAAAAATGTAACTAATAGATAAAATATATAAATAAATAAGTACAAAACTAAGCAAAAATTATTTTAAAAAGGTAAACAATACAAATTTTGTGGCCAGAATTTTGCCAAAAAATCAGTGCTGGTCTTTTTCTCTCATTGCTGGTCTTCTTTGCTTTGAGGGATTGCTTGTAAAGGCAGCTACTTTTACATGCAACCCAATAACCTGTTAACAGTCTGACTTATGCCCAAATGGAAAAATGTGTCCAATCCAATCCAAACAAATTTTTTATACCCAATCATTCAAGATGGATAATCCATTTCATAATCTGTTAAATAGAACAATAACTGGAAATGTAAACCTTTAAATCTAGTTACTTTCCCAATCTGAATCTGTGATGAGTGTGATAGGGTAAAAAATTTTGCTGTTTTGAAAACTCACTTGAATTAAATGCTTCTTGCAGACACCAAGTATTTATACTTGGCGTATTTATGTTTGCCATTTGGGGAAAGCATTTATTTATGCACCACTAATGTACTGTGAATTATAGACTTTTTACTGTTTATAAGTACTCTGCAAAATTCTTGTAACGTGTAAAGAAATGCTGTAAAGTAAAGATGTATTCAAAAATACTGAAATTAGACATTTCTACACAAAAAGAAATTCTACTATAAACAGCAGTAACCAGTAAACTATTTGGTGTGACAACCCTTTGCTTAAAAAAAAATACATCAGTAGTCTCAGGTACAGTTTGTGCAGTTTTATAAGGGAATTGGTTGGTAAGTTTTACCGAGCGTCTTGGAGAATCTACCACAGTTCTTCTGGAGACTTTAACTGTCGCACTTGCTTCTGTTTTGGCAGGTTAAACCTGACAGCCTTCATTATGTTTTTTTGTCTAAAAAAATGATCTACTGTATAATATGTTGCTTTCTTTACTGATATTTTCTTTACAAATATTTTTCAGTAAAAAGTAATGTTTGGAAATCTAAAAAGTTTTGTTACTGACTCAATTTTGCAGATGTCATAAAATAAACATCTAAGACAAAATTTGTATTAAAAGAAATTTGAGTTCCTAAGAGTTTCACACAATACTGTTTGTTTTCTGCAGGAGCTCACTGTCTCTGAAAGACACCTGTGTCAGTTTCACTTTTACAAAAGCAGCCCAATGTTTCTCTTTCCACATGTCTCACTGACATATGCTTTTGAAATTATGTTAAATAATACTCTCAGTTTTAAATACTATATTTAAAAATTACTATAGAATACTATAGAAAACTAGGAAGTATAAAATACAGACTGAAAGAAACTATTAAATGGTGACACTCTGCACATTTTACCCTGCACTTTTATTATAGAACGACCTGTTTCTATTGACACAGTAATGTGAAATGCTCATCCTTAAGTGTTCTTTTGGCTCACAAGACGAAGATTTGGGAAATTCAGGGGTCAAAGTTGACACAAACTGAAGGCAGCCACAAATGCACATTTCAAGTCCCATGTCCTTTTCCCCTACAGTGGAAAATTTCCACCGTGCTAATTGTATTCACATCCGGTCTAAACTTAGCTTTAGCTGAAAATGCAGAAAAGAATCATGTTCATGTGTTGCCATAGGAACGGGTAAAAAAATCATAAACACTAGATGTTGTCACCTCTGCACTGAGTTTAGGAGTGAAAATCTCATTAGATTAACACACTTTTCACAAATCACATTTACAATGCATGTTTTAATAATGTGATGGTCAGTACAGATATCTGTAAGTTTTATTTACTAAACCAGTGAATTAAAAAACAAGAAATGAATGCTCCATTTGAAAGCAGTGCACAGAGTAAACTAAAAAAGTGTCACTGAGCGGTTGCAACCTGCCATGTGTGCGGTCTCACTGGTGTAAAAATCCTGATTTGGTACCTAATTTGTGGAACAAGTGAGAGATGCATGATCTCTCTCTTGTCCCATCAGGCCATGTGTTCCTGCCCCTAAATCATATTTCATTAAGTTTATCAAACTGTCTTTCAGCAGTTTCCAGGAAGCTTTTGGCAACAATGTACTATTGTGCTTTGGAGTCTCCCTTGAAATGCTCATTAAACTCTCAACCCCCATGTTTTTACAGTACACAGTGATTTACAGACACTTCCATACAAATGAGTGGACATAAGATATTGCAGCAGTTGTGGGCGAGTCCCTTTGGAAAGTAGAAAACAATACGATTTGTAAACAAAAATTATTTTATCCTCCTTTTCTAACATTTATTCTTATGAAGCACAAATGTAGGGACACACCTGAACACACAAGTGATAGCACATATGCCGTTTTCGGGTTCATTTGAAAAGAAACCGGTGCAAATAATTTTGGAAGGGTGAATACAGCAGTCACACTGCAGTACGGACCAAAACAGCAAGCCAGAAACTGACTGCAAGAGGTGATCTTCATCCAGTAAACCCTAGTGTGGTTACAAACTAGGGTTACTTATTGCAACTTGTAAAATATTGCAAGAGGAAAAAAGATTACTCGTGTTCTTTGAATAGTAGACGTTTTTAGAATCCTCGGGGGTTTTACTTGGAATTCTCTGTGATCCCTGTGTAGGGCAACCTATCAAAGTGTATCCTTGAAGAGCAACAACCTACAGTATACACCCGCTGTCATGTCCCTGGTCGTCAAAATCTGTTTGCTGTTCACTGAGTGGGGGACATCATGAAATAATCATAGCCAGGTCAGTCATAGCAACTGTCTGATTGATGCTGTCCGACCAGTAGCCAGTGTTGCCGGGTCCTCAGATTTCCTACAAAACTGGGCTACTTTTAGACTACTGATGTGTTTTCTTGGTTGTTTTTTCCCTCCACATGTTGAGGATTGGATGTTTTGCAAATATTCTAAAAATTAGTTCTTTATGGCACTGCATGAATAGATTATATAGTGTGTCAGTGAACTGTTTTACTCAGCTCATATAGCAATTTAAGGAATTTAGGGAAAGCCCTTTTTTAAATATTGTATGAACATAAAGTACATTTGGCAATGGTAGTCATGATGTTGGACATCAAAAGCAGTTTACTGTATAAACATTTACAGATAGTTCACTAGCTAATGCTTATGTGTGATAATTAAGGGTCTCTTTCTTATTCAGGTTAATAGATAGGGTGGTTCCTTTTTACGTCTGAACACGTTTTGTAATATTTGGGCAATGTTCTCACTTTCTGTGAAATATTTACTCAGAGAAAGGAGGCTGTCTCTACATACTCATCAATAATGATGCCTGTAAATTCAGAAGGCTTCCCCTCTTTCATTAACATTAGGCATTGTAGTCGAATCGTTTGGGTGCATGTCATTCAAAGGTTGTGTCTGACACTAAAATGAAGGTTGTATTTGTTTGGATTTTGAGTCGCAAAACAGCTACCTATAGTTACCGTCAGGAAAAATCACTGACTACATACTTAACTGAGCTTGGACTTGTTTGCACAATACCCACTACCTCAGCCTGATGTTGCACAGCATATATTGCACAAACAACTGCACATAACTGCATGTTATTCAAAATACAGTCGTACTGTTTCTGCCACCGATCTTTGTATCCCTTATATTATATTTTTATATTTTTCCTTTCCTACCTGTATGGAAGTAAATTCTGGTTTATGTAAAATAGCATTTCGCTTCTCGTCATACTGTGTATGGTGGTGTATGTGAACAATAAAATATGAATTTGAATTTGAACTGTCTGAGTTTCAGTTTTCCCAGTGTGAAACAAAATGTATGCATGCCTTCATGTTCAGCACCATCTATAGACAGAAGTTTGTCTTCAAAGTATCTATCTGCACTGTATCAATCTTTCACTCTCTGTTATTTTCACAATTTTCAGGATATCTTCATAGTGAGGATAATCTCAGATTCACACAGAAGGACGAAAAATAGCGAAGCATCCCACACAATTTTGGTTGGAAAAGGGTCATAGTTTTTGGCTCAAAGTTTAATAATGCAGAATATTTTGACCAAAAATATTATGCCATTTAAAAAAATTAAATAGAACAAATATTATTTACAAATACTTTTAGTAGAAAAATAGGAATAGGTTAATAAGACACTATTTAATGGTTAATAAGACTCTCTTTCACCAATCATTGCTGACTGAGTTAAACAATAGTCGCAACCGGTTCAGTGTTGCCAGATTAGTCTGGATCTCTAATTCATATATATATATATATATATATATATATATATATATATATATATATATATATATATAAAATAAATTAACATATTTTATGCAATATGTAATACAAGAAAGCAAATTGATTTTTGGACCTGTGTGTCCTGAAGCTTTGGCAAGATTTTTTAAAAATATATAATAATGATAAAACATATAGTTAAGATCTGTAGTGAGCTATGTAGTGTGAGCCTGGAGGCTGGACTTGTCTGGCAGCAGTCCAGAAAAAAAAAAAGCTTTTAGTGCTCTGTTGGAAAGAGCTATTGATTTGTTTGTACTTCAGTCCAAACCTGTTAGTAGACAATGTAAACACAGATTTTTGGTGACATCAAGTATTTAAAGCCTGAGGTAACAAGACACATATAAACTACACCAGGTCACTGTTACTATCCAACTCTAAAATATACATATAATATATTTCTATATTTCATAAAGGTAGAACATAAAATAAAATGCCACTGTGTCTGTTCATATCATCCAGTCAATTGCTGAATGTTAGAAGTTGTCATCTTTAAGTTTAGGAGCAAATGATTGTTACCTTTCAAGCCTCATTAGGCTGGTCTTTTACTCAGACCATGGCTGCCTGCTGTATTGTCCATTTTCCTTTGCATCTGTCTGCCTTAAATCATAATTGACAACCATAAAAATCTGCTGGAGCCATCTGCCATTTGATTGAGAGACAAAACTCTGTCCCCCTCAGGGGGGTGGTGAGGGGGCTTCCGCCTTGTGTCTGTCAGACTCGTGGCTTAGTATAATACCAAATACTGACTGCCAGACTGAAAACAATTAACAAATTCAAAAAAATTCATACTTTCTATCTCTCTTTATACTGTATATATTGCTCTCTCTCTAGTAACTTGTATTTTCATTAAGATTTCCCAAGTTTGAAATATTAAATTGAACATTAGTGTCTGTCCAAGTGCCTGTGTTGTAATGATGACTGTATGCACATTCTTAATGGTAATTTAAACAATGCCACTAATGCAAGCTAAAATTACAACCCTTCTCAACATTCTTTTCATATGTAAAGTATTTCTTCCTGGTAAGACATAGACCAGACACCCACTATTGTAATCTGGCTGTGATCTGATCTGTAGCATCAACACAATGCCAATAATAATTTCTTGGTTCTTAAGACTGTACAGTGCCATTGTTTTTAACTCATTAAATGGTATGTGCCTATGACTGATTTATCCAGAATTTTCTGACTGATAAACTCATGAATACTTTTCAATAAGTCTTCTTTCCAAATCTTTACAGCAGCAGCAGGATCCAAGTGCATCTAGAATAAACTCTAAACATTTTTTAAAACTCTTGTGTGCAATTACGTGTTAAAACGTAAAGGAAACAAAGAACACTTACTTTATGGTCATGTACTAACACTTTGAACACCAAATCACCATCGAATATCCACATGACAGGCAGAAAAGAAACTTTACATTCACCCAGCTGACATTATCTCAGTATTACACTCCCTATTAATAACTCAGCAGGCAGCAAACTAGAACAATACTGCCTCCTACTGGAAGTATAAGTATTGCATCTTACATGAAATATTATCAAAATAGATGTCCTACAGTTGAAGTCCCTCCTTCAGGAGCCTATTATACAATTATATTATATTATATTTTTATGTCTACATCAACAGACTTGACATGTCCATCTAGACTGCAGTGTGTCTTGATGACATGTCCAACAGGCCAGAAGGCCCTAGGCATTTGTGGATCTACAACCATAACAACCATTTTCTCTCCTAAGTCAGGAAAGAGGACTACCACTTCTGCCGTGTCTGGATAAACCTGGCCCAGTGGTTAATGGCTAAGACTTGTGAACACCTACAGCATCAGTGAATCAACAATTCACACTCTGGGTAGATCACCTGTGGCAAGGAACTGTATGGCTGCCCCATGAGCAAACTGTTAGGTGTCACTGAATCAGTGTCCACAACATCCGATGACACATAGCCTAAAGGCTTCGAGTTCAGAATTGCATCCAATTCTAGAAGGACTGTAAAGAGGATCTCTTCTAGAACTGACTGAGCTCCCATGGTAGTATAAAGGGCTGACTTTACAGATTGTACTTCCCTCTCCCACACTCCTCTGAAATGTGGAGTTGCTGGGGTTTGAAGTGGAAGTGGATCCAACAAATGGCTTCATGGCCACGGAGGATCCAATAATAGCACCGCATTTTGGCAAACACTCACTCAGGCCCTGGATGATGCAGTTTGTGATCATAATGCTGAATCATTAGCTGTGGAACTGGGTGATAGCCATCCAAGACAATGGGGTGTATGGTAGATACTTCAGTGGACTCAGCTCTTTTTTATCAACCTCCAGCGCTGATAAAAACCACTAGATCCTTCAATCTCAGGGGCTAAAGGGACTTCATGAGAACACTGATTTCCCAGTTACCAGGCATTGATAGTCATCGGGGAAGGACTCCTGCTGAACCTGCTTAAGAATAAGGATCTCAGCTTGGCAATAATCTTAAGATTCAAGAGAGGAATCAGGAGTAGGGTCTACCTGGATTTCCTGTGCGATGGTATCAAGGAGTTCCTGCCAGGTATTGTGGTTCCAAGGTCCATCAGGGTTGCTGGATTGAGGAGACACTGTGTTGGCGCCACAGAAGGCAGACTTACGTAGTCCAGTGTGGTCATCTGTCAGGACTATTCTTGGCATCACTGGCCAAATAGCTGGATCCTGGATTTAGAAGCGAGGCCATTGAGACCATCTCTTCAGTTTGGTAAGAGCACTCAGAGGTTTGCATCTATTGAGGTCATCAGCAGAATTATTAGCTTAATCCACATAGTGCCAGGAACACTTCTCTATTAGTTCATGGACGGCTATTCAGCTATTCTGTTTTCAGTGAAGACTTTGTAGTGACAAGACTCCGAGTTCAGCCAGGTAAGGACATTGGTAGAGTCTGTCCACAGCACTGTAGTCTATATCTGCAAGGACTGTTCCCTCTTCAGCAATCTAGCTAACTGGGCTGCCACAAGGGCTCTACAAAGCTCCAATCGAGGAATGGGGTGAGATCCACTCAGGATCAAGTTACAATGAAAAATAAATACACCTGGCCTCTCTTGTCAATGGCCCTCAAGTATGCCACAGCTCCATATGCTTGCTCCAAAGCATCTGAAAATGTGTGGACTTCATATGTATCACCATCCAGCTCAATCTCAGGAGGGATATATGCCCTTGGGACAGTGATATTGGGTAGGTCCTGAATTTCATTCTGCCAGATGCACCATGACTGCAGGAGCTCAGGTGGTAAATTTGGGTCATCCGTTGTTTATTACACAGCTGCCTAATAATGACCTTTGCTTTGGTGGTGTATGGCAAAAGTAATACCAGAGGGTCATACTGAGTAGCTAGGACCTTGTCGATTTTCCTCAGTGTGAGAATCTCATACTCGACAGGTCGGTGCTTGTACGTCAGGGTATCAATCTGCCAGTTCCAGCTTAAGCCTAATGTTGACTCAGGTATGTTAGCCTTGTCTTGAGCTAACCAACGTTCTAAGCTCTCAGCTTGGGCTTCTGTTGGTAAGTGACTCAGAACACTGGGGATATTGATATCCCATTGGCGTATCTCAAATCCAGCTTTGGAAAGCATCTTTCTCTGTTGGTTGACCAAGTGTCTGGCTGCCTCAAGTACGCAGACTCTGGAAGCAGTTGTCCACATAAAATCATCTCTCCACTGAGAACCTGATATACTCATCTGCCATACTGTGCTCAATCACATGGTGCTTCAGAGCATAAGTGGCACAGCACGGAATACAGGCAGTGCCAAAAGGTAATACTAGCATTCCAAGATTTTAGGGGCCTCATCCACTTTCCGATAAAGCCAGAGGAACCGCAGTAAGGGATTAACCTCAGGAAGGAGGCGGACCTGTTGGAACATCACCTTAATGTCACCACTAACTGCAATTGGATGCTCCCTAAATCTGATGAGTCCACCTAGCAGCGATGCTCCAAGGGTAGGGCCGGGTGACAGGTACTGGTTGAGACTCTGCCTGTGATATTGGTGGGAACAGTTGAAAGCAAGGTGGATTTTCCAATATTACTGACAAGGTAGTGGGGTATATACCAACATTCATCAGAGTCTTCTGTCTCTTTAGTTACTTCCAAATTGAGGTGGTCTGCAGTGAAGGCATGTTCAATCTTGTAACTGGTTTGAGGCTTATGGGTTGGTGATACTTGAAAGGATACAGAGGACCCATGAAGAACCTTGATGTTGTCTTGCGCTGTGCACAATGGGAGATCTTTAGGTGTGCCCTGTATGCCGAGGGGTTTGGCAGCAGTTGGGAGCAGGATGGATCTCTCAGAAACATCATCCAGGAGGGCAAAGGTATCTAAAGTATGGTCTTCATAACATGAATGACACGGTTCCCAACAACAGGTTTGTCCAGGTAGAACCTATCTGAAGATGAACTGGTAAGGCAACTTTTCTCAGTATTGACTGTGTCCTCTTGTGAGGATCTGACATTTACGTTGTGAAGAGGAAGGAGGTGTTCACTCTGACACAAATTGCAGGGCTTCTTCAAGTCGCACTAAGCAGCATGATGGGTCTTGGCACACCGGCAACAACGGTTACTGCCTTGAATCCATTCCTTGAGCTGGTCAGTGGTAAGTCTAGCAAATGCTTTGCACTGACTCAAATAATGCTCTGTACTATCAGATAAGGGACAGAATCATTTTATGCTGAATGACTTGATCTGTTGATTAGTACCCTTCTGAGGTGACAGAGAAGTTACATTTTGGGTCTCCCCAACCCCATGAAGAACGGCTACAGTCCTCTTACTCTGTTCAGACCTAGAAGTCTGTCGGTCTTGAACTCCACTTGAGGCAGTCTCTACTTCAAAGCTATGGCTTCATAGTGGAGCCAGTTAGAGAGGACATATAAGGTACGTGCAGTTCCAGGTTGCCGGATCATGTGACGGCGGAATTCAGCTCGCTGGTTGGAAGGAAGCTTGCTCAAAAGACATGCGACACGGGATCCACAATTCAGTTCAATGTCACCTCAGATCCTAAGCTTTTCAACAAACCCACCAATGACTGTACCTGAAGAGCTTCTGGAACTTCTGGAATGCAACTGTATCCACACGCTTTACATCAGGGGCTTCCAGTACACTTGCAATTTTCTTCAAAGCCAGCTACTGGGGCTGACCAAACTTCTCCTGGAGGGCCACCAGGGTAACAATAAAGGGGAAAAGCAAATGCAAATAGGCATCTGCTAGCAGGCTAGCCTCATCTAACTTTAAGTGCTCCAATAATATCTGATATTTAAAGAGTTCAGTCCCATCTGGAGGGAGCAGGTTTTCCAAAGCTATTCAAAGTCTGGCGAACTCACTTGGATCTGGCCGACTGAACTTTGGGGTGGTAGGTGTAGGCCCTCTGTACACAAGCTCTGACACTGATGTGTGGGCTAAGGGTGGGGTGTTTGACTCTACCTTAACCACAGTTGCTAAGCGACTGGACTGAGCAGGCATGGACCCGGGTCTGGGGGAAAAACTGGAATTTGGGCCTGTGAGGGTCTCCGATATGAGGGCTGTGCAGCTTAGGATAATAACTCTCTGAGCTCTTCGAGTGTTGGAGGCGGAGGAAACCTGCCTGAGGTTTGAGAGTAATACTGAGGATGGCAGTATGTTAAGTGAAGGGTGAAACTGGGAGACCCTCAAATCCTTTGGTACCTCTGGTTGGTATGTAGCTGCACCAGGTATTGTTAACTTTAAAGTCTCCATAACCCTTCTCATGTCTGCCTCAGGGTCAGGCCAGGGTTGAGGCTCCAGCCACTCTTCATCATCAGCTGATGTAGCCAGTTCACTTTGGTCTATGTGGTGGGGAGGTCTGGATGGCAGTAGGGAGTCTGGAGGTACTGGAAGACTGTCATGGGTATTCAGGCTCAGGGTAACTGTACCGCTGGTCTTACATGAATGATTGATGTAGGGTCCTGCTGCACTCTGAATTACTGAAGCTTGGTGAACCTAACCAGGGATCTGTGTGAGGAGGAGCATCCCCACAGAGGTGGTCAGGGTAGTTCCCTGGTCACTGGGGAGGTTTCACATGGACAGGTGCCTCCCAGGGAGGTGAGATAGCATTTTCAGTTATAGGTCTGCCCCTTACATATTGCATGTTCAAAATCTTTGAGTCAGATCGGTGGACGTGTTTGGCACTTTGGTCTGGTTGCCCCAATGACATCCACAAATATCTGTCACTGCTCAATCCAGAATACTAACATATTCTGTTTCACATTTGCATAACAGTCAAAGCTTCATACACACAGAACGTGCAAATGAGTTTGACAGAAATGAATTCAGCATTGAGATGTTATGATCCATAAATCCATGTGAACATCATCAAATGAAAATAATGCCGATTAACCCTTCTGCAGTATCATTGATGTACAGGTTACAGGCAGGCAAACTACAAGGGAAACTAATATTTATCTCAGTATTTAGCACAGACCAAGTTACACAACTTAACTAACTATCTGATGAATATTTATCTATTGTGATCACGCATGAATCTCGGCATGTCCGTGCATGTCCATGCAAGCGCATAAAGTTGAACAATACACTACAAACACAGTTAAAACTTAAAGAAAACAAAGAACACTTACTTTATTTTCATGTACTAACACTTTGAACACCAAATCACCATCGAATAGCCACATAACAGGCAGAAAAGAAACTTTACATTCACCAACTGACGTTATCTTCGTATTACACAATGACTCAGCAGGCAGCGGACTAAAACAATACCACCTTCTACTGAAAGTATAAGTATATAAGTATAATTGCAACTTAAAAGAAATATTATCAAAATATATATAGCAACAGTCTCTACTTCGGGAGCCTTTTATACATGCTGTATGCATCCAAATTGCAAAGCTTCAGTAGAATGGAATGTTTCCAAATTTTGAAATACATCACAGGCAATGCTTAACAGATTATCTTTGGTAAGTAAAATCAGCAAATTTAGGGTATGGATTTTGTGTTACACTGGGCTCAAATAATCTGTGTCTGTCAACTATAACACACAAGTGAAACAGCTTGTGCAAGAAGGACTGAATGAAACTGTAACGCCAAGCACATTTTTAGTAAGTCACTTGTGAATAGAATGGCATATTGAGCTGTAAACTACACTGCAGTTATGGGCAGAAAGGTGCTGAGGAATCATGGTCCAGTATCCTCTAGTCAGATCCAAAAATAATGTTGAACAGGTTTAAAAGCACACATTTCACCTTTCTCAGGAAGACATATTTTTCCATGCCTGTGTAAACACTAATCCATGGAGGCAGAAATGTGTTGAAAATAAAAAAGAGAATGAAATACAGGGGGGATCTACAGCACATCTACATCACATGCTGAACAAAAAAAGGGAGTCATGGTAGAAGCTGATACCAGCATTCCGGAAAAGTGTAGTTTGTGAAATGAATGTTAATGGAAATCTGTTCAGCATCCCAGAGGCTTTGCCATGGGGAATAGAGCAGAAAGAGTATCTATATGTGATTCTCAAGGCTTGCACAATATTGATTAACACTTTATAGTATTAAATACTAGGATTATGGTTGGTAAGATGGTGCATTTGCTAATTGAGAGTATTGGAGTTTGCATAAAATTATTGATTACAGATGAGAATTGGAGGGTAAAGTGGAGAACAGGCAGGCCCCAAGGGTCCCTAAATGTCCAACTCTAATTTCTTTTTCACGATATTGTTTTAGCTATTTTTCTCCCAAAATCAGCTCTACTATCCCTGAGGTCTTCACATCCATTGTACATTATAAGATACTGAAAATGTTACTAAAAGAAAGGAGTCAGGATTCTATGCTTAGGATAAAATCTGTATTGTCATTTGAAGTAATCTGAGAAATGAAAACTCCTAAAGTGAATTTTGTAATGTAGTTGTAGTAGAACTGAGCTTAATTCCAGAACTGCTGGCATCCTTCAATACTGGTAAAAACTGTACTGTATAAAATACATAAATATTATTATGCATTGGTCTAACAATGGGGAAAAAACATCAAAGGTCTGGGACAGGACTGCAAGGAAGAGGATGCATAAGTGTACAGTCTAGATTAAGACTTGTGCATAGATGAATCTTTCAATAAGATAATGAAACCAAAGATAAATCCAAATCATACAGAAGTAGCTGAAGGACCAACAACAAGGATCCACATTTTAGCATGGCCATCCCAGGTTTTAGATTTCTAGATTTGGACCCTAGTATGTATAAATAAATAAATAAATAAATAAATAAATCCCATAAGCTGATTGGCTGAGGGCAGTCCACGTGAGCAAATGTAAATATATAAAACAACGTTAAATGTTTTGCATGGAGGAGGTTCCAAGATCCCTCTACAAGTGCCTCTAACTTTATTAGACATTACAGGAAGGGTATTCTTTCCAAGGACGACTTCACCAAGTATTAACTGTAGGAGTGCTGATAATATACACGCAATGATTTTTCAAGGGGTTGTTAGCCTCTTAGAAGCTTTTTTTACCCTAAGAGAGAAACACTCTGTATAGGATTCTACGTATAGAACATTTAAGGGGTCCCCAAAAAACATATTGTGTTAAACTAATACTACGATGCCTCTATATGTTTATTGAATGTGTAATTGGTTTTGCTCGTTTTAATTAAATGGTACTAATTCTGGAGTTGACTGTGCAGTTACATGCCAGACCCATTGTGTTTTGAATTACACTTAGCAGGAAGACTTCTCAACCACATTATGGTGGCAGTATTAGTCAAACTGCTGCCTGGCCTGTTATACTCTCTATCTCTGCAACCCCCCCTCACCCCTCTTTTTTTTAGGGAATAATAGAATGAAGCCCAGATTGTTGCTCCCCTCCTACACTGTGCCTTTACCCTTTGGTGGGGGATATTGTGCTGCTTTTAAAGTCTACGCACAAGCCATTTTAATGAATATGTACACTTTAAGTTTATGGGTCTTTGTCACCCAGGTATCTCTCATATAGTGGACGAAGGACTCCTAGGACCCTAGTGAAAGAAAAGAGGAGAGAAAAGGAGAATGGAAGAGGATACTAGAAGTCTGTCACCTATTCGTTTTGTACTCTTAGGGTTTGAAATTGTGAGGATTTTTTTTTATGAGGTACTTAGGTTCCAAAAAAAAGTGTAGTTGTGACAATCATACATAAAAACACAAAAGCCACATCATATCATTTCCTTGTGTTTTCACAGTACAGTAGTGCTGATATCAGTTAACTCTATCTATGTTTATACTAGGCCTGCACGATAGAGTGTAAAACCACACAGGCCTCTATTTTTGGGTAGAATGTAATACAATACTGAAGCTTTTGGGAGCAGCGACGGCTCTGCTTCTGTCGTTTCTCTTCTCCATATAGCGCTAGGCACTATGACCACTTCCGTCAGCATAAAGACGTACGTAACATAGAGAAAACAGAATATCACACACACTGAATGTACAATTTGAGTGTCATCAAGAGAGCAGTCAAAGATGGCACTACCTAAGATGTTAAACCTGGGTTTTTTACTCAAAAAGAACAAGTGTGATGCAGTGAAATGTATGCAAAGCAGAGACTCTTTCCATAGCACCACACTGATGATGCATGGACATTTAAAAGGAATGCACCAAAAACCTTCTGTTTTGTAAGTGACATGAATACAGTAACACATCATCATTATGCTCATACTAATGTTTCATGAAAGCTATTTTCAAAAAATCATAAAATAAATGGTCAAATTAGTAAAATATGTGAAATACTAACTGGAACGCTTAATTAGGCATGTTAGGTTTTGCCTGTTTTTGCTTGTTAAGATAAATGCTAAGCACTGCTAAGGCAGTGTCTATGTGTAGGCTAGAAAAAAAACATAAACACAGTCCATTTGAATCTTTAAAATTAAGTTTCTTTTGTGATTAATTTTGTTAAATTCTGTTTGTGATGTATATGTGTTATTGTAGTTGAATAATGGAATAATTTAGATTTACTCCATTATTTATAAAAAAAAGTAAGACTGACAGATTATTAATAAATAAATAAATAAACAAACAAACAAACAAACAAATAAATAAATAAATAAGCAATTGTTGTAGCTTAGTCTATGCAAACAAACATGATTATTTATAGTGTACCACAGTTCATTAGTCATTTGGTATTGGTAGAAATGCTATTGATTTTCATAGCCTTCTTGAATTTTCTTCCACACATACTGGCTTCTGTTAAGTATAGAAACTAAGCAACGTTCTCAAAAACAGCTCATGAAATAAATGTATGTGCAACTTCTCCCTTTTCTTATAGTCTACACAGCAGCTTTCATGTGGAATTAATGCCGACAGTGTTTATATAAGACCAGCTGCCTCAGGACGCCAGGTTCATTAATATGCTCGTCACCGCCTCCCAGAAGTTCTGCAAGCTCTGCAGACGCAACAGCTGCAACTAGGCGGAGGCGTCCCTCAAGGACAATATGCACAACTCACAATCCTCCCTTATCATTATGCATCCTTCCCTTGCACTTAAACACGCCTTCTCACGTTTAACATGGTCTGGCTCTTTCTTCCAAAGTTCTTGCATCTCCTAATTACGAACAAGGGGGCCTTCGAGACATCTGCTAGTGCCATCATATTTGGATGCAAAGCACATTAGAAGTGAAGATCAAAGGTAACCATAATTAATGCAACGCTGTCAACTTGCATGGGAAATCCAGTTCCTCAACTGGAGATGGATATGCGGGCAAGGGCAAAAATATACAGGTATATAGGCTATTTTAACAGGGTTTGTGATTTTATAGGGTAATGTAGGCTGCACTGCACCGTGCACATTTCCTACTGCAACGTACCGATCTGTTAACGAAATGAAGCCTCTAAGGATTTATATGTGTACGCATGCATATTATGTGGACTTTGGTGCATTTGGTACATTAAAACTAACATTATATGCGTCCAAAGAACTAGTCTATATTCATTAAAAAATAGAGGTTATTACCTCTTCGGCGTGCAGGTTTCAGTTGCACCGGCCTCCTCCCTCAGTGCATGCAGTGTCCTTACAGACCGAAACGTCAACAAACAAGGGGAAAAATCCAGAAGGCGATGTGAGAATTAGGTATTTGTTTGTATCACGTTGCTTCTGAGCTCCACACGACGAGAACCCTTCAGCCATATGTTTATTCTGGCACCCCTTCGTAATGCCCACACGGATTCCCCGTAGAAAAGCGCATGGTCCGATTAGAGAGAAGAGCGCTATGCCACTGGTGGTCTCTGCACACTGGAGCAGCACGCGCTTCCCAAGGAAAATAACGGGCTCGCGCACCTGGCGCTGTCCGCGCGAGTCAGCTGATTCTGGCACACGCGATTGGCCGAGGGGAGCGCGAGCGGGACACCATCTGTTTCGCGAGAATTGCTGGGATTCGAACAAAGACGCGCGGAGGGGATAATGCCGAAAAGAGGGCAATCTACTGAGAGCGTCCTCCAAGCCTTCTGTCACGCTCAACACCCCCATACCACCCCCCCCACACACACACACACAAACACACACCCAACACACACACCCCCACACACCCCCCCCCCACACACACACCCAACACACACCCACCCCCACACACACATACACACACACCCCAACACCCCCCCCCCCCCCCCACACACACACACCCTCCTTTCCTATATTCCTAGCCGTTGTGATAGAAGACTGCGTGCTGTTCCTGTCCCCATGAGACAGCATCTCTTTGTTTAGCCTTTGAAAGCACTTTTTACAGAAAGGTGTCCTCAAGGCTAACCCTTATTATTGATCCTCAGAGTTACTTATTTATTCATTTATTCATTCATTTTCATTTACTTATTCCAAACATCAATTAATGAACAGTTTAAAGATGTAATTGGCAGTATTAATATTAATACTTATTGGCATTAATGTTATAAAGTTAGGTAAAGATGAACTCACACTCTCACCTTTGCTAAATTTGGAATATTTATCCGATTGGGTCATCACGATCATTACGATGCAAATCCAGATCTCAACTTCTGAAAGAGTCTGAAAGTCCTAGATAATTCGATCTTTTCTGCATATGTGGTATGCCAGTGTTTATGGCAATTCTAAACTTGACATCTAGTGTAAACATTTATGGTTATGTAATCGACGTAATTCATTCATTCATCTTCAGTAACTTCTATATCCTGGTCAGCGTCACGGTGGTCTGAAGCCTATCCTGGGAACACTACGCGTGAGGCAGGAATACACCCTGGATGATACCCCAGTCAACTGCAGGGCACCACAGACAATCACACCTAGAGGCAATTTAGTGTAGCCAATCTGCCTGTTATAACCTACCTATACACCAGGATTGTATAAGCTCAGGATTGAATCAGGGACCCTAAAGCTGTGAGGCAGTAAAGCTACCTGCTGCACCACAGATCACAAACATCAGCTTTAGTGTTAGCTAGCTAGTCAACATCAGTCTAAGTAACTTCCATAAAAATCTGATTTATAATGGCATGTATACACAGAGCCTTTCCTTTCCTTTCTACACCCCAATCCCAATCAGTGTGAAATTCTGCACACATGCATGAGCCTCTCCACCAAGAGATTTGTGGAAGTACACGCAATCAGTTCAAGGAATCACACAATGGCAGAAATGAAAAAGAAATGGTCCAACATCAAAGCTGGTGTTAAAAGGAAATTCACTGCCCACCGATGATAAACACTCTTATTGAAAGTTAGGTGGTGGTGAGTCACTGACTTAAATAGCATACTGAATATTAATAGCGTACTGTATAAGACTGAAAAATAATAATACTGTAAAAATCCAAATATCACAAAAATCACTGAAGTAACCTGGATGTGTTCTCACACATGCTCTGCTGTACATTATAAAGACATCACAGACGCATATAATTGCCAGAAGTGGACTGGGAATAATCTGTGAGGTTCTGTTTGAGGGTAGCCAGTCAATAAAAGCCTATAGCACAGGCATTCGTATTAGTCTTGGGTGACTGTGAAACACAAGTGATTTTTACTCATAACACCCTGTCTATATATTTTTTATAAAATTGTTTTAGATTGATATGCTCTGCCTTTCCAAATGAGTGTCAGTTATGCTATATGGTGATGGCCATACTAGGCCAATCACAGAGAATTATTCAAAATGATAAATTCCAGGAACAGGCCAACCGCAGTGAGTTATTCCAGTGTTTCGGTGAATCTCTTGTGTGATGAAGATAAAGGCTGTGTAAAATGGCATTTATAAAAATAGAAAGAGCTTTTGTCACCTCTGAACTGAAGAAACTACTAGATATATAGATGCATATACATCCTCAACTCTCTTGGATGTTTTTTCAGGGAAAAAATATCATATCAGGCAGACCTCTGTGACTTGTTGGAAAGCCTCAGAGACAGCTCTCTTTTCAAATAAAATTTTTCTGCAGTATGTTCTAACAATATATATTGAACATACATCATGTAATGCATTGCACAATAAATAGATAAAAGAATTTGCTGATTTTTCACATCAGATTACTGTAGAAAAAAATATAATTCTTTTATGTATATCCAGTGTGATGAGATTAGACACCCTTTTATTGTTACTGTTAAACAACCTTTTAATGTTATTTGCCAGCTTGTGCATTCTGTATCATTGTTCCATTGAGCAACTCACACAACTCCACCATCTGTTTCTCTGAAAACTGTTTACTGGCTGTTCAAATTTCTCATTAAATTCTCACACAAGCCCTTGTGCTACTCTTCTTTTGGATTATTTCACAGCAACACATTCGCTTCCCTTGTGAGATTGCCGTCAGTCAACCTAACAAACTTAAGCGTGGAGCAGTTGGCTCAGAAATGCCTCAGCCAATGACATGTTCAGTGTGTTCACTGCCTAATTAATATTCATGATCTTCCCAGCTAGTGTAGGAGACGAGAATTCCCCAAAACAACACCACCCCGCCACCAAACTCTCCCCTTCAGCAAGCCATTTCTGAAAACTGACAAACATGGCTAAGACAGAAAGCTGCAATCTGTACAAAGCTGACGTACAAAAATCATTCCCTATACAGTGGCACCATCATACAGCTAGCTAAGGAAACAATAAAAACCCAAACAACAATAAAAAAAAAGTGCAGAAGATGGTCTTTTTTCCCCAGAATTTTTATATGCAATATAGGCATGCTTTCAGATGAGTAATAAAAACCTATACACTGTTTTTAAGTATCTATAGCATGTGAGAACTCAGTATTGCTCCATGACACACTGTATATTAAATCTGCAGGAAGGCAGGATTACAGCCAAAGTCTTGGCAGTCGTGATGGTGAGGAATGTGCAGGTGGTATCATCTTTTACTCAGCACACTATATGAGAAGCATCAGACATGCTGCGCCAATATTAGAAATCTAGTGGTGGAGTGTGAAGAATGTTTGAGCATATGGTGTGAATAATCCTAGAAGATTAAACTGCCTTTGTCGCACTGGTATTATGCACAGGGAAGACACCAAGCCACACCCAGGATCCTCCTATTAGCTAGGTTATGAGTGTATATACATAAGTAGTTCATGAGAATGATGAGATCTGAGTCTGAGAGGGATGAAGTGGGAGACATGCAACAGTCACAGATTACCTCAATACCCCGCTGGTAGTCATGTTACCCATAATCTACTTAATATTTTTAAGTATATTTGAAATATTTCTTATCTTGGGAAACTATCAAACGATAGCAAATTCATGGAGTTTTCTTCAAACTACATCAGAACCAAATGAATATCTGAATCTCACCTCCTCATGCTAATGATTTTGCTGTGAAAAACAATGAGACAGATGGGCAGCCTGTCAGATGTCATTGTGAATGTGGGTGTCTGCATAACCTGAAAGCTTTAATGTGCAGGTGCTGCGGTGGAAAATGCCTTCAGCTTGTGTCTCCTATCACACACCCACACACAAAGCCATAAAACATAGTATATATTTCATATAAATAACTATGCCACCTGTAGCTAGCTGAAATAGCAGAGATGGACTCTTCTGGAAACCTGCCCAGCATTAATGCCCATGATATTACACTTAAGCATATTGATAGGAGATATTGATTAGTTGTAATAAGACGGGGGCTAAACAGTGCTGTTTATCAAGCTCTTTCTCATCTGCAGAGAAGGTTTCCCTGTGAATGCTAAACTGCATCTTGATCAGTCCACAGGGATCTCTCACATCTGGGTGCTGTGGTTTAATTTCTTTCTAACCATGACTAGACAAAAAAAAAAGGCCTCAGTAAAGTTCAATACAGTTTGAGCCACTGGGGTTTAGAAGCCCTAGTCAAATAGTGGAAAGTAATCAGTCAACCAAATTGATTTCCCTGCCAAATCAGAATGTTCCTGATAGATTAGATTTACACAGCAATAATTGAACAGCTGTTTCATAGAAATGTAAAGGTAATATATGGCTATTGATACTCTTATAAACAGATAAAAATAATGTTAGTAGAAAAGAGAAATAGAATACAGTATAAAGTGAGTGTTTGTGGTCACCAGTTGTACTTTTCCACCAGACAATGCCACTCAGCTTGCTGTGGCAAATTGCCCATAATCCTGCATTTTGTTGGTATCTCCTCCCCCATCTCCTTACACTGATGCTTAGGTGCATTGCAATTTAAATGAACTCACTGTATCTCATGTTTGCTAGTTCACTCTGTGAGACAGACACACAGCCATGCCACACACATTTTAACACCAAATGACATTTGCCTAGTTTCATTTCTATATATATATATATATATATATATATATGAGAGAAATGAAACCAGGCAAATATATATAGTTCCTTTAACAATGCTACATTTGAAATAGATTCTGCCTCTCTTGTCATCGATTTGGATAAAGGCAAGCCAAGAGAAAAACTGACTTTAGTCAGGTCCAAATGCTTTTCTCGGTACAAAGCCTTTAGTTTAATTGTTAGACACACATTATACCAGAGTACCTCATCTTCTTGTGATGAGATCTCTTCCTGTTGCTGCATCATTTCCATAATGCCAACACACACACAGAGAGAGAGAGAGAGAGAGAGAGAGACAAAGCCCTTTTTGTTCTCTGTTGCTATTCTCTCTGTGACATGTGGCACAGATAGACCAAACAGCAGAAACTGAAGTCACAGATCTCTCATCCCTTGCTGTCCTTCACAGGCGGTAATGAAGATGGATTAAGGGGTGTGGGAATCTGTGCCCTCTACTCAGGGTTGATAGAGGAGAAGATTAAATATGACTGGGTCAAGATTGATTTAGTGCTTATTTATAGTCACATTCCCTTTGGCGGAGCTAAAGATTCCTGAACTATCCTGAACAGCTGCAAAAGTTCCAGGTTCCTGGTTTGTATTTCTGCAGAACCCTTGACCATTATGTAAAATAACAAATGCAACACGTGTAACTTCAAAGTGGATCTGACATTCAGAACACAGCAAAAGCACAGTGACCAAGGAGGAGGTTAAGATGGAAATATTTGTCCTTTAGTGTTTTTGCTTGTATTTTTTTTTCTGCATGAAAACAATGTTAACATCATTATAACCCTTTAAAGCGGCTGTGCATAAATTAAGCAATTTCATGCTTCTGTGTGTCAGTTGACTGCTGTGAAATACACACTCCTACATTGTTGTTACTGTCTCAGACCAAAAAACCAAACTTTGGTACTCACTTATTAGAAAAACACAATTTTTGCCAGGTTTTAATGATGTCCCATTTGAAGCAAGACAGTGTCAGTCCTGTTCCTAGATCGAGTTCCTAATCTTTAACTATTCTGCACATTTCCACCACAAAAGGGTTAGAACATGGCCGGAAAATCCATCTCAGTTACGAGCACCACTGATCTGGACCGAAGAACTGGTGATGTCAGAACTGGTGATTACAGCACAGAACAGCTCAACTTTTTTTACATGACCACCATTACAAAACACATAAAGAATACAGTTGTTGATGTTGTTTGTTTGTTTGTTTTTAAATATTATAATTGGGGAAAAAATATATATATAATCTAAAGAGGAAATTCATGTACTCAAAATAAATATCTACGAGCAATAGAAACATTTCACCATTACAATTTGGCAGACGCTCTTATCCAGAATGACTCTCAGAAGTGCTTTGTAATCAAAAATATACTGTCGTGCAAGTTCAATAAGTCCGGGTGTAAGAATAACATCAGGCTAAACACTGTTAGGGAGAAGTTAGTACTTTAGTCTTTGTTTGAAGACAGTTAGTGACTCCGCTTTTCAGACAGCCAGGGCAAGCTCATTCCACCACCCGTGAAGAGCATTGATCATTATGCTGTTTACAGATGCTGATGGAATTGACTTTGCAAGGTAATGGTTCAGCTTTTCAACTGGCAAAAGTGTGGAACAGCTCTTAAAAAGGTGTGCTGCGTCCCTGAACATGACCACATGGGTGGGTTGACAACTGACTCCCTTGAAACAAGCCTTGCTACCCTCTATGCCACCCCAACTCTGTCTTCACATCACATGTCTCAGAAATATGTATCTGTTACATATTATGCAATTCATGTAGGCTTAATGGATCAGGTCCAACTGGATCAGCTCTAGATCATCAATGATTGATCATTTCTATTGAGTGGAGCTATGAAACCTATACTGTAATGGAATTTTGTGTCCATTAATTTTGTACCGAGAAACAAATCAGATTTTCTGAAAATGCATCCTTGTTCTATAATTCAATTCATTTCAATTTTATTTATATAGCACTTTTAACAAAGGACATTGTCACAAAGCAGCTTTACAGACATCCTGCTATCAATTTTAAAATTTACATTGATCATTAATGAGCAACAGTGGCAAGGAAAAACTCCCTGAGCTGACATGAGGAAGAAACCTTGAGAGGAGCCAGATTCAAAAGGGAAACCATAATCTGGGCAACACCAGATTATACGTGTACGATTATAAATCGTTACTCTTCTAATTATGTTGTACCACCTCATAGGGTGGTTCTGCCCCAACTTTACCATCCCACGTCTAAAACCTGGACACAGTTCTAGGCAACAGCACTGGCACAGCGTCAGTTAAAATGGGGTAATAAAATACGTCTGGTCAGGAGTCCTTGTTCAATCTGGGAATTGTACAGCTGCATGTTGTTAGGCTAGGTTTAAAATACAGCCCGGAAATAATTACAGGAGAGCTGACAGTCTTAAACAATGGGGTTGCTTGATAATAGTGTCACATCAAAAAATTATAAAAAAGGTTCACTTTCCAGAATATTTTTACATAGCTGCTTCATAATATCTATTTTACAAGAGTATATCTGAACCAACTTGCATGTAAATTTATAAATGGTTAGGCCTAGGGCCATGTTTAGCAGCCATAATATTTTCTACATTCACATGAAATCTAATGATAAGGCTTGTTAAAATTTATATTAATTCTGTGTGGTACGAGGAAGGTAGTAAGAAAAAGATTTCTAAAAGGTGCCCTATTGTTCCACTCAGCTGTATGTGTGTTTTCATTCAGACACCTCCAAGAAAAGATGCAGATAGAAACGTAGGGAACAAGGGCAATATCTCTTGTGTTGGGGTCAAAAGAGAGCGCTGACCTTTTCTATAGAAGATAGGGCAGGGTGGTGACACAGGGTTAAAGAGGAGCTAGGGAAAATGCTTTCAGGGACAGAAATTCTCACACACAGCATACATAGTCACACACAAAGCACTGAACTCTGACAGAATCTGTTGCCATGAAGATTGGCTGGCTTGATTTTAGGTGATAAGTGAGTTCTTTTCCTGGCTGGAAGAAATTCGTCTTTCCTAATGATGGCATATTTAAACATTTTGGACATATCTCTCTCCCACTCTCTGTCTTATCATATGCGACTGCAGCATGGGGTGACTTGCTTCACTAGGCTGAACTAATGGATAAACTAATGCTTCTTACAGTGGGATGGCTGTATGAATATGTACATATGTGAAATATACAGAGCAGCCATGCATGTTTGCCTTATTAACCAGAGTGGACAAGTGTGTAAATGCTACATTTGAATAAAACAATCAAGTAAAAAGTAAGCATTTCAACAAGGAACCTCTATTTTAAGAGCAGTTAGAAATGTTGCATAAACAAGTCTTAAAAGTTACCATCAGTATGATGTCAGAAGACAACCCTCGCTCTACTAACAGTATCAATCTAAATGACTGTGGGTATCTATCATATTCAAACCAGAAACCCTAGAGATAGGGTTAGATAGATAGAGGGTTTTATATATATATACAGTATATATATATATATGTTGCCAGTAGAATGTATATAGAAAATCCTTTTGGATTTTTTTAAATCTCTAAAAAAATTTAAATTTATTTATTTATTTAGTTATTTAATCATTTAAACGTAGTTCTAAAACCTCCTGTCAAATCTCAGTTAAATATGAAAATATATTTATAAATGAAGATTAAAAAAACTACAAGAGGGTTAAAAACACAACATATAGTAATGTTACATAGCAATGTAATTAAGGATCACTGCTCTGTTTGTGCACAGGAGCTTTTCAATGTTCATCATCTGTTCTCCTGAGAGATGACTTCTTTTGCTGGATCACTGATGGTTCCTCATATACAAGCCCTGACATGTAGTTTAAATATTCAGCAGATCTTCCATTTGTGCACTCAGTGAACACATTTTGGTTTTAGAAGGGTGTAGAGGAAAGACAATAACCAACAACGAGAGAGAGAGAGAGAGAGAGAGAGAGAGAGAGAGAGTTGACTGCTATTCAGCACACACTATTGGCTGTTCACTGAACTGTCTTGATTTTCCTTCAGTGTGCCTCACTGCACAAAGCACAATGCAGAACAAAACAATATTAGGAAAATATAGTGCTCAAGTGTGCAATATTAAAAAGACATATTTGTCATCGCTAAATTGTATTACTCATATTTTTACAATATGTTTTTAAATGACTACAGCCTTTAAATATCCACATTCTGACATTTTTATTATATATATAGTCCAGAATATATTTAGTCTAGAATGACAATAACCACCAATAATACAGTGCAGATGAAGGCACTTACATATGATAACTTAACCCATTTACTTTACACTGCACATCTTCTCTGAGATTGAAAGACTGTTAAAATTGTAACAGTAGATTTTCTCCATGGACAAGAACCTCACAGACAAAAATTTCAGTAGCAGACTGTCAATACCAAGACAGATCAAAATAACCTTTTCAAATGCATTAGGTATCAATGGGCAGTATACATGTAAAAATAAATTTCTTAAAGATGTATCATTAGTAGATCACAATCACACAAAAAGAAAATGACAAGGAAAAAGTGATCAAAGTCAACTAAGTTATAATACTGCACTGCGTAACATTGCTGGAACAATGACCTGGCTTCCTTGCGTAATGCGCATAAGCAGCATGTATTTGCTTTTCATACCTCATCACATGCTCTTCTTTTCCAGGGCTGGGAAAGTTGTGATCCTCACTCCAGCATATTCAACAAGGGTCACTTTGCAGGAGTGTGGCTTCCCTCTTCCAGCCAGCAAGTTGTTTTTTACATGCACTGAAGGCAGCAGATGGAGCCATGACATCCATATTCATTAGCCTCGGTCTGCCACCTTGACCCTGACGCCAGCTCCCCATCCGTGCTCTCTTCATGGACTCAATAGAAGCAACTTGGGGCTACTGCAAGGCCCCTAGAACATGTTTATTATCCAAAAGGCTGGGAAACACGAAGAACCTTTTCCCCAACAATCCCTCACCATCCCAACTCCAAATCTGCATTACGACACTCACATTCTCAAGCAAGACCCTCAAGAATGGAACATCTGCCCCACTAATGGGGCTTTCTTAAAGTTGTGTGGATGATAAATGAAGAAAGTCTAAGGAGACAATGGTGGGAGAGAAGACTGAGGCAAAATCACAAAACTGATCAATCAGGGAAGAAAGGAATAAAGGATTATCGGTGATGAACAGCCATTCTTATCAAATGGTAAAGCTCAAATGGACAAAGGAACTACTAAGGAAAGCCTGCACTAGCTAGAGGGAAGCCATGCCAAAATTTAAAAATCATCTAAAAATCAGTATGTGCACTACTAAGCAATAGTATTACCCTCTTTATAGTACAATTAAGCTGAGGGTGAGAGGAGAGGAGGCTGTGAGAGATTCACATACTGACGATAGATTTAATAAAATGGTTAATTGGATTAGGAGAGAAAATTAGATGACAATATTTTACACTGGTTTTATACATCTAAAAAGTAAATGTAGCCCATTGTAAGACTCAGCAATGGTTCGTGAAGTAATAATTCACTCAGAAGGTATACACAGAGGAATAATGTTGAAAAGGTAGGGTTGTGTGGGCCACAAATGTCACTAATTAGGCAGAAGCAGTAGCAACCTAAAGGAAGGCAAGCTTTACTTAGTGTTACTATAGTGCTTTGTACTTCCTTTTCAGTCACTGCAAATTAGACCAAATGAATAGAAAACGACAACAGCCTTCAGTATTACAGCATAAAGATTGAAATTTACTTCAAACTGCAGGACTTTGAACTGTATGTCAATGTAGGAACTTTTGGATTAGTGCTTCGCTCATGCATACTGTAGCCTACTGCATTCCTCAAAATGGATTCCCATGTGGAAGATGTCACCATAATAAATTGTCATGGTCTTCTCTCTCAGCTACTGAAATATATCTGGCACATTTTGAGCACTGCAGTGTCTGCAAATGGGAATGTTAGAGAGTAGATATTCGAGAGCATGATGTCATTCTTGTACACAGCACACACCATACAAAAATGAACTGCTGCACAGCAGAAGTTAAGCTGGAAGTGCACAAAGAAGCATAACCTTGATGTCAGCTTTGTTGAGGAGCAGTAGGACAGGGGACAGGGGAAGGGGAAGGATTGAAAAAAAAAAATATCTACAATTTAGAAATCCAGTATATCTTAATTTCTGATATTAGCATGATAGTTAAGGCAATGGACACCTTCACATGCCTGGGGACTTTGCTGACAACAGGTCCCATTAATGTAAATTTAGAAATCTAATGAGCCTATTTTTCATTATATGACTAATTAAACACATTTGTGAATAGCATAAATTACTTATATAAGTAGGAGTTAAATAGCATCCATGTGCAATTGTTCGTTTTCCATTAGTTTGAACTGTCTTCAGCAGTCCTTGAGGCAGGACGCCAATTTAGCCTGTCATGTCAAATAAGGCTTGGTCATTGTGGCGAGGTAAAAGATCTCTTGCCATTTCAAAAGAATTATCTGACCACACATCTGAGCACATCATAACATTCTGTAATGTGAGGCAGTATTGACAATTAGCAAAGAGATACTTCTGCAAAGTTTCAAAAAATATATATTTATTCATAAATGTGAATGGATGAATTGCATCCAGTTGCAGTTTGTAGTTTTAATTGTAGATGATGCAAATATAATAGAAGTAGCCACCACTGCAACCATCAAAAGAGATTACTCACTGAAAGATAAAAATAGCAGGTCCGCTAGCACAATGTGGAAATGTACATTTTAATATATCACTTGCTAATGGTTCCCTTCCCTCAAGATGTGCTAGTTAAAATAGAGGAGAGAAAATTATTCATCTGAGCCAGTGGCTTCAGGCTATCATGCACATTTTAAGATTTCCCTCAAAAAACACTCTTGGTCATCTTTGTTAAACCATTACATTATAGACATTATCTACCACCCTCATAGAGAAAGGTAACACTTTAGCCTTAGCAGTGCTCACTTAGCCTTTCAGCCTAACCCTACAGAAGAATCTTTACAATCAACAATTTTTTATTTAAATCGGAAAGTTTTTAGCAGATTGCTGGTGGTAAGGATCACGCTGCTACATACACTGTCTCACAGCCAGGTCTTATTCAGCCTTTCAGCTGTGCAAGGCTCAAACACAGCGGGAGTAACATCCTTCATTATCACAGGCCATGTTTCTCTTGGCATGCTGCCATAATGCTCACCTTCAGGAATATGTAAGAGCTTTTGGCTCATCCATTTTAATATTCAATAACCACCGCATATGAGTTCAATCACTAAGACACACCTTGGCCCAGAAATCAACATTTTTTTTCCATCCTGGGATGTTAGCCTTCATTCCAGACATATGTAAAATCAAAGGTAGGAGCTAGAGAACTGTGTCATGCTTGTTTCCAACAGCTGCTTAAGCAAATAGTCATGAAATAATATCTCTTTGTTTAAGCTTGATCATTTCACATTGCCATGTTACACTGGTAACAATGTACAAACCTACTATTTTTTTAGTCTTCACTTGGAAATGAATCACATTTAGTAGGTGCATTTAAGCTGGTCAGAAGAAAAAACACACTAATTAGACAAGTGGTGCTGCAGCATGAAGCCTAGTGTTCCCCTGAGATGCATCCATTTCCCTCTTCCTGTTCAGAAGGCTGTGCTCTCCCTATTCCAAGGCTCTAAAGAAACTGCTGATATAGCAAAGATGTTGACTTTCTTAGAACTCCACAATATTTTAATAAAGGACAGTCATTTTTGACTATTCTCAAAATACAGATTTCTACCATGTAAGATTGTGATTTCTACTGTGTAAGATTGTAAGATATTGTGATTGTTTCCAACAAAACCATTTAAAATTACTTTAATGTGTCTGTGTCTATCTGAGTAGTAGGAATGGATAAACTTCTAAAAATCAACAGGCAGCATGATGTCAATTCAATTCAATTTTATTTGTATAGTGCTTTTAATAATGGACATTGTCACAAAGCAACTTGACAGAAATATATAAATCCAGGACATAAAACTTAAATATATGAATTTATCCCTGATGAGCAAGCCAGAGGCAACGATGGCAAGAAAAAAGATGATATGAGGAAGAAACCTTGAGAGGAACCAGACTCAAAAGGGAACCCATCCTCATCAGGGTGACACCAGATAGTGTGATTATAAATAATTCCCTTCTATATGGCAAAAAAAGTGCAATTGTGTAAACAGGAAAATTCATTGTAGTTTTCACATGAAGTCTATTTTGTAAGTTATCAAACTGTTCACTGATGGAGACTTGAGTGCAAAACCGTTCTTGGGAATTGCAGTCCTAAAGCTATCATAGCAGCTGTAGTTGTAAGCCATCGTAGCAAAACTGTTCTTATCAATTGAATTCCAAAGCCATCTTCCTGGTTTCTAAGTGAGGAGAGTAGCAGTTTATTTTTAATCTATTTACTGTGATTGGTAAGTGTTAAGCCAGTTTTAGCACGTGATTATAGCAGTCTTTTAAGATTATTACTTGTCACGTTATATGAGATGATCCCAATAAAATTTCAGCTAAATTCTATAACAGACTGCGTGATATCATGTGTCCTCCATGTCATAATTATACAATGAAGATCCTCCAATGATAGATCTGCAATTGAACAAAAATTACTGTTTACGTCAACAATCAGTGTGAAGCAGAAAATGGGTGTGCGTAACAGAAACTTTCTTCAAAGCGGGCATGAAGTGATAAGGTAAAAACAATTTTGTCCATTAGCATGTTTATTTACATTTCTCTATTAGCACTATTGAATTTGTAGCTGTCCTGTGCATTTTGCTTCATGCTACGCTGTCCTCCTATTGGTGGGTTTTTGACAAGAGTAGACACTCACAGAAAAACAGATACTAAACTATACCATTTCTTGTTGCTGGGGTGATACCCTCAACATACACATTTGGTACCTTTAGTACGTATCTTTTAGCTAGAAAAGTACATATGGTGTACCTTTAATGGTATATTAATTGTAAGGGTACCACCCATGCAACAAGGAAAGTTTAGTACAATCTTTTACTGTGAAAGTGTAGTAGCGGTAACACTCTGAGATTTTAATCAAAACAATTTAAGGCCACAGATATGCAATTTTATGGCTAACATAAAGAGAACGGGGTTGCTCATCCAGGCTTCGCTGTTTCTGTTTCTCCTCTGAGTGATGAACACCATATGTTTGTGTTTGGAGCCCTTCAGGAGACAGGCAGTAGTTCAGACAGGATATGACATGCTGACAGGAAGCTGCAGATGGGTGAAGCCTGGGTGGTAGTGTATGTGTGTTTGTGTGTGTGGCATATCAAGACTACATATTCACATATAAGTTTTTTATTTTTTTATTTCTTATTTTTTGTGCAATCATAGGTGTTGATAAAGAATAGTGTTGTGAGATATTAGATTAGATATTAAAAGACATTATTGCCCCTAATTATGGGCTAGCCTTTTACATTAAGAACAAGGCCCCAAGCATTTCTCATATTACAAATGGAACATCACAGTTCAGTGTCACTCCACTGCTGTGTCAGCAGTGAGAGATATTACCCACTGAATTATTCATGAACGGCCTCATCCCATGTAATTTGTTTGAACAGGGTTTTCACAGAAGTATGGCCAAGGGAGTATGAGGATCACAAGTGCCCTAGATCTCTGCCCTAGGAGAGGAAACATATGATGTTACAGTATATCTACAGAACATGGAGATATGGAACTTGCTAGACAACTGCATTTTGAACTAATGACCAGAGGTGCAAATGCATACTACTGGACAAAAACCTACACTGAAGGGTAACAAGGAAGTTTCTTGAGGATAAAATGCTACCATACCAATGTGCACTATATGGCCAAAAGTCTGTGGACACCTGATCATTACACCTATATGTGCCTTTATGTCTTTCTTTGCTGTTACTATAACCTACACTTATCTTTGATGGCTTTCCACTAGATTTTGGAGTGTGTCTGTAGCAATTTGCTCATTCAGCCACAAGAGCATTAATGAGGTCATTTACTGATGTCAGGTGAGGAGGGTAGGTGTAGAGTCTTAATAGACCTTGATTTGTGCACGGGGCATTGTCATGTTGGAATTTGCACTTCTTAGTTCCAATGCAGGAAAATTGTAATACTAAAGCATACAAAGACATCCTAGACGACTGTGTGCTTCCAACTTTGTCACAACAGTTTGAGGAAGAACCACATATGGGTGTGATGGTCAGGCGTCCACAAACTTTTGACCATATAGTGTTTATGAAAATGATTTGGCCATAGAACTAGGGGCAGAAAAAAGATCTAAGTGAAGCTCCTGATATCAGCTTGCATTTAAGTAAAAAGCAAACACAAAAGTACAATCTTATAATCATTTCTGCAGAGTCACCAGTGTCTAATTTTATGAATCTATGACACTGTCTTTAAAGTAATATTACCTAGGTCAGCATAATGTTGCTTATGTTAGTTTACAAGATATAATGCAAAAGAAACCAAGTGTAAAAGTATTGTACCGTCTCTAACAGGTTTGTGTTGTTTTCTTTCTTTCTTGTTCCTAACAGTAACTTAATGTTGCCTAATTGTATATTAGAACAAATAATGCCATTCCAAGAGAAGAGAAAGATAGGATAGCAAAGTTGAAAGAGGAGAATGATAGATAAGGTTTTATAAGTTATTTTCAGTTAGTATAAGGTATAATACATTTTGCAATACTGTATGTACAGTTGTGTATATGTATAAAGACCATAAACTCGAAGTAAATTTATTTATTGTTTTCCAATCCATGAAAGCCTTATGCAGCTGTTCTTTTGTTCATTTTTTTTTATTTAAAAGACGCAATAAATGTAGACCTAATTTAGACATAAAAATAAATGTAATGTCACATAAACATATAACTATAATGTAACTACTGAGAATGTATGCACATTTATGGAGAAATTGCAGAAGTTAATATAAATACAAATCTGTATCAACTTCATTTTTGGCTCATACTAGTATACATGTGTCCCTTGTCAACTGGAACAGGGCATCAGGTCTCTAGTGTAAGAGAGCAGTTACATTTATATGAACTATATTATATTAATACATCTGATCTTTTTGGGTTAGGAAATACTGTTTAGGAAAATAAAAGTCACACTTTAAACTATGTAGTCAAAAGCCCATTTTAGCCCCTACTAAATGTTCTTCAGCCCCATCACAAAAATGTACATCAGTTTAAGATTAGTACTACACACATGATTTATTTATCTCTATCATTCTTCATTATTCAGTCTTGTGGCCACACCTCCAATACTGTATCACAATACACTAAGATAGCAGGACTCTGTGACCTGGCCGAGACTGCTGCTACTCAAATCCAGCAATGCCTTGACTGTACTACTCACTGTACATAGTGAGAGTAGAGCCTGTACTGTTGTTCAGCAACTGCACAGGATGTTAGCTTAACTAGCTTTTAGGTACAAGCTTTCTAAGATAAAGGCCTTATTCAAAATATGTCATGCACAATGTGAAAAAACAAGTAGTTACAGAGTGAAGAGACCTAGATACAGTATGAATTTGTGGCAAATTATGGTCAATATAGCTAGCTCTTGAGATTTTACCCAGTTGTTACCTCCTTGTTAGCTAGCTAACTTTAGGTTAAAAAAAGGGGAATATGCTAGAGCTGAATATTCCTCCCACTCGTTCAATGGCCTTGGTTGCAAGAGGTTAGTAAGAGAAAGTAATTTTATTATTCCTCTTCACAGACTTTTGAAAAAATTCTTAAAATAATGAATTGAAGAATTGAACCAACCCAAGCAGCTAAGATATGAATCATGCCCTTATGACAATTATTTATACATGCTGCCAATAGTTTCCACGGTTACCTCACTGACACTTCTGCTAAGTAATAAAGTGCAGATAGGTGAATGCAGGTGCAGGTTTGGATTTTATTAAAAGTAATCAAACCAAACAAACCAGAAAGAGCTGGCAGTACTCGTATAAACAGGCAGAAGGTCAGACGATCAGCAAACAGGTGAGACTTCATGGGGAATGACTGAAACAGACTAAGGTCAAATCCAGAGAAACAGACATACATTGACATACACTGTTTCTCTCACTAGTAGTACTATCACTAGTGAGCAGAATATGGAGTGCAGTAGATGGTGCAATAGAAGCAAAGCTGCTGTTGTCCCAACAGCTAATTACATTCTACCTATGAATAAAGGCCTATTCACTCTTGCAATATAACACGTTTCTATTGTTCATTAAGTAAATGCTAAGTAAATGATGTGTCCTATAAAAATCCATGTCAATAATTTTTCATAATCAATGTAATTGATTATACTGTCTAATCATTGTAGCCCTACATTTATGGCCAACAGGGTTTATGGTGCTTTATGAGTTGGGTCAACAGTAAGAAATCATGGAGTCCACAAATTTGACTGAGTACAACTGTGCTTTCTAGCCCAAGCCATGTGCTCTGTGCGCTTGTGTATTAGGCTGGAAAATACTTGTGGAAAGTCATTGTACTTTGTTGCTAAGTATTATCAAACTGCAGGGTCTGACTTGAGGATGAGCACCCCTGGCCCATACTGAATGTTTCAGTATGCTGGAGTAAGGTTTACCAGTCTTACCAGCTTTTGTAAGTTGTAAGTCTACAAAATTACAGAATATTGAACAACTGGGAAAATGAACTGAATTCTCACCAGTCGTTAAAATAATTCATCTTCAGTGCTTTGCATTGCTTAAAAATTGAGTCAGTTGGCAGTTGGTTCATTTTCAATCCATCAGATGTTTACATGCAAAATTAATTCCACCTTTGGGTGGAACTTCAATGCACATCATTCCACTATGTAATAGCTGGCACACTTGTACACTTTAACATTTCTCCAACAAAATATTAAAACCACCATCAGGTTATATAGAAAAAGTTAACGAGCTAACAGCTAACAAGCTAATACTGGAAATTAAAGGGGTTTTACGATTTATATAGCATTATGTAGCTAAGTACCTTTCTTTTTCTAGTTTAACACCACTATTAAACATGTATATCATTAAGAAAGTTTCTAGCTAACACTATCTACCCACATAGCTGAATAGTTTTCTAGTTTAACACCACTAACAGTAAACATATTCAGTTTTTGCTAACATCATATAAATAACAGTTCACATTTTAACAGAGCATTAAAGTCAAAACCAATTATGGATCACAAAGTCTGCCATTCAGCAAGCCAAGAGCATGCTGAGGATTGTCACTCTGACGTTTGAAAAATAAGCCTGTTCTGTGAATTCAATGAATTTCCATCTACCTCCAAGGTAGAGCTGCCCTTGGAAAATTTTGACTAGCAATTTTGCATATAAGCCCTTTGCACATGGGACCATGTATAAATGCTTTTAGTTAGAGTTTCTTTACACCTTTATACTAAGATAAAGAGTGCAACACATATTCTGCAAGTAACCTGCTAGCTGCAGAAACACACTAGGCTTCTGAGGGCTCTGAGCAGGGAGTGATGACACCAAATATTTGCCCCTGTCCATGCAACAAAGTAGGTTTACACTCAGGGTTACTCCCTGACCCGGTAACCTAGTCCATGGGGAGTTCAAAATAAAGGTGAGATGACCTCACAGGGTAAATAAGGACCAATAGAGCATTGGCTTATTGTTGAGTACTCTGTGGTTTTTTGTATCTCTGATACCTGGCTTGTTGCTTCTTTGTGGCATTCACCAAGATAAATGATGTGTCATAGTTGGTCCTGCAGCCATATTCATTTCTGTGTGTTAGATGCTAGGGAGGGACATGGACTTTTAGAAAGTAATAGATGACAAAGACAGGCTCTGATATCAGGGGTGTATGTGCAGCATTCAGAAAAGGGATACAGTAGGTGCCTGCCCTGGAGGACAGTTTATTGATCATGTGACCTTTAGCCAGACAATGTCAAAGGAGACTGGAGATTATAGCCAGCATTTTCACAATTATGCTCACTGGAAAGGGCATAGACACAGCTTATATGTTGATGTTCCTAACATGTCTATTCTTACCTGAATGTGAAACATCCAGACAGTGTGAATTATAAAATCTTGTTTAAGGTGATAAGAATCCAGAATCCATTGGTGGGTACAGACTTACATTCACCTCTCTTGTAACTACATACATTTATTATTAGCATCACTGTAATTAGTTAATAATTAATGACTCCTAATAATTAATAACCCTTATTAATAATAAAAACAAAAATTGGGTGCATGTGAAATCCTAAAAGCCTATTTGCCGGATGCAGGCCAATTAAAGATCTGCAAAGGCAAGTTAAAGAAGCAGTTTTTCTATTATCTTTATTTTTTAACATTGGAGCAATATTTAATGATTTCAATGATTTTTCCTTTTACATGTACTGATTTTATTCATATACCTTATTTAAGTTCACCGTATTATTATTACTAATATTACTACTACTGCTACTATTATTATTATTAGTAGTAGTAGTAGTAGAAATAGTACAACTCTAGTTCAGCCCTACACAACTTATGAGACACCCTACTCAAACACATACACACACACAAAAAAAAATTTACAACCTTGTCAAACCTTGTCTGTACTGGGATGTGACAGTATCTTGCTGAGGCAAAGAGCCTCCCTGTCCTGTGCCGAATTTATGCCTGTTTTATAATGCTTCCTGTAGTGTTAGGAAGCAGCTACTTTTGCTTATCCACTGACTTCGGCATTCAAACATAGCATTTTGCAGTTTGTCCACACATCTCTCTCAGTCAAGTCTTTGGGTTTCATATAATAATATAATAGGCCCATGTAATTGAATGAGATCAGAAAACAAACAGTACAAAAAAGAACTAGGACATTAGGTATGAGGTACACTTGCTCCAATTCTGGAATATTTAAAGCTCAAACACATAAACATCGTGTAGACTGAGTGTCATGTAAAGACTTCTGAAAAAGTACATAGAAAAGATTAATAAAAATCAAAGTTGCATTAAATCTGTACGGTCTAAGTTCAAGGAGGCAACATTTTCCTCTCACATTTCATCATGGTGAGTAAAAACACAAGCAAAATGTTTAAATTTAAGCATTTTCTCTAAAAAAAAAAATATAAAAATAAAAAATTAATTACTAGAAAAGTGCTGAAGAAAAATCAGAGTGATTGTGTAGGTTAAGCAATTCCTCAGTGCTGCTAAGGGCTTGCTATGGTGTTCACGGTGGTTCAATGTCACTAGGCAGTTGCCATGGTATCTCAGGTAGTTGCTAGGTGGCCGCTGTGGTTTTCCAGGTAGTTGCTAGGGTGTTGCTTGTTTGCTGCAAAGATATCCCAAGTAGTTGTTAAGCTGTTGCTAGATAGTTGCTATGGTTTTCCAGGTGGTTGCTAGAGTGCTAGATGGTTGCTCTGGTATTATTGGTGGTTGTTAGGGTGTTGGTAGGTGGTTGCTATGTTGTTTCAGGTGGTTGCTAGGGTGTTGAATGACTGAGAGAAGGGGGCCCTACAGTGCGCACCTGTGCTAAGTGGTTCTGTGATATGTCAGGTGGTTACTAGGGGCTGGCTAGGGCATATTAGGCTAGGGGTTATATGTTGCTTGGTAGTTGCTATGATACCTCAGGTGGTCGCAGTGGTATTCTAGGTGGTTGTTTGGGTGTGGCTCGGCAGTTGCTATGTCATCCCGTGTTATACTATGGTACACTTGCTAAGTGGTTGATATGGTATCTCAGGCAGTTGCTAGGGTGTTGCAAGTAGGTTGGTATCATATTCTAAGGGGTTGCAAGGCTGTTGTTATGGTATGCCAGCTATTTGCTAAGGGGTTGCTAAGTGGTTGCTGTGTTATCCCAGGTGGCTCCTTACCCAGCATGATCTTTGGAGATGGATAGTTTAGGTAAGAATAAAAGTTGTGAAAAAGCTGTGATTTCTTAATTTAGAGGTGTCCAATGATGTTATAGGCAGTAAAGCCATTTCTTTACATTTTCCATCACAGAAAAAGAAAGAAAAATAGATTCGGCATGTCTAAGGCCAAAGACAAAGCGAAGCACGGGAAGGGCGAGATTTCCTCTCGGCGCTTTAGGCTGTGTGTTCCTCCCTGCCCGCGTTATATTACGGGCGGGGATACACACAGCCTTTGCGTTGTTTGTTTGGGAGCGGAGCACGCGGAGTCGGCTCTCGAGGGAGCCGGCTGCTCGCATTGCGAGCGTTTGCCGCTGCGCGTGCTCCGCTCGCGGAAGGCTCTCTTTGAGGAGGGAGCCTTCATTCGCGAGCCTCGCGGTGCCGGCCCCGCTTCTGCCGAGGCTGAGCGGCGTCTGCATTCGTGGGGCT
>CM075004.1:7943565-7959289 GCA_037576675.1 Pangasius sanitwongsei | reverse complement strand
CATATGATTCAGAGCGCGGTCACGCTGAAGGCGTTCCCATAGCGTTTCGACGCAGCGTCTCGTTCCCTTCGGGGAACTATGGTTACATGCGTAACCTGGAGACGTTTTGTTATATATAAAGAAGTCATTAGTATTTACTATCTGATAGTAGTCAAGCAGATAGGACCTGAAACAAGAGCCATTCCCTTAACTCCATCAAAATCCATTAAGTTTCCAATTTAACATCATTGTTTCATTTGACTGAGACTCGGAGTACATAGCACAAAACAACAAAAACTGTGTCAGTGCACAAATACCTATGTACTTGTGCATAGGTATTGGATTACTTTGGTGTGGACACATTTACAGCTCTTCCTGCTTTGCCTTATTTGTATATTCCTGCCATATCAGAACAATAGTGTATAATATGCTGTGACTTAGTGTTTCAAAGGGTTGACATTCTTTATGAGCCTCTGGGAAATGCTGTCTGACAGTGAAAGACAGCCCATACAGAGAAGTTGATGGGCAGAGAAACAGCCATGCTTCATTATCTGGACAGAATACATAGTGTGAAATTCAAAAGGTCAGTTTGTCACTGTCTCCCATATGTAAATGCACACACACACACGCACACTTACTTTCAGGGCTCTTGGTTCAGGGCAGTGGTGGCTCAATGGTTAATGCTCTGGGTTACTGATCAGAAGGTCGGTGGTTAGAGCTTTAGCACCACCAAGCTGCCACTGTTGGGCCCTTGAGGGCCCTTAACCCTCTTTGCTCCAGGGGCACTGTATCATGGCTGACCCTGCACTCTGACCCCAGGTTCCTAACAAGCTGGGATATGTGAAGAAAAGAATTTCATTGTGCTGTAACGTATATGTGACAAAATAAAGGCTTCTGCTACACACATATGGTATATACAGTACGAATCTCACTAGAGAACCAGTTATGTTAAAGTTGACAGTTGAATATTGAAGTATGTGTAACAAATTTGGTAGGAAGGGCCAACCAAAAGCATGCCACTTTAGGTACTTATGAAATGTCATAGCAACTTATGGTGAAGCACATCTAAAAACTGGCAGTTGTGTCTAAGTTAGCAAGAAAGAGTGACAATTTCATGGCCATAAATAAATAAACAAACAAATAAATAAAAATCACACATACACAATGGGGCAGTAGCGCAATTTCAGGGCCAACAATGATAGATCAGTTTGTACTGTCCCTTCCTTTTCCATTCTGCATTTCCTGCATTTTCAGAGCATACTGATGATTCAAAAATAGTATCTATATAGTACAGAATTACATAATTTTATTTGTTTGTTTGTTTGGGTTCATTGGATTACTGCTGTGTTAATGTTGTATTAATTTAGCTAATTCTTATTCTCACCAGCAGCTGGTAGTTAGTAAAATAGCATTTAATTAAGCAGGCCTCTGTAATGGTGTATACAGCACATTCAAACACACACACACACACACAGAAAGAGAGAGAGAGAGATCTGGCCAGCTTTAGCACTATGTCCACATCAGTATTCCATGGCCATGACGGGCTTCAATGACTTGTGTGCTCTGTTATCTGGCCTTTCAGTCCTGCTATGTAGCTCAGGAAAGAGGCTGAAAAGAACCTGCCACTTATCTGACAGACCTCCCAAGCTGAAACTATTTGCTTTTCACCTCCCAACCCTCTTTTATCTCTGTTACTGCAATACCCATTGACATTAGCCAAAAGCACCCTGTGTCACACATGTGCAGGTTGGCCTGCCAACATTTCAGTTAGCTGCAGAGAACTGGAAGCAATCTGATAACTACAGTAAGCACAGACCTGTCAGGTTCCTCACTCTAAAGTCTCTCTCTCTCTTCATGGCTCCTTAATACCTCTAAAGTACTTATGGCGTAGGGGGAAAATAATCTCTAGACAACCGTCAAGGGTCTGCCAGTGATTTGGGGTTTTACTGTAATACTCTTCAGCTTTGAAGTTACACTACTTTGGGAAAGAAGACATATGGTAGAATTAGGGTGCTAAACTATTCATGCCGATTCTCAAAGCTACAATTTAACAAAGTAATAAACAGTACACATCAATAGGTTTGTAGTGAAAATCTTCAGGAGGGATTTAACAAAGACGCTGTTCACAGGCTTACCTCTGATTTATATTTATATATATATATATATATATATATACACACAAATTATTCACCTGTTCGAAGTAATTATTTTAATCTTATCATAATGATCCTTCCATGATTACATAGTACTCTATATTCTTTATCGCCCATTTTGCTATGCTGCCATGCCACAGTAGGTGATACTGGGGATGGTTGTAACACAGGACAGTTGGAACGCTTTCAATTTCACAGGTTACAGGCAGGAACAGGCTACCAATTACATAATTCACTCTGCACATGCTCGGATTAGTTCAACCTGCGACGAAGCAGCATCTTGTAGCAAGCACAGCCAGATTTATAAGGGGGAAAAAAACAGTTTTGAGGTAAGATAGTAATTTTTTAATTTACTTTTGTTTTATGTTCGCCCTATACAGCTAGTTTAATGTTCACCCTATACAGCTAGTTGGTTTGGTAAAAACATTTGTGTTGTATTAGCTGTTTTTATTTTACATCATTATCAGAAAGGTGACTGAGCTATAAATTTTACACTCTGCCAATTCATAGCAAATTATATAGCATATAATGAATGATACATTACTCACTTAGTGTGAGTAACTGCTTTATCCACACACACACACACACACACACAGTTCAGTTGTTTAGGTTGGTGCACATCTAGTTCAGGCTTATGATGTTGTTCAAACATAAACCCTTCTATACTAAACCCTTCATTGTCTCTTTGTGATACAGAGATAACAGATAGAACGTTGAATATCAGACACATGCAGCTGCTGTATGTCACATTTTGAATGCACAAGCTTAAAGGAGCTCTGAGGAACAAAGAAAAAAACTGCACCCATCCCAAAAAAACTGCAACCATCCCTGGTGTCACCCCTACTTTAAAATCCAATGGCAGGTGCACAGTGTGCGTTTCTTAGCTATTTTAGCCTCTGTAATAGCAGCAGAGTGGCTTTTGCTGTTGCTATGCGACCTGCACGCTGTTGCTACACAGATGCAGGATGCACCTGCTGTCCCTACTGAGTGCTGCTCTTTCATTGGCTCAGATTTGTCATTAAAGGGAATTCTTGGCCAATCGGACATTATTGTGTAATACCAACAACAGCTTGTGGTGAGCTATCTAAGAGGAGCACACAAGCTTAGAAGGAACAGACAAATAAAGCTCATTGACTGACAATGATTCCCTTATGGCACAGCTTTATGTTTTCAATTATTCTTTTCTACAGGCTGTGGGACTGCATTTACATTTAATTCAAACATAAAACCAATTTTTTGAGTATTCCAGATATACCGAATGTTGCTCTTGTAACAGGAAAACATATTTTACCGCTGAATTTAACATTTAAGTTCATTATATTAACCTGAATACATTTTCCTAAAATTCTGTACAATAGTAGAAGGAGGACGATCATGTTCTGTGTGTCAAAGCATTTGCCCTTGGCAGGAAGCTCAGCTTGAGCAGCGGGTGGGTAAAATATGCAAATGGTTTAAATGCCTACAGACATAAAAGAAAAGTGCTTGTTATTTTGAATGTCAAATCTTTTATGTGTCTGTCAGTTTGGAAGCATAAGCATTCCAAGAAAGACTGAAATAACTTGTGTGTATGTGATCCTTATTGTGTGTACTGTATATGTGGATACAGAAGGCCAGAATGTCTAATTCTGAGAAAAATACACTATATGGCCAAAAATTTGTCTTTGTACGTTGTAGCATTAAGATTTCTCTTCACTGGAACTAAGATGCCCAAACATGTTCCAGCATGATAATGCCCCTGTGCACAAAGCAAGCTTTATGAAGACATGGTGGTGTGGAGGAACTCGAGCGGCCTGTACAGAGCCCTGACCTCAACCCCACTGAACACCTTTGGGTTGAACTGGAACACGGACTGCACCCTAGGCCTCTTCGCCCAACATCAGTGCCTGACCTCACTTACACTCTTGTCCCTGTCACAAATCAATCAGCACAAATCCCCACAGCCACGCTCCAAAATCTAGTCGAAAACCTTCCCTGGAGAGTGGAGGCTGTTATAGCAGCGGGGGGGGGGGGGACTAAATCTGGAATGGGATGTTCAACAAGCACATATACTGTAGGTGTGATGGGCAGGTGTCCACAAACTTTTGGACATACTTTATAGTGTATCTTTATCTTTAAGAGCACTGGAAAAGCTGCCTGGGAAGCCACATAGTCAGCCAAAAAGGTAGGTAGGTATAAAACAGTAAGTAATCATACAGTAAGCAACAATATATTCCAGTATGTAGGTTCCAGTAACCACTTATGCATGTGTTTTTGAGTGTGTATGTGACAAGAAAGGTATAAAAGAGTGACTGAGAGAACTGACTGAGAGAATTGAGAGTCAGAAGACTATGTGCTGTCTCTGAGGCTGCATTATACTCTCCTCCTTGATGAAGCAATAAAAGTAATAGACTGTTTCACTCTGAACAATCTGCCTCTGTGTTTTCTTTGCTTCTTAAGATGGATTTCCACAACAGTCTGTCAACATTTATATAGATTATTTTCTCTGACTAAATAGATCAGACTAATTGAACACACAGGAGGCTCTGTGTGTAACCAAGTTGAAAACCATTTCTCTTAGGAAACCAGCAGGTTTCTTTTTCCAACTTCTGAATCAGTTCCACAAATAGGCACTCAATACAGAAGGGTGATAACCAAACTAATAGAATGTAAACTGAAACCATGAGCTGGCCTCATCCTGGGCCCTGTGTAAAACACTTTGATCTGGCTACACGAATTAAACATTGCTGTGCAGATCATACTAATGCTTGAAGTTGAAGTGGTATTCAAATCATACAACCCATCGAGTGAGAGATGTGCACAGGACTGTTTTTTTAATCCCACTCACATAGTATATATATTGTCAATTAGTGATATACACTGATCAGCTATAACATTAAAACCACTGATAGGTGAAGTGAATAACATTGATTATCTCGTTACAGTGGCACGTGACAAGGGGTGGGATATATTAGGCAGCAAGTGAACAGTAAGTTCTCTTGTTCTCACTCTGATGTGTTGGAAGCAGGACGAATGGGCAAGCGTAAGGATCTGAGTGACTTTGACAAGGGCCAAATTGTGATGGCTAGACGACTGGATCAGGACATCTCCAAAATGGCAGGTCTTGTGGGGTGTTCCTGGTATGCAGTGGTTAGTACCTACCAAAAGTGATCCAAGGAAGAATAACCGGTGAACCGATTCGTGTGGGGAGTGAAGGCTAGCCTGTCTGGTCCGATTTCACAAGAGCGCTACTGCAGCACAAATTGATGAAAAAGTTAATGCTGCCTATGATAGAAAGGTGTCAGAACACACAGTGCATCGCAGCTTGCTGACTATGGGGCTCAGTAGCTGCAGACTGGTCAGTTGCCACATGAGCATCAGAACTGGACCATGGAGCAATGGAAGAAGAGATGGGGAAGAGATGGCACCAAGATGCACTATGGGAAGAGGACAAGCCAGCAGAGGCAGAGTGATGCTCTGGGCAATGTTCTACTATGAAACCTTGGGTCCTGGCATTCATGTGGATGTTACTTTGACACGTACCACCTACCTAACCATTGTTGCATCTGTGGGATGTGCTGGACAAACAAGTCCGATTCATGGAGGCCCCCCTCACAACTTACAGGACTTAAAGGATCTGCTGCTAATGTCTTGGTGCCAGATACCACAGCACATATTCCTCCATGCCTTGACAGCTCAGAGCTGTTTTGGTGGCACAAGAGGGACCTGCACAATATTAGGGAGGTGGTTTTAATGTTATGGCTGATTGTTGTATTTTGTTATATGAAGTGGTTCTGGTGAAGTGACACATCTTTAAAAGAAATTAAATGACTGAGCCTAACTAAAAATGAGGAGCTGTCTGTTATTTCTGTTATTTTATTGATGATAGACTCAGGGCTGCTAGGTCTGCATAACAAATGCCCAAAAAATTATCTTTTAAACCCTATAAATAGTTTTATCTTGCCTCTATTTAATATAAAGCATACAATACATACCGTCATCATGTAGCTACAATATATACAAGAATGAGTAAACCAATTCACATAACATTTATAGAGTAAAAATCTATTGTTTTGATTTTATATGCATTTATATGTAAAATCTGTGCATATGATACACTATTTGATTTTATTCAGAACCAGAGTACAGGCATGGAATTGTCCATTCATTTACTGTTAGCTTTTTTTTTTTTTTTTTTAACTCAGATTACTTATCAGCTTAACTACGTGACTTGCAGAACAACAGAACTGAAACACAGGCTAGCAGAAATGTCTTAATTCTACTGGAGAAAAAAAGATTAAGGATTCTGATATATTCATATATTACAGAAACAATATGCCAGAAAACAAGTGGTCTAACATGCCTATGAAAAGGACAGAAATTGTAACTGTAATTATTTAATTTATCATATTTTTTATGTTCAATAAGAACATATTGAGAAAGTAGCCTTCCAAGCAACAAAAATGCCATTTGTAATATAGGCAGTGAATTAACTAATAAAGTCGAATTATTCATTGTAGCATGCTGTTTGTAGCATGCTGGGAAAGTAATTAACGCCATTCCTGCCTGCTTATTATCTGTGCTGAGAAAGATTATGATAACAAATGCAAGACTTTGTGGCTGATGGATCATGCCTGCAGTGTCTGTGTCTTTGGAAAGCATCTGCACTGAACTGATTAACAGCATGTGATTACCAAGCACATGGTATCCACAGTGGCCAGTTTCAGCGCAACATTTCCACTCACACACCACTAATATCTGAGCAGAAAAGCTGCCCCTGGACATTCCCAGAGATGTAACATCTAAAAACAGTGCATAGACATCTTTAGAGAGAGCCCAATTAATCATATTTTAATTTGGATACATCATGAAGTAGTCACTGTTTTGTTCTTGGACCTCGGTCTAATACAATTTTAAGTACTATGTAAACTGTCAGAATAAAATCTGGCAGAATAAAATGGGGCAGTCGTGGCCTAATGGTTAGAGAGTCGGACTTGTAACCCAAAGGTGAACCTGAAGGTCGTGGGTTCGAGTCTCAGGTCTGGCAAGGATTGTAGGTGGGGGGAGTGAATGACCAGCGCTCTCTTCTACCCTCAATACCACGACTAAGGTGAGACCCTTGAGCAAGGTGCCGAACCCCCAACTGCTCCCCAGGCGCCGCAGCAAAAAAGGCTGCCCACTGCTCTGGGTGTGTGTGTGTGTGTGTGTGTGCGTGCGCGTGCGTGTGTGCGCGTGTGCGTGCGTGTGTGCGCGCGCACTTGGATGGGTTAAATGCAGAGCACAAATTCCGAGTATGGGTCACCATACTTGGCTACATGTCACTTCACTAAAATAGTGTAGGAAGCCTCTTCTGGGGGACTCTCTGTCACATCTATAGCCTTAATCAACCAAAATTATTAGACTGCATGCCTTATTAATGTTCTTACTGTTGTCCATGATTTAACTGATGCATTCCTTGTATGTCTGAGTGCCCTAAGCACCTTTCCTCCTCCTCCTTGTAGTACTGTAATAGTGTATGCTACTCTAGGGCCCTCTAGAGTTCTCTATATGCAATGACCATCACATCTGAATGGGACTCATAATGATTTCACAGATGCTTAGATCACAGTTCATGCATATTTCCAGATTGATGAGCTGAAGCAAAAGCATGGAACAACTATTAAATATAGGTGCTTAAGAGAGCTTACTTAAAAAAAGTAGACACACAGGGAGAAAAGTACAGTACATACAGTATATTGTCCAAAAAGCAGTCAACAAAAATACTGCAGTAAATTGAACAAGAAAAAGCGTTGTTAAAGTGTTCTTTGGATAGTTTCCTAAAAGAGCTTTATTTGGGCCCCTTCCTGTTAAATTTCGTAATTTCTTCCCCCAAAAGAGTACAATCATTAGTTGATCCTCATGTAGTATAATTTTACCTCAAAGGAAGATTAATTGAGATTTATAGGAATTTTATATTACTAAAAGCATTGTTGTTTCTACATTGCTTTTTTTAATGTCAGGCCTCTAATCAAGTACATAAATTTGCATGATTGACAATGACAGATGAAGCTTTGGATGAATTTGTATTCATAACTATTAGTACATGCATTTAAGCTAAACCTACTGTGTTTTCCAAATAATAAAAAGCTCTCAGCTAGACATGCAAGTGAGGACTTGAGACAAGCCTCTATTGGGTATTTGAACAGATGAACAGATACACTATATGGCCAAAAATATGAGGACACCTGACCATCACACCCATATGTGCCCATTCCAAAATCATGGGCATTAACACAGAGGTGGTCCCCATTTGCTGTTAACTCAACTCTTCTGGGAAGGCTTTCCACTAGATTTTGGAATGTGGCTGTGGGAATTTGTGCTCGTTCAGTCAAAAAAGCATTAGTGAGGTCAGGCACTGATGTCAAGTGAGAAGGCTTTGGTGAACCGTCTGTGCTCCAGTTCATCCCAAAGGTGTTCAGTGGGGTTGAGGTCAGGGCTCTGAGCACTCGAGTTCTTCTACACCAACCTTGGCGAACCATGTCTGCATGGAGCTTGCTTTGTTCACAGGGGCATTGTCATGCTGGAACTTGTTTGGGCCTCTTTGTTCCTTTGGAACCAAAAACAAATCCTGTATAATAATACACTGGCCAAAAGTATGTGAACACCAGACCATCACACCGATATGTGGTTCTTCCCCAAACGGTTGCCACAATGTTGGGAGCACATAACACTACAATGCTACAACATACAAAGACATTCTAGACAGTTATGTGCTCCCAACATCCCAACCACATATCGGTGTGATGGTCAGGTGTCCACATACATTTGGCCAGTGCATTATTACACAGGATTTGTTTTTGGTTCCAAAGAGAAAAAAAATGTTTCACTAAATAAACTGCAATAAACTTGCAATGCCAAAATCTTCCTCTATAAAGTAAGACACTAATCATTAATAAATACGTTATAGCTCAATTATAGCTATTGTATTTTATAGGCATTACTACATACATATCACACTTTTAGTATATTAGAAAGTACTGTCTGAAAATACCTTTCCATGAAGTATAATCTGACACCATGGTGGTTAGAATGATGGAATTGAGTATTGAGGCAGGGGTTAGACAGGGTGCTTCCTGTGCTTTCTGGCACACATTTAATCATTACTAAGGAAAAAACAACAAATAAACTGATAGACTATTGCAAACAGACACAGCAGGAGACTGCTGAGCATTTGCAAACTCATTGCAAGACACAAAGCATATAAATAGGTGATCATTAACCACTCACAGGTGGTTACCCACTTGTTCTCTCCCATTTGCACCCGACACCATGCCCCCATGACCTTATCTACTGCTCTGGTTTATTTCAATCGTAAAATAAATAAATAAATAAATAAAAAATCACACCATGAAATATACATTTAGCAACCAATGTGCTTTCCATAGCATGAGAATTCAGATTAGCTTTAATCTTTGACAGAAGAGAAAACACTATTTTCTATGTGTTTTAGTAGAATATAAATGAAAATATGCTTGACAATAAACTCTTATTATGACTTCAGCAACACACGGGGTTCAAGAAGAGGTAGATGTAGACCAGGAAAAAAAGACACACAGGAAATGGTGGAATAATATTCAAGGTGGGAGGCCACCCCTGTAGGCCACAGTAATAGCTGTTACTGGTTATAGAATAAAGTATTGAATTTCACAGAATTTCGCAACTGTAAATATATATGTTGGTAATCTAAAGATGATAAATCGCTCCTTTTCTTCCACTACAAATGACAAATTCACATAGTTCAGAGGAAATAAACTATTGCAGCAACATAAACATATGAACCGATTATTATATACCAACAATAAATGGTAATACCACTAAGAAGAAGTCATGAAATATCAAACCTGAAATAAACAGCTACACGAAAACAAAAACACAATTTTTAAAAAAATAACACCCTTAAGAAATTTTGAGTATAAATGAAAGTAAAACATAAAATCTAAATTAATGATTGAATTAATAAATACTGTTTAATATAGTATTTCTAAGCAATTTAAAAAATATATAATATATAACATATATGGGCATGGTATATTATATAATTGTGATGCTTAAGTAAAGTGTGCTTAAATGCATCACTACAGTTAACTGTTGCTAATACATATGTATTTTAAAGCAAATATGTAACTATGTAAATATGTAAGTGTATTTTACGAAATGAAACATTTTAACTAAAAGTACATTTCATGGTAATGTATTTTTTTTTAAAAATACACTATAATGCAATTTTGATCAAAGTATACTAGCATTTGAAATAAATACATCAATTTCTTTTAGTATATTTGCAACTTAGTTAACAACTTTCAGTGTATTTTCAATGCAATTAAGTGCATTTATTTTTTTACTGGGTTCATTATATGGTATTCTGCCTAGAGGGAGCCAAACCATGATAAATTAAATATAATAGGAAAAAATATATATACTGCTTCTACTCACATTTTAATATGCAGTGACCACATAAATCAGACTGACACACAGGAATAAGCTACAAAATGCAGTTCTATAAGTGGTATTTATTTATTTAATTTATTTTGCTAATGCTTCCAAGTGTGTCAACAAAGATATATTTAAAGGCTTGTTATTATTGACATTCACTACAAATCACAGGCGACTACACAGGAAGCCCGACTTCCCCTAAATTTTCATTAAAACAAAGCAATGAAATGTTTACCAAAGTGTCTATATTATTCATCAGTCTTGGTGGAATTCAATATTTCAGCAAATCAAATGATCAAATATCTCACTGCAGTATTACGATGTTCATTTAATTTATCTCAAACTGTTTTCGGTGGACAGCGCAGCCTGCACGAAAATCTTCTTTAAAGCCCCCGACACAGTGCTAATACACACTCAGAAATTCTGTTCGTCTCTGTTAACAGAATCAAGGACACTTTTTAAAATGTGTGTTTTAATGGGATGAAAGATTAATGCTAATTGGATAACAGGCTTTTAACACTTTATTTCGAGCCATGCCCAGAAGTCGTGCGTCTCTGGGAGTGAATGGAGTGTGGGCAGGTGCGTTTTTGTACAGAAAAAAATGTCAACGTTTATTGTACAGTACACTCTTCGTTTGTGCCACATGACTTGAACCGTAGATCTCTCAAAGTAACTGAATCTTATAACCAACTGCCAATCACTGAAACAGTACTGAGCATGACTTACAATCATTTTTAAATATTATAAATAAACTGTAAGTATAAAGTTCAGTTTGATCATTTGCATTTTTATAATTTGTTGTTTATAAGTCTAGCATGCCAGCTGTCACTTCCTTTTTCAGCTAGCAGCTTAGCTGCTTTTTGGCGCCATAAGGGCAGACACTGCTAATGTTGACCTGATTTTAGAAAATTCTTTCGATGCTCGTACTTATGAGGAGAGACTGAAAATTAAACAAGAAGGCAGACCAATGTCCAAGATTTTAATTCAAAAGTCAGGGAGCCAAAAGGGGTCTTTTTAGCTGTCTTGGTACAGTAAAATTGATTGTCTGTGTTTATTATTGGTCTTAGATTATTTGGAACATTAGCCATACAAGTCCCTGTGATTGAGCTGGTACTATAGAAACACTAACACATTAGAACGAACACTTTAATATAAAGCTATTGTTCAGGCTACATATGTGATATGTATGTGTATATATGCATGTATGTATTTGTGTGTATTGGAGTGTCTTTTGTTTTTGCTATACACTCACGACATTTAGGTTTGAGATCAAAAGTTGATCTGAGATGACAGATCGGAAGTTCAGCTTTCATTTCCTGATATTTACATTTAGATGTTAAACAACTTAGAACATGATACTTTTTGTTTATACCCACCCATATTTCAAGGAGAAAAGCAAACTATTTTGAAGCTGAGAAAAGAGGGAAAATCAGTCAGAGCCAGAACTTCACCACATCAACAACTGTAAGAATTACTTTGTTATACAATAACTGATTTTTAAATCTGTTTATAATTAGTCTTAGGTTATGTAGAGCGTCTGCCGTATAGGTCCCTGTGTATGAACTGTTACTATAGAAACAATAAAATATTTTAACAAGCTCATTCTTATTAACGTTCATACTACAGCTGGATCTACCTGTGCTGTTATATGGGAATAATACACACCTTCTGACCAATCAGATTTGAGCATTCAACCATACTGCGGTGTACAGTCCCCTCTGAAAGTGCTGGAATGGCAAGGCCAATTCTTTTGTTTTTATAAATACTCTGAAGTCATTTGGGAAGAAGTCACACATTGCTTGACAGGCTGCACTTTGTGTGTGTTTACGTGTGTGTGTGAGAGAGAGAGAGAGAAAGATAGAGAGAGAGAGAGAGAGAGAGAGAGAGAGAAACGCTGGTGATGAATAACTGTTAATCTCAACTATAACGTAAGAGAGAACAGGAACTAACTTGTCCCCCAGACATTCCACAGCATTAAATATAACTATAAACTGTTCAAATGGGCAACATGTCTTTCATTAATAAATTAAACATTGTAGTCATTGGCAAGTCGCTTGTGTTATAAGTGAATAACACACTCCAGACTGTGCTGTTAAACAAAAATAATGCACTGCATGCACGTGCTTGCATGCCAAGACCGTCCAACAAAATCAGGTAGTGACATGTTGGGGTATTTGTAATTAATATCACTGTCATACAGCCATCCTTTCCTTTATTTTTCTCATCTAATATGTACACAGTACGGAGTTATCTGTATAGCAGCTGATAACTATAGTCGGAACGACAGGTCCTGTCCTCCAATGTTGGGGATACCATCTTCTCTTTCTCTTCTACCTCAGTGTGTGTAATTTTATAATAGACATAGCAACTTTACAAATGAAGCAGCTTTACAGAAATGCAGATGTAGATCTGGATCCCACACTAGAAAGCCAGAGGTGACAGTGGCAAAGACTCCTTAGGAAGAGAACAAAAGCAAACCCATCTTCTTATGGGTTATGACATGGTGAAAGTCATGTCTCGGCTAAAATCTAGTTACTATAAGTACAGTGTTCCTGACCCCTTCTGCTCTCCGGACCTGTCTGATCCAGCCTGATGCTGGAGTTCTCATCATTTGGAAACCACTTGCTGCTGCTGAGGACAGCGCCATACGGACAGCCTAAAGATACATGAGATTACTGTGGATTGTACCACTTAGAAACTATGAAGATGGCTATGGACTGCAGTTGATACAAACAGTTTTGCTATGATGGTGTAGGACTACAATTGCCATGATAGCTTTAGGACTGCAATTTGCCACAAACAGTTTTGCACTCAAGTCTCCATCAGTGAACAGTTGATAACTTCAACAAAATAGACTTCATCTGAAAATTATAATGGATTTCCTGGTTACGCAACTGCAATTTTTGACCATGTACTACACAGTTAGAAGGGAATTATTTATAGTTGCACTATCCAGTGTCACCCAGATGAGGATGGGTTCCCTTTTGAGTCTGGATCCTCTCAAGGTTTCTTCCTCATGTCGTCTCAAGGAGTTTTTCTTTGCCACCATCGCCTCTGGCTTGCTCATTAGGGATGAATTTATACATTTAAAATTTATATCCAGAATTTATATATTTCTGTAAAGCTGCTTTGTGACAATGTCCATTGTTAAAAGCGCTATACAAATAAAATTGAGCTGAATTGAATATAATTTTTTGCAAATGATCCTATGTCACATGCCTTACATGTGATCCTTCCCAGGATCACCTCTCCAAGGTTCTCAGGCTCAGCATTTGTCTCTGTTCTCCATCTGCTAAAGTTTGCATGTTTATAATCTTGCTTTTTTATTTGCTTTCATTAACTATGACTGTGCCCTGATTATAGGCCTCCCAGTGAACGTGTCAATCAATTTCAGTATAATTCCTAGAGCATGACATCACATCCTGTTCCACACATTTGTAGCAGGATCTGAAGTGATGTCTGATCTGATGTCTGCAGTTTCATATGGCACAGAACATGGTGTACAGTTGTATGCAAATGTTTGGGCGCTCCTGGCCAAATTACGTATTTTGTTGATTTCTGAAGTGAAAAGAAGTAAACACAATCTCTGCAGCAACAATTTAAAAAATAAATTTTTCATTTTATAAGTTACTTTATATTTGATAAACTTTAAAAAAAAAATAATAATAATAATAACTAAGCAAGAGTGCTGTTATACTGAATGCCTCTGCCTTGTCTAGATATTGTTTTGCATATATCAAAGACTCAGCTGAAAGGGTGCCAAAACTTTTGTGCATGCCACAATTACTTTTTTTTTTCTCTTCACTTTTTAAGTTGATCAAATATAAAGTAACTGGGCATTAACAGTTGCAGAAAAAAATGTTAAATATTAGAATTTTGCTGTGGCGATTGTGTTTACTACTTTTCAGTTCAAAAACCAGTGAAATATGTCAACTGGCAACTAAACGAGTCAGGGCAGTGTCAAAGTAAAACTCATTTCCAAATCCATCATTAGATGTGCTAGCTATTGTTTTTTTTTACTTCTTTAGCTAAATTAAACTAAAATGTGGATTTTACAAGCAAAGAATAACATCAAATGAGAATGAAGTGTAGTATGTTCCATTAAGATTAAGATTAAGTTCTGAACTAATTTTTAACCAAAATCCCATCTATAACCTTATATAATCTATTTTTGTTTCGCTACTTTTTATTTATGAAAATTAATCAGATTTTTTTACCACCATGTTTCAGTTTGCAGTACCAACAAAATTCCCTGCACTAATTAGATGAATACCAAAAACATTGTTTTTTGTTTTTTTTCTTTTGTTCTATGACCATCTTTACTTCATTTAGAAGAGGTGAGAATTTAGAATCAGACACATCAGCTAATGCCAGAAGTTTTGTACTTTTAAAGTGGCATTCCAACCAACATTCTGTATTATACACCCTAACTGAAACCCAGACAATTTGCATGCCTAATCTGAGATTAAACTGTCAATACTGTCAGCTCCAACGTTAAAATAGATAACATAATATGACATTACACGTTACATAACATAACGTTAACTATGACACACTGATGGATTCATGTTCTGAAACTCCTTTTTCTTCAATATTATTCACACAGAGTGTGTTTATTGAGATAACAGCAATCAACAAAGGTGAGTGTGCATACACCCACACTGGCAGAAAGTGGGCTTGCCATTATCTCCAAGAGTTAGAGACATCAGGAACTGTAGTTACATAAGCTACTTACTGCCTTTAGGTAAGAGGTGCTGATGAGGATAATAGCTTGGGACACTGGAAGGGAAAAGGCAGGGCTTGAAAATGAGATAGATGCCTCTAAATATACCATTATTTAATCAAAAGGACACAGTGTTCATGATTGGCTTAATGGAAAAAAAATAATAATAACCGCATGTATAGCTGGGTGAGAAACTCCAAATTAAGAGCAATTTAGGATTAATGTTCAGATTTGTATGCTGAACACAAGTGACATAAATGTATGTAAATCTTGAACATGAACAGAGAGTCACATGGAGATAGACACCAAGAGTGAAAACTTAAAGTGATTAATTTCATAGTGCAGGCATATACAGTCAGGTCCATAAATATTGGGACATCGACACAATTCTAACATTTTTGGCTCTATACACCACCACAAT
>CM075004.1:7907467-7941222 GCA_037576675.1 Pangasius sanitwongsei | reverse complement strand
GAGAGAAACAGTATAGTTAAGACGCCGACGCACGCAAGAAACTCCCGGCAAAACAATTCGAAAACAGGAAGTGACGTAGCTCAGCTTGTGCAAAGTGTTCTCCCAAGTGAACAATCAGTTCTCGAAATTGATGTGTTGGAACCATGAAAAATGCGTAAGGGTCTGAGTGACTTTGACAAGGGCCAACTTGTGATGGCTGGATGACTGGGTCAGAGCATCTCCAAAACGGCAGGTCTTGTGGGGTGTTCCTGGTATGCAGTGGTTAGTAGCTAACAAAAGTGGTCCAAGGAAGGACAACCGTTGAGCCGGCGAGAGTGACTGAAAAAGCCTACAATGGGCTCGTGAGCAACAGGACTGGACCATGCAGCAATGGAAGATGGTGGCCTGGTCTGATGAATCATGTTGTCTTTTACATCACGTGGACGGCCGGGTGTATGTGCATTGTTTATCTGAGGAAAAGATGGCATCAGGATGCACTATGGGAAGAAGGCATGTCGGCGGAGGCAGTGTGATGCTCTGGGCAATGTTCTGCTTGGAAATCTTGGGTCCTTGCATTCGTGTGGATGTTACTTTGACACGTACCACCTGCCTAAAAATTGTTGCAGACCAAGTACCCCCCTTCATGGCAACGGAATTCCCTAATGGCAGTGGCCTCTTTCAGCAGGATAATGCTCCCTGCCACACTGCAAAATTTGTTCAGGAATGGTTGGAGGAACATGACAAAGAGTTCAAGGTGTTGACTTGGCCTCCAAATTCCCCAGATCTCAATCCGATTGAGCATCTGTGGGATGTGCTGGACAAACAAGTCCGATCCATGGAGGCTCCACCTCGCAACTTAGGACTGAAAGGATCTACTGCTAATGTCTTGGTGTGAGATACCACAGCACACCTTCAGAGATCTTGTGGGGTCCATGCCTCGATGGGTCAGAGCTGTTTTGGCGGTACAAGGGGGACCTACACAATATTAGGCAGGTGGTTTTAATGTTATGGCTGATCAGTGTATACTGTATAATTGATATACAATAGTGAAAACTTTGTGATGTAAAACCCCTTGTCATTTTGTTTCGCTTCTTTTAAATGAACGCTTATGTTAGTGTCTTTTTAATCTGTTTATTTCTTATCTAAGCACAGGAATCAAAACCAACATTGTAAACCATTTTACCTGAATTTTCTTCTTCTGGAACTATCATAACTTTTTTACCAACAAGATACATACTTTCCTTATGTATACATTCTTATTTTTCCTAAATAACTTTTTAATAACTAAAATAATATTTTAAAAAATCTCTTCTTTATCTTCTCATGATATTGTGATATTGAGAAATGATATTGTGACAATTGTAGGTCACTTTTTGAGAGAATTTGAAAAAGAAAAAGATATGAATTTTTAAAAAGACTGTATGAGATAATCTAGTTGCTCTGAATAAGATTGGTGCATTTTCTTTGTATGTAGGCATACACTGTATACATGTGTGCTATATACATAAAGCTATACATAGTGCCTTCTCCTGTCGATAGTGTCATGTTGTCAAGGTGATGCTCAGCCTGGAAACCATTAGTCTTCAGGCCTGTAAAGATCATCTGTCATATAAAAAAGCCCAACCAGGATCTTAACCTGCAAGGACACACCTGACATGTTTAAAAGATAAACAGTGGGCTGTCACCATTGTAATCCCATATTCAATTGCTCCTTGAGGAAATCAATAGTTTTAGGACAAGCCAAGAACATTAGACAGGAGGCATTTGCATGTGTGAGTCATCCTAATTGTGTTATATAAATGACACACGAAGTTGTTTTACTATAAGATCTAAATCGGTTTTTACTTTTACTTTTAGAAGGATACATATTTAGTCACATATGAAATATGAATTATAATAAGAAAACAGATCAGATGGCCTTGACTACATGCATGATTTCTCCAGTGGGATTTGTAAATCAACTGTAAGCATTTTGATGTAACATATTGTTAAGGTATGGTTAATAAGCATTGTCTATAGGGCCATAACCCAAAAGTGATCATAGGTAGATCTTGATTTTTATTTAAATACTAAAAAATCCATCATTTAAATCAAGTTTTGCAAATGTTTCTGTTTCAAATCAGCTATATATAACTTGCATAAAATACTTTTTTTTTTTTTTTTTTTTTTTTTTTTTTTTAGTTTTTGCATCTGACATTAAAAGTAGCAAAAGCATAAAAGATGTCAGTGTGCTCATGCATCCAGGCCTTGGCAAATTGATAAAATAATTGTTTTTGTTATAATCCTCCTCTGGATAAACGTTCTTCTTTGGTTGTAATGTGTTTTGCATGCATTTCTACTGCAGATCTGTGTCTTGTTGCCTTATTTTTGTGTACAGACCTCGTATTAGGAATTATCCTTTGCTGAACTTTTCACCCTGATATTTGGATAAATCATGCTAAAATGACTAAGAACAGGTTTTAGGCTAACAGCTTGCTCCTCTGGTCTATTTATTCTCTATACATTTATCCTGTAATCTAGGTCAATTTTGTTTTCACAGTCAAAGAAAAATGGGAGGGCAAGGTTGATTTACTATTCCATCTCTCAGGTAAGTCAATTTGTCCTTTTGATCAGAAAAGCTAGGGCCTATTTTTATTTCAGTGAATAAAAGGTTTTTAGGACTTCTTTGGGAAATGTTTTAGTTTAGGGCTTATGGATGGATAAATTAGTCAGTTATATAGTAACACACGTATTGCATTGTTGTGGAACAAAATTATATTATTGAAAGCATAACCAACAGTTGCCACCATGGTCTGTTAGCATTTTTATATCACCATATTGCTTTGAAAGCTGCCCATTAATGTTACTGTACATTTTCCAGATATTTCCTGTGTGTTGCCTGATGTATATACCAGAAACACATTTCTACTTAGAAATGTGAATAGACTAGACTACCTTTTGAGACTCACGTGATGAAGAATGAAGAAAAAGTGTGATTTCTGTGACTTTGATGCTAGCATGGATGTTGGTACCAGAAGGATGGTTTGAGTATTTCAGAAACTGCTGATCTCCTGGGAATTTCACACACAACAGTCTCTAGAGTTTACACAGAATGACGTGAAAAACAAGAAACACTGATTGAGCGACCGTACTGTGGGTGGAAATGCGTTGTTGATAAGAAAGGTCAGAGGAAAATGGCCAGATTGATTCGAGCTGCCAGTAAGGATATAGCGACTCAAATAATCACTCATTACAACAATGATTAGCAGGAAAAACAGCTCAGCATTCACAAAACCATGAGGTAGATGGGCTACAATAGCAGAAGAGCACACTGGGTTGCACTCCTGTCAGCCAAGAACAGGAATCAGAGGCTGACAGCTGATGATTAGGGGGAAAAAATCACCTAGTCTTTTCCCAGTCTTCAACTGTTCAGTTTTGATGTCCTGATAGCCTCAGATTCTTGTGAATCCATGTCACGAAGCACAAGTGATCTCCAGCTGGTGCCATGAACATGACAGTGAGTTCAGTGTATTTTAGTACTCCGCTAAGGCACCACTGGGATGAGGTAGAACATGAGATTCACAGCATTAATGTGCAGCTGACAAATATGTAGCAAATATGCAATGCAATCATGTCAGCATGGACCAGGAATGTTTCCAACACCTTGTGGAATCCGTGCCATGAAGAGTTGAGGCTGTTCTGAGAGCAGAGGCTGGTGATTGTATTGTCAGTCCACAGACTACTACCTCTCAGCTTCCATCTTGACAAGACCAGACATTTGGACATTTGCTCTTTAAATGATTACACTGCCATGATAACATGCACCATGCAGAAAAACTATGTCACTTATTCAAAGATGTACAAAATCCAGATGCCGACTACACTAGAAATAGCCTTTCTACAGAGGGAACATTACAAAGCTACTCATAGCAATGCTGTCCTTGTTTTGCAAGCGAATGCTTTTCCCTGTATTTGGTACAAATGTTGATGTTGATGTTGTGATGATGTTGAGAATTTTTTATAGGTTTTCCAAAAATGATTGGTGCAAATGATTGCACATATGTTTCAGTCACCATGGGCTTGAGAGACCAATCTTGTGAACAGTCTATTCACAGACTCCAAGTTTAGGTATTGAGAATCCCCTCTCATTTGTTTATTAATCTGAGAGGTCTACACATGTAGAGATATTACATTTAAAATTTTTATTGCTAAAATCATCTGCATGCATGCTTTACAACTACCTGATGATGTGAAAACCATCACACAGCTGTCAAAGCTATAAAAGATCACATTTTATTTGCACAATTCATTTAAAAAAAAAAAAAAAAAGTTATGCTAAAAGAAATTTGTAAGACCAAAAATATTAATGATTGTGGGGTGTCAATGCTACAAAAATGCTATTTTTAGTCAATGCATTATAAAAGGAGAGGAAAAAAAAACAAAAGGCATGTACACAGGCCTATCTCTTTTTTCATATTTAAGTTTGTTTTAACTGGAATTCATCCAACACACTATAATTCCAGAATCAGTTATAAAAGACTCTGGTAGAGGTAGATGCCTGTTTAGAATAAATATGAAAGAGACTCTTCCTCTAGCAGTGAGTCTACACGGAAATGAAAAAGTGTGTATTTAGCCCTACTACTCACTCTGAGCACACAGAGAATGGCACTCGTTTATCAAACTGGATATGAACGGATATTTTTGTAAACCATTCATGTTGGAGCATTTAAACAAGAAATTTGGTATTCATGAAAATCTCGTAAATTCAGAAAAACGTTTGTATCCTACTCATGCTCCTGAGTGTGTGTACATTTACACAGAATAACTAATGTAAACCTCAACTGTTCAGCTTCAAATCATATAATTTGCAAAGGAGTTACTGCATTTTAATGTATGGATCATGCTGTCGTTTCAAGTTAATGGCATTAAAGAAATGTTAAATATAAAAAAAAATAAAGACAGCAGCCAACCCAAATCTATTTTAAGACAAATAAGACTAGTCATTGAATTAAGAAGAAATGTCACTGTGTAAAAGGAGGATCGACTGGTCTGTGCATATAATAGCCGTAAGCCAAGGCAGTGCAGATGGCACAAATGATATTACTGGAAGAGTTAGCACATGCTACGTAAAGGAGTGAAAGGATATTTAGAGACCAGTTTGATTTTTTTTTCAGAGGATCAAAGCTGGCTTATAAATAGGTTTTGTTTGCTAAGCCATATTCTTTTAATGCTGTGCAACACTTTAGAGCCAGCACTAATTTGGCTGACAAAAAGGTCCTGCGCCATCCACGTTTTGTCCGTGCTTGGATTTCCTTCTACTGACACATTTTAAAAGAGATAAGTGACTGATTGAGTATGTCTCAACCTACAATGAGCTGTATATACTCCCTAGTGTGCTGTTTGCCATCATCCCTGTACCCGAATACATCAGAGCTCATTCTCCAACAGCTCTGGACTGAGGGGTTACCGTCAGTGTCTCGTTTATGCACATTTATGGCAATTAGCAGATGCCCTTATCCAGAGCAACTTACATTTATCTCATTTATGCAACTGAGCAGTTAAGGTTTAAGGGCCTTGTTTAGCAGCCCAGCAGTGGCAGTTTGGCAGTGCTGGAATGTGAACTCACAACCTTCCAATCAATAGTCCAACGTCTTAACCACTGAGCTACCACTGCCCCCTGTCTCATCATGTGTCAATAAAACAAAGGTTTTTGGCATAAGCATGAGAAATTCAACCATCCGTTTAATTTACATTGCAAGCTTTATTTTCACCTTTTCACATTTTGCAGTGATTGATATACTGTATTTACTTTAATCTCGAACCCATAGCTTTTAGTCTTTTAGAGATGCTGCAATGTCCTCCACTGATCTGAGCAGAGAGAGAGAGGGAGAGAGAGAGAGCACAATGACAAGTGTTTGTCCTTCAGGTGGTGAGGAAGAAAATCAATGTAGTCGTCAGAGCGCTAGAGATAAATGGAGAAGTTGAGCGCATCCCTGCAATGAAGACAGATCTCCTGATTGTTATTAGGTTCATGAAACACAAAAGCTCACTGCTGAATGAACACTGGAAGTTGATTATTTTCCTATAATAGCACGTCCCAAAGTGTTTTATTCCTCTTACACTACAACAATTTGACAATGATGCATGCTTTTTAACCATTCATAGTTACATTTAATGTGTGAAATATCTTTGAAACAAGTTAGTTTCTGCTATCACTGTTATCACTTACGTTAGCTGTAACCAGTCTCACTTTTTCTATCTCTTGAAATTAATAAGGCAAAAAAAATGCAAGTGGAAAGTCCTGCGTCATCATGATTCTCTCGTAGGGGAAAACTTACGCACAATTGCAAAGCGCTGACGCTGGAGACCGCTTCCAAAAACATTAACCTTTTTTTTGTATAGTGCTTTTCACAATGGACATTGGGAAATTTATACCTAATGAGCAAGCCAGAGGTGAAGGTGGCAAGAAAAAACTCCCTGAGGCGATATGAGGAAGAAACCTTGAGAGGATCCAGACTCAAAAAGGAACCCATCCTCATCTGGGTGACACCGGATAGTGCAATTATAAATAATTCCCTTCTAACTGTGTACTACATGGTTACAAAGTGCGATTGTGTGACCAGGAAATTCATTATAGTTTACACATGAAGTCTATTTTGTTGAAGTTATCAAACTGCTCACTTGATGGAGAGTTGAGTGCTGTTTGTGGCAAATTGCAGTCCTAAAACTATCATAGCAATTGTAATCCTAAGCCATCGTAGCAAAACGGTTTGTATCAATTGTAGTCCAAAGCCATCATCATGGTTTCTAAGTGGTACCATCCACAGTAATCTCAGGTATCTTTAGTCTGTCCATATGGGGCCGTCCTCAGCAGCAGCGAGTGGTTTACTTGATGTCTCCTTACAGAACACGTCGTCATTATAAACAGTTATGCATTTTAATTTGTTAAATAACAACACATTTTTACAGGTTTATTAGACTATGTGAAGCATTTGCCATAGAAGTGCCTGTGAATTTGTTGTTACTATAGAAACGATAATGTATTAGAAAGAGTGCATGAATATAAACTTCTGATTTGCCTTGCAGACAGCACTACTGTCAGAGCTGTGCTGCTCTAAAAAAAATTAAACAACACCTTCTGGCGTTCATTAATTTTGATTTCAATTTTCTTTCTTTTTGTCACCTGAGGTTGTTTGTTTGTTTATAGAAGTCTGTGAGGACCACACAATTGTTATTTAGGTCCTGATAAAGAAAAACATAGAATTGAAGGAGGGTGTACTTACTTTTTCCCATGACTGTAGGTTCCAATAGGACAATGAGCCAAAGCACAGGGCAAAAACTATAAACGAATGGCTTGAGAAAAAGAAGGTTTGTGTTTTGGAAAGGCTGAGTCAAAGCCCAGACTGAAATCCAACTGACAGTTTGTGGCATGATTGAAAATTGCTGCTCACTAAAGTTCTCCATCTAATGAGAGTTAGTTAAAGGAGAGGAAGAAAATCAAAATGTGTGCAAAGCTCATAGAGACACAACTCAAAGCTGTACTTGCTGCAGGGGATAATATATATATATATATATATATATATATATATATATTGTATATGAGGACATATAAATACTTTATTTAATTTTATTTCTGTAGGGAATCACTTCAAAACAAGCAGAAAAAAAAACATTATGACATGCTTAAATTTGAAATTGCAATACAGCAAATCCTTCAGCAGTGGGGGGACTGGGGAGGCTCTTCTTGGGATGGGGGGACATTACTTTCTGCATACAGTGTATATTTAGTGCCATGAAATAATAAGTTTATAACTCATTTTTGTCAAAATAGCCAGATTACCCAAGTCAAACTTACTTGACCTCAAAGCTCAGCTAATCTTACCAGGCCTATCAGGAATGATAAACTCTTTGCGGATTTAATAAGTCATGTGATTGAAACCACAAATATAATATCAGACTAAAATACTGTCTTTTTATATCAGTCTTAAATTCAGTGGTGAAAAAGTATAAGACACTTTAATGCCTTTTACATCAGCCATATACTTTTTTTCTCACACTCACACTTCTTAATCTCACACAAATGATAATATGATAAAAAGACTTTGCAGCACACAAATATGCTACAATAAAATAGCACGGCTTTGGTATTAGCTGGCCAAAGTGTATTCACCAAATCTAAAAATGGACTCCTTTTGTTTGGGGAACAAGTTGAACTATACAGCATCATTCATCTCTCGAATCTTGTCAGGGACAAACAAATGGACTGGGTACACTCTACACGTGCAAACAGAGGATGTTGTTGATGCGTGCTAATAATAAAAACCTCACATGGTAGTATCAGCGTGACATGATTCAAAGCACTCTCAGGCTATCTCTAATGGAACTCTCTAATTGTGAGTACATGTGCATGCGCGTGAACTTGCATGAAGTTCACGTGAGTTTGCCCACCATCAAGAACTGCCCTTTGAGGCTCAAAGGTTTTACAGAGGCTTGTCTATAACTATAGCTATAAATCCCGGCGATTTTAGGTGTTTTAATTATTTCTACATAACAGAAATAATATCGGAGTTAAATATATTATTGTTTGAGAAGATTACTATTGTGGAAAAAAAAGATGGAGATACAGTATGTTGCAATCTCCTGTGTAACCTCCCTTTGTCTTTTCCCTCCCTCAGTCACTCTAATGTTACCAACTGGCAGTGGTGGAGGCTGAACGACACATTTTATTAACGCTGTGCATCTGATTGTCTGAGCTGTGTATATGATTTCATGCATGCTCACACATGGCCATCAAGTGGAGTGACTTGGATGTTTAGCAGATGAACTCAGGTCTCCATGCAGAACTTGAAAGTGTTTGGCCTCCCAGCCAATGGAAAACACGTGCCCAAAGATCCCAAAGATCCCAAAGAACACTAGCTAATAGGAATAATACCTAGTTCGATTTTCTAGTCTACTCTCTCTCTCTCTTTCTTTGCACGCTCCTTCCCCTCTGTGCACACAAATAAGCCCCAGCAGGTCTGTTTTCTTGGAATGGTGATTAAAGCAAGCAAGTGATGAAAGCTGTCCAAGCAACATCATAGCATTTCTGATCATTCAGGCTGGCGTGGGGTATAACGGGAAAGCCAAGTAGCCCATTTCTGGCTGAGATGAAAGGTCCCTTTTTATAATGGTTCAGTTGAATTAATGGATTTTGGTGCAAGACATTCCTAGGTCTGTTATGGAGCATTAGTGTGATTGTACCCTGGCTGATCTGTAACAGAGCTTCTGCATTAACGTTAAAATTGCATCCCTTTTAACGTCAGTGTTTTACGTCACTCTGTAGAAATTTCTTTGAATAAAAGAAAATTATATAAAATTATATCTTTCAGATACACTTTATGCCTGCTAGGTAACATAATCATACAAACAGCATAATTATGTGTAGCACTAAAAATGTAATGCTTCACTCAGGCATTAAAGGGTTAATAAGCTGTGCTGGAGTAAGTCTGGCATCTATCATGTATATAAAGGTAAAAGGCGATGGTTGCTATCACTAGAGACCACAAACATAGGTTCTAACAAGGTAGCATAAGCCCATGGGTATTGCTAAAAACGTCAAATCACACTCCAATACATCAGTTACAGTCCCCAAAGTGGGACATTTGTACATTTGATGGCATGTATGTAAAGAAATGCTAACTAAGTATTGAGAACTAAACTGTTAACCTAAAGATAAACAGTAAGTCTGTAGCTGTCTTGTGTCCACGCTCTCTGTTTCTCTTTCTGCCCCTCTGTGTCTTATATGTGACTAATTGAAGTGGTACCCAAATTTGTCAACCCAAATACATCCACATATTTGTTACAGACATCTACAAAGGGGACACGGTGGTTTAGTGGTTAGCACTGTTGCCTCGCACCTCTCGGGTTTGGGGCTCGAATCCCGCCTCTGCCCTGTGTGCGTGGAGTTTGCATGTTCTCCCTGTGTTTTGGGGGTTTGCTCTGGTTTCCTCCGCCCAGTCCAAACAAACACATTGTAGGCTGATTGGCATTTCCAAATTGTCTGTAGTGTGTGTGCATTTGTGCCCTGCGATGGGTTGGTCTCCCATCCAGGATGTCCCCCACCTCATGCCCCAAGCATCCCTGGGATAGGCTCCAGACTACGCTGTGTAGGATAAATACAGAAAATGGATGGACGGATTTCTACAAAACTATGCAATACACATTCCTAGATGAATTACACACCAGGCAGTGTGTAAAGATCGGTTTTGATTTTGGGCAAACATACTGCATAATATCATAAAGCGTAAACTCCTTCTATGTGACTGTCATTCTCACATAGAACCTTCTAACTTTAATATCATGCTTTTGAGTTTAGTTCTGTCTAGCTGACAGTAATACCAGATATCTCTTGATTGGTACCTTGTATACCCTTGAATGAAATTATTGTGTGACCAAATAAAATAACTAAGTATTTCATGTGTTATGACATACCACTTCACCATTCACCATTTAAAAGTCCTGCAGATAAAAAAATAGCCTGTAGGCAAAATACATATTAACGCTCTGCTGAGATTCTGGTGATATACAGTCATGGGGAAAAGAAAGTACACCCTCCTTCAGTTCTATGTTTTTATTTATCAATGCCAAAATAATAACTGTGTGCTCCTCACCAACTTCTACTCAACAATAGCCTGAAGAAATGTTTCCTGTAGGAGTTTTATCAGTCTCTTATATCATTTTGGAGAAATCGTGTCCCACTCTTCTTTACAACATTGCTTTGAGGGCATTCGTTTCTGCACAGATCTCTTAGGATTCTGCCACCGCATCTCAATGAGGTTGAGATCTGGACTTTGACTTGGCCATTCCAATACCTTGATTTTTGTCTTCTTTAGCCATTCAGATGTCGATTTGCTGGTGTTCTTGGGATCACTGTCCTATTGTTGAAGAGACTTTTTTCTAGCCACCCTTCCCTGAAAGCCATGTTCAGTCTTTTTCTGACTGTGCTTACAGAGACCTGTAGGACACATGATGTAGCTCTTGGGGTTTGCAAGATATGCATGTGTATTTTTAAAGAATTGTCTACAGGTCAGTTTGATCTGCAAGATCAGATCAATGCTGGTCTGTCTGTTTGGTGTTTCTAAGGACAGAGACACTGACTACATAAAACTTAATGTATGCTCTCCACTCACAAGTAATGTACATGGGCCAAATTCTTGTTTGTTTTTTTCAGTGAGCAATTGAGTAGTTTGATCGATCTCTACTCAGGAGTCATACACATTTTACTCAGTGGCATTAGTTTAAGGTTACAAGTTGCTCTGTGGCATTTGTGAGGCTTACCGCGTTTCTGGGTTTCTGTGCTATGACTGTAAAAAGAAAAAAGATGATATGGCAGGGGGATACATGAAAAACAGGCGTGTTATTTTTTTTTTTTCACTTCTGGATGAAACCTGGCTGCCATGTCTTGAGATTTCCCCTGGGGTCATCCACTGTTCTCTTCTGTTCAATCATAAACTAAACTTAGAACATAGAGAAGACATACCAGCCAGTGTTTTTGACATACTTTGACATGGATCTTATGTTTTTGATTTACACTACACATAGATCACACAGCAGCACTGTCCGGGGAAAACCTTCTGTAAATCATTTGCCATTATTCCAGCTGTTTAAGAGGAAACGTGCCCAAGGGAAGCCATTTTAATCATTTTATAGGTTACAGTGGTTCGTAGTAGACATTTATGTCAAAACTGTCAGCTAGATGCAGGCACTTTCTGAAGGTGTTCCTTTCAGCACTTCAGTGACCTTAGCATTATAGGCATCTCCTATTCATTCTTGACAAAGATAAAGCTGGAGGTCATGACCTGTTTGCTGTAAATGAAACAGGATGGGCTTAAATGAACGGAGCATATAACCCCACAAATGGGGTCATCACTACAGGTATGCAGACTTCACAGGAATGAAAGAGAATCCCACAATAGTTTATATTCTATATAATCTAATCATCTGTATGTGATGATGACACTGGGGCAAAAATGCATGTATTTTATGACATTTGTGACAGTGTACAGTTTATAGTACACATTTTTTTCATCCATTCATTCATTTATTCATCTTCAGTAACTCATCTTCACGTATTCACCTCATCTTCATGAATTCATCTTAAATTATTCATTTTATCCCGATTAGGGTTGCAGTAAATGTGGAGCATATCCTGGGAACGATAGGAATGAGCCAGGAATAGACCCTGCATGAGAGGCAAATAAATCACAGGCCATCATGCACACAAATTCACACACTCACTGGTGGATTTTTTTTTTTTTTTTTTTCGGTAAATGCATCTCTATTAACTGTTTGTTTAGGGCTAAATTTATTTATTTACTTATTTTTTAGCGCTAAATGCAGTATGTCGTAAGCAAATGTCCTCAGTGTTTACTGTTCAGAAATCTCATTGGCCCACTAAACGTTTTGGCAGTTACAGATTGAGGTTGTGTACGTGCTCAATTCAAGGAGATTTCTGGTGTATTCAAATGGGACCAGATTCAGTTCTTATTTGACAAAAGATGTCAATTAAATCATTGAAATAACATGAAAACTAAAGCGCTTTTTTTTCTACACTTCTGTATCATTCTCTCTTGAATGAGAAAACGTGAAATCTGTGTCACTGTCTATAGACCAGGAGTTCTTTTTTGCAGCCACGGACCCTTTTAAATGCCAATAAATTCCACTGACCCCCTCAACACAGATTAACACAATCCACTTAGGCAAATATTAGGCTCATTATTTAAATGTGTAGAATAATAATATGTCTACTTCAAGCTTTTTTTTTTTCTGAACTATCCACATTAGGTCCAAGTTATATTAGGTCCAAGACACAGTATTTTTGTAGGCCAACTTGATTTTGAGTTATTGAGGTTTGGAATAAAACCATTCAATATAAATGACTAGTCAAACAGTCTAATAACTATAAAAACGCAATAATAAATACACGCACTGTCCACATTAGGGAACACCTGTACACCTGCTTATTTATGCAGTCATCCAATCAGCCAATCATGTGGCAGGAGCGCAATGCATAAAATCATGCAGATACAGGTCAAGAGCTTCAGTTAATGTTCACGTCAAACATCAGAGTGAGGAAAAGTGCGATCTCTGTGACTTTAACCGTGGCATGGCTGTTGAGCAAGAATCTGAAACTGGACAGTTGAAGATTGGGGTTGGAGGGGGGAACCACCTGGTCTTTTTCCAGTCTTCAGCTGTCCAGTTTCAGTGAGTCTGTGCCCATGATAGCCTCAGATTCTTGTCCACCTCGAGGTTTGATGTGCTATGTGTTCTGTGATGCTTGTCTGCTAATCACGGTTGTAAAGAGTGCTTATTTGAGCTACTACTGACTTCCTGTGAGCTCAGACCAGTCTGGTCATTCTCCTCTGATCTCTCTCATCAGCAAGGTGTTTCAGCCTGCAGACTCTCCGCATACAGGTCATACATGTTTTTTGTTTTTCACACCATTCTGTGTAAACTCTAGAGAGGGTTTTGTGTGAAAATCCCAGGAGATCAGCAGCTTATGAAATTCTCAAACCAGCCCATTTGGCACCAACAGCCATGCCATGGTTAACCATGACTTTAACCATGGTTAAAGTCACAGAGATCACACTGTTTCCTCATTGTGATGTTTGATGTAAACATTAACTGAAGCTCTTGACCTGTATCTGCATGATTTTATGCATTGCGCTGCTGCCACATGATTGGCTGATTGGATAACTGAATACATGTGCAGGTGTACATGTGTAATAGTATTGGTAACGGTAGGTTGTAATTTTCCACCACTGTAATAAAATATTAGGGTCCCCTGGCTATGCTTCATGGAAATACTGAATGTATACATGAGTATATCAGTACAAACTAAAGATGCCAGTGTTGGGGGAATTTTTTGGCGTGGTTTGGATCCAGAAGCTCAACTAAAGTTTGGAAAAACTGCATGATTTTATGCATTGTGCTGCTGTCACATGATTGGTTAATTGGATAACAGCACAAATGAGCAGATACGTGTTCCTATTTATGTGGGTAGTGAGTATAAATCATTCTTTTATTCATTGTGTGTGTGTGTGTGTGTGGATAGTTTTATAGTTTTTATAAGTGTGTCAGGGCATTTGGGAGCACAATGATTCTTGGAATGCGTACAATTGTTAGGAAGTGTGCATTTTTCTTTTGCATGCTTCTTTTTGACTTATGTTTATTAAAGGCTATATACTGAGTCACACAAACACTTTATTGACAATTAAAATGAAACACACAAGCGGAGTATACAATAAAAGCAAGAACATTTAGCATAGGAGCACTTACATAAAATCCAAGACCAGTGTTTCTATATGAAAGTAGCAATTTACCTCTGCTTAAACCTTCGTTTTATACTGAAATTTACAATCCTGTACAGTTCTGAAGCCTGTACACCATAATCTGTGTTAAAAACCTGTAAACTAAATGATATGTCATAATAAATGTATGTACACACATTAGATAATGAAGTACTGCTGTGGCTTTTTTTTTTTTTTTGTACCATGACAGACAAATTATGGCCACAAATTACATCTTGGCTATGAGTATGGATGTTCAAGGGTATATCCACATATATGGTGTGACTACTATTTAGTATTATATTTTGAGTAATGGGGGAGGTGGTGGTGGCAACAGCGAATGTAATGCACATTTTGGGACATACATACACTTTTAAAATAGAGTTCGTTCAAGGTTCATTGGATAATCAAGGGTTATTTGCTTCTTAGGCAACCAAAGAACCCTTAAGGGTTGTACGAATGAAGGCTGAAGGTGTACCCTGAATTAATCTGGTCGCTAGAACAATACTAGCTATCACATGGTCTCTAATTAATATTTGTCAATCAGATTGCCCTGGTGCAGCTGTTCGGATGCAATCTATTATGACCACGACTCTTCAGCAGCTCCATAGGTGTGAGACCAGGGATTTTACCTAAGAAAGACTCTTTAAGCTCAGATAGACAGAACTGACCACTGTGGCATCCTCAGGCACAGACCCCTTACTTTCACTGTGGCTCGTACACATCAGTGCTAACAGTCGCTTGGGCACCGGGCCACTGAAGACAAGGTAGATGCAGGGGTTAGCACAGCTGTTCAGACTTGCAAGGAGCATAAGGATGGTGAAAGTTGCAGCTGCAATGGAAACAGTATGTGATCAGAACGGTTACACAAGACAGTCCGAATAATTAGCACTCAAGATAGCACCGACATTGCCAAATTTCCTATTCGATTTGAGCTACTTTTAATTATACAAGGATGGGGAAAATGGCTGCTACACTCAGGTTTTTTGGTTACTTCCCTGGAAGAACTCTTAAAGGTTCTATGTAAAACCCTATAACAGAAAGTTGATGAAATGATTCCAAGTAGAACGCTCTCTTTTTTTTGGACCTTTGTGACTTTTTGTTACAGAGGTGGAAATAACAATGTTATGTGTGTGTGTACATATGTGTGGATATATATATATATATATACATATATACATACATATACATACACACACACTCCTGGGCAGAAAAATGGCAAAAATTAAGCTTTTACTGGTCTTAACAACAAATCATTGGTCAGGAAATTAGCAAGAATTAAATTAAACAAATAGATAAAGGAAGTTAGTATGGGAGATTTTCCTTTGGTTGCATTAAATGTTTAAGCCTTGTGGCTCTTGATGGACTGCATCAGGTGTGGCAGATAACCAAGTAATGACTAATCTTTTAAGGAAGAAAAAAAAAACATCCCAGAAGATATTTTTGGAAAAATTTTGTACACCCAGTCAGACATGTGTTAGTTTGAATTGTACATCAAACATTATAATCATTAGCATGATTTTACCTTTGTGTACAAGAAGATTATGTAAGTGAATTTCCCTGTTTCTAGCTTTTCCCCAAACAAACAGTTCACTGCAGCAAATGGAGGCACAGGAGCTCTCAGGAGTGCATTTGTTTAATTCCTGCTCATTTTCTGACCAGTGATTTGTTGTTAAAACCATTAAAAGCCTAATATTTGCCCCCCCCCCAAATGAGTTCCTATTGTTATTAGCCTCATTAACTGTCCTTTAAAATGAATGGGTTTAGTCCAAAATATAAATATGTGTCAACACGAATCTAATGACAATTTTAATTTAAAATAAAACAAAGTGTTCTGTCAGTAAATTCAGGAGAATAAAAACTTTATGGCTCTAATAAATAGGCAGAATATTATTCTACATAGTGAAATAATGAGCCTAATTTTTTTTTTAATTATATTCATATGGAGAGAGTGGGTGGAATTTACTCCTAAAGGAGTCCCTAGCTGCAAGAAAGTGTGAAAGTGTGAGAAAGTGTGAGGTTTATAGATGAAAAGATGCCAATACTACTGCAGTCTGGTGTAGATAGAGCACCGTATGCGCGGTTTTATTTTCCGTGCCAAAAAGTTCACAGAGCATATTAACGCGCAGCACTTACACTCAGTGGGAGCGCCGGCGTCCCACACTGACCACAGCTGCACGGTGAAGAAAGGCGCCCAGCAAGCCACGTAAACGAGGACGATCACGACGGTCATCTTGACGGTCTTTACGCGAGCCTTGGAGAGCCCGAGCACGCTGCTGGCACTGCTGCAGCCCTCTCGCTGCGTCTTCATGCGCAGGCTGAGCTGCACGGCGCGGCAAATGCACACCTGGCACACGATCACCGTCAGGACAGGCAGCGCGAATATGACCAAAGTTGTCCAGGTCACGTATGCTTTAAGTCCCCACGGCTGCACGAACTGTGCCCAGCAGTCGAAGACTCCCGGAGCCACCTGGACGCGGGAGAAAATGAAGATCTGCGGCAGGGCGCCTGCAAGCGACACTGCCCAAGCAATGCACACCGGCAAGTTCCAGCGCGCTCTCCTCCTCTGCAGCGTGCCCATGGGGTTGCACACGGCTTGGTAGCGATCTACTGTCATCATCACTATCATGTAAGTAGAGGCGAACATGCCGACCACCTGTAGGTACTTGACCAAGCGGCACACCACGTCTGGACCTACGAAGCGGTCCGTGATGTCCCACAGGAGCTGCGGACACACCTGGAAGAAGGCCACGGTGAGATCCGCCAGGCACAGGTGCAAAACGAACACGCGCATGCGCGACATGGCCCCGCGTCTCCTCACCAGCACGAGCAAGAGCCCGAGATTCAGAGCCGTGGCGCTCAGGAAGATAACGCTGAGCAGCGCGATCTCGATCCGAGCTAATCTCTCATCTCGCGGCTGATCGGTCAGTGCTGGCGGCGTCGGGCTCGCGTTGCTGGAGTTGGAGCTCAAGAACGACATTTTACACCATTAAAGAAACAGTCAGCGCTGCGCCTCATCCGAATCTCAGTGGTGGCGACTCATTGTCGACTTAAAAACAAAACCAGGCTTCAGGGAAGTCTGCGAGCCACCTAGGATGCATGTAGGAAAAACCAAGGAACGCTGACTTGACCATTTTGGAGTGAAGACGCAGACTGGAGTTATGAGCAAGTCACAGAAGTGGATTTATAAACAGTCCCCGATGATGTGGAAAAGACTCCTCAACACTCTTCCCCTAAAGCATGTCAAGGTGAATTAAGGAACTGTCTGACTTTACCACCTCACCCTGATACAAGACACCTTCTGCGTAATGCACACAGTCTGTCTACATCAGTGATGTCCTATCCAGCTGTGCTTAGTGTGATGCGCCTTTACGCAGAAACCACGTGTCCTTTCCGAAGGCTTTATACAACAGCAAGTCAAGCATTACGCTTGCTAAGAAAACAATTTTGTTCTCTAACCAGCTTGATCTTGCAAAAGCTCTAATCAGAACCACACTAAGTAAAGAGAAAGCAATTATTAAAAAAAAACAAAAAACAATGAAAAACAGATGGTATGTACTTATTAATTGGCCTAAAAACAGATCAGCTGAGAAAACAAGTGTGGTGGAGGAGAGAAGAAAAAAAATGATAGTATCCAACAGTGAAATCAATTCTGCCTTAACAGCAAGGTGTCTGTCATTCAGCATCACAAAGAGATTATGACAGACTCATGATTACTGAGAAGCCTGTTATGTTCTGCAGCAAAGACTAGAGATAGACATATGCGACCCAAAAAAAAAAAAAAAAAAAATCTAACATGAAGGAAATAATGAAATATTGAAAAGCTATTAAAAACAATTATCCACATTTGTGTAACTGAGGAATTTCATGCTTTTGCATACATAGTACCAGCTGCTCTCTCTGTCATCTTTAGTGCTGATGTAAACTGTCTATACCTGCTTTAGTATAGCATAGCAAGGGCACAAAATGTGAGACGTACATGTCTATTTACAAGAATAAATCCATTTAGAGTCATCAAAGGAGAAAGAGGAAGACTTTGCACTGCCCAGGCCAATCTTCTAAATTGAATCCAATAAAGCATGCCTCAATTAGCTGAAAAGGAGAACAAAGTCATAGTCCCCCCTTTATTCCATGAAATCTGAAATCTCACTACAGAAAATTACAGCAACCAAACAATGATGGGGAAAACTTGTGATGTCAGTGGGTTGTAAGATTGGGATCTTACGAACTACTAACTGCACAGCATATGCAAGGAATAAATTGTAGGATACTGCGGGTTATTTTCCGCTCGTCTGCCTCCATATTTGCATTCACTGCTAAAGCACAATTTAAACACACACGCACGCAAATACCCACTCCAACTCGCACATCTTGTCTGAATTGTTTTTGAAAGGTTAATGTGGACCGTTAACAACAAAATGACAGACAGACCTTTTCCATTTGTGTTTTTGTTTACTTCAAAGTCAGATAAGTGTTACATAGCCACTTTTTTTTTTTACTCCATAATGAACTCATGACTATAGCTGCATTAGGCAAACGTTTTCTCTTTCAGATCCAGCTGAACATTACCTCTTCAACGGATACCTGTGTGACCTATAAACAGCAAATTACGAAAGCTAAATAAACATAAAAATACAGAGGCCATGGTGAATTATGAATTTGAATTTATACAAGTCATCAGCAATGGTCAAATGGCAAACTACTTAACTGATATTAAAGGAAGGTGAAGAAAAGTGAAGCATGGCTGAGATTACTGTGTGAACAGTGTGGCGTGAAGCGGTGTGGAGGTTCTGTCCATCAGGACGCCCCAGGAATTTATGTTTATCAGTTAGACTACGTTTTTTGGACAAATCCTTGGAGTGCAGCTGTTGAAATTGTGTGTGTGTGTGTGTGTTGATAGATCATCGCCAAATATTCCTAGCTCTCATGCGGCTAGGATTGATAGGAGATTACCAAAACTACACGTTCTTCAGCCTGCATGCAGCCAGTGTTTCCTCTATATTTCTCGTCTCCTTGTTAGCTGTAAATCGTGTGGAGGTAGGGGCACGCTGCACCTGCTGACCTCTTAAACTAAGGCATCAGAGCAGTTCACTGAGACAACCATCTCTCAATGGTTTCCTTTGTCTAACATTAGGACCTGCTGATGGTACTCAAGAGTTCCTCTTTGCCCAGCCGGTAGCGGCTCTTCTTCCAGACATCACGGAGCTCCTGCAGGGTCGTACCGATCTCCTTGCCCGAGGTGATTCCCAGGCGGCGCAGGTCATGGCCGCTGACAGGGAAACGAGGGATGGACCAGCGACTCAGTTCAGCCAGGAGCTTCCTCTCACCCTGGTATTTCAGGAGCTCCAGCACTTTGCTCTGGGCGTCTGGCTCTCGGGACTAGAAATGTAATGAATCCATCATCAAATCCCAAAACTGTTACTCAGTCAAATAAACAAGGCTCAGTAACTGAGATGCTGAAGGTGGAGTTTTAGGTTTGCAGTAGAACACTGTACATTTACTGAGCTGACGAACACAGCAGCTGTATACCGAGGGTAGTATGTCAAAAGTATTGCCAAAATGCTGTCATATTGTACTTTTATAATTTCATACTGTTCATATTAAATATTCATATTAATTTAATATTATTTTATATATTAAATATATTCAGACATCTTACTGGATTGTACAAGGGTTGTACTGTGGTTCAGACAATTTTCTATTCACATCACACTCCACCTTCTCACTGTGACGGTTTCTGTCTTCTGTCAAAAACGCCACGTCAGCCAGTGGGTTTACTTACATCAATGATGAAATCAGTGAATGGCTTCAGGCAATCATTCTCGTCTTGTCCCTTAACGAGGTCTCGTCTGTGCTTCACCAGAAAGATGCCGAGGGTCTTCTCCTCTCTGGAGATCTTCAGCCGCAGATCTAGCCTTTCCACGTCTTCCGGGCCACGCAGCAGAGCTGAGAGCACAGTCATTGGTTTAGGAGAGCTGCCTTGAGCCTTCTGGTACACCTGCTTCATCTCCTCAATACTGACATCTGCTGGGAGACCTGGAGAAAGACACCAAACACAAGCCAGGAAAGCGCATGAAAATTAGGACAGAGGTTGTTGCATTCATACATCCATACATGAGGCTTGTATTTAGCCAAGTAAGCGCCATATTGCTCGACTACAGCGCATATAAAAAGTCTACACACCCCTGTTAAAATGGCAGGATTTTGTGACGTAAAAGGATGACACTAAAATAAATCATGATCGATCTTTTCCCATCTTTAATGTGCAATTGAAAAATATACAAATAAAGTGAAAAACAATCAAACTTTTATAAGGAAAAACTTACAATAACCTAGATGCATAAGTGTGCACGCCCCTAAACTAATACCTTGCTGAAGCACATTTTGATTTTATTACACCACTCAGTCTATCAGCATGGCACATCTTGACTTGACAATATTTTCCCATTCTTTCTTGCAAAAACATTCTAGAGCCATCAAATTGTAAAGGCATCACCTGTGCACATGCAACTGTTGTCACGTGCAGAGAGTAAACAGTACATGTCAGATATTCCTGCAGCTCCTTGAATGTTGCCGTTGGTCTCTTGGCAGCCTCCCTGGTAAGTTTTTGTCTTGTCCTTTTGAAAATCTTCGAGGGACGCCCTGTTCTCGGTGATGTCACTGTGGTCCTCTATTTTCTCCACTTGCTGATGATGGTCTTCACAGTGTCCCATGGTACATCTAATGTTTTGGAAAAATGTTTGTACCCCTCTTCTGATCGATTCCTTTCGACAGTGAGACCCTGTACAGGCTTTGTACGCTCTTTGTAGACCATGGCTTCAGCCCTCAGATGAAACCAAGATGAAGATCCTCCAGAAACAGCTGGTCTTTATTTGGGGTTAATCAGAATAATTTCAATGATGACAACTGTTTGATAATTACTTTTGGACATGAGATTGAATGTGATTGGCTCCTTTTGAACACAGCCACATCCCCAGGTATGAAAGAGTTTGCACACTTATGCAACAAGGTAATTCTAACTTTTTATTTTTTCCCTAAAATGGTTCTGATTGTTTTCACTTAATTTTTATACATTGTAATTTCACATTGAGGGTGGAAAGATTTCTGACATGATTTATCTTGGTTTAATTTTTTTTTTTTTTATCAAAAAAATTTGCCATTTTAACACGGGTGTGTAGACTTTTTATATCCACTGTACTTGACACAAGCAATGAATGTTCATGTCCTCTGACAAACAGCTTTTTAGTAATCAACCGCACACACTCTACACATAACATTCATAACCAAGAAAGTGTGTGTGCATATCTCACCTATGTACTGAGCCAGATCTAGCTCATAAATAAGCTCGAGCAGGTGAGACACATGACTCCCCACCAGCATCTTCTTTAGTTCCACCCAGATTCTCTCCCCTGAGATTCCTGCCAGGCCTCGTGCGTTGTCCTGGATCGCCTCCAGAGTGCCCGGATCGTGCTGCCCTGGCTCGGACGCCACGCGCCCATAAAACCTGCAACAAATATACACAGACTCCTTGGTAATGTGTATGCACATAATTTGTATGTGTATTGAATCAGTAGTTTAACATTACTACATGCCTGAATCCAGTGAATAATGAGATAAGACTCCAATACGTTTGTCTTTTGACTTTTGACAATAACGAAAATATTGTTATTGTTAATTCATAAATCTGCACTGGCCCTTGAAAAAGAGTAAAATGGCACAACAGACACATAAGCTGTGTGTATGCATAATCACTTGTTCTTGATGAATATTCTGATTCTGTCACCAGCTCTTAACCTCCTTAAATGTTAAGGCTTTTCACTACTGTAATACACATCATCAAAATGACAAGATTTTAATCATATTGTGCAGCCTTACATGCAAACACACAGCTGCAAACGCACACACTGATACAACCTGTTGCTAATGCAGATGAGGAGCACACTGATGATATTCTGTTCAGAGCTAGTCACATTTAAATTTAGAGTGAGTAGTTTGACACAAATGAATTATCATCTCAAACGGGAGTGCTAACGCACCTGAAGTATCTCAGGATTCGCAAGTAGTCCTCCTGAATCCTAAGTGCACTATTCCCAACGAAGCGAACTCTTCTGTTCTGCAGATCCTCATAGCCTTGGAAATAATCATACAGGGTCCCATCCAGCCCTAAAAGGACGGTTCAAATGCACATAAGGAGGTGAGGTGCAATTCGGAGAATCTGCACTCTAATATGGCACAAAATCATGAAGTACCAAGGAACATGGAGTTAATTGTGAGGTCTCTGCGCTCAGCATCTTTCTGCCAGTCTGTAGTGAACTCCACTTCCGCGTGTCTCCCATCGGTCTGCACGTCCACACGCAGGGTGGTCACTTCAAAGTTCTCATTATGCAGCTGTATGTGGATTGGACCAACAGTTTAACAGTAGAATTCAATTTTATCCAATGCATAAGGATATGATTCCAATACTTAGCCTTTTTACATTTTACATTTATAAACTTCAACACACATGCATAGTTTAAGTATATAAAGACAACAGAGATAGTTTTCAGCATGCATGTGTTAATGTGATAGGCAAGTCAACTCACAGTATTAAAATCTGTATTAAAACTCACTCCCAAGAATTGATAAAATTAATCAGGATCCTGTATCTGGACCCAAAAAAAAAAAAGGTTTGGGCACCGCTGACATATTTTATTAATTTGTGAAGGGAAAAGAAGTAAACAACTGCTGCAGCAAACTATTTTAAAATTAAAGGTTTTTCTGCAAATATTAATACAGTTACTCTATATTTGTGGCCTTAAAAATAGTAATTGTGGCATGTGCAAAAGTTTGGACATCATACTAAGCCAATACTTAATAAGACCCCCTTTGGCAGATATCACAGCTTGCAAAAGCTTTTTGGACCACAGCTTGTTTAAGATCTACCCACATATTCTCAATGATATTCAAGTCATGGGACTGTGAGGGCCATTCCAAAAGCTTCAGCTTGCATTTCTTGAAGTAGTTCATGGATGATTCTGATGATTCGAGCTTCTTGACTGACTGGGACACATTTGCTTCAAGAATTTGAAGATATTTACTGGAATCCTTTCTTCCATCTACCCCGATAACAGATCTACCCCGATGCTTAACAGTTGGCAAGGTGTTCTTTTCAGCAAATGCTGCTCCTTTTTTTTTTTTTCCCATCAAAACATACCTTTAGTGATAGTGGCCGAAGAGTTCCATTTGTACTTCATCAGTTCACAGCACTTGTTTCCAGAATGCCTCTGGAATTCACTTGTGTGTTGAGGTATTGCAAGGTTTCCTTCTGATGACTCTTCCATGCAGATCATATCTGTGCAAGCAGCACTGCACAGCAGAATGTTGCACCACCACTCCTGTGTCACCCTTCTGCAGGCCCTTAGTGTCTTATGGGGGTTTTCTTTTGCCTTTCTAGCCAGCATATGGACAGATCTTTCTAAATGTTTTTGGTCTATCTTTGGTATATCTTGGCTTGACTTCCACAGTTCCCCTTAACTACTATTTCTTAATGACATTTAGGACAGTGTAAATTTTGAGTGGTTTCATATCTTTTTATAGCCTTCCTCTGCTTTGAATGCATCAGTTAGCTTCATTTTCAGATCCTTAGTCAGCTGCATGGTTGTTATGTGTTAACACAAAGTTTGAAGAGTAAAAAAAATTATTATGCTCTGAAATTCTTACACCTAAAGACAATTCTTGACGTGTGTAACGACTCCTAATAAGTCAATTAAGGCCTAATGAGTTAATTATTTTCCGAGACTGGAAGGGTGTCCAATATTTTTTTAATAGTTTGATGCAGCGATTGTGTTTACTTCGTTCCACTTCAAAAATCAAGGTGCCCAAACCTTTGCACACAATTGTAAAATAAAATACACCCATATGTAGAGATCTTTCATTATGCATCCTGAATAAACAGTAATGCAAGATGAAAACTGAAAAGCGGTTAAAGACACATCTGGTCCACAGCTCTCTCACCCTGGCAGTGATGGTACCATGTTTCTCTCCTTTGTTGTTGATCATTCTGATCCCTGCAGCCTGGAACATGTGCTTCATCTCCTCGGGTGTTGCAGTAGTGGCAAAATCCACATCTTCAGGTTGTTTCCCTGACAGAAGGTCCCGCACGGCTCCCCCTGCAATCCTCAGCTCAAACTGGTGCTTCTGAAAAATCTCTGGACGAACACGTAACGAACATGATCATTCACTGAAAACTGTGTTATTTATTTCCATTTTCATCCAAAATTTTACTGAATTAAAAAAAAAAAACAAAACTATTTTCTTTTTAACACCAAAGGGACAAATGGCTGCTTGGAATATTTTAAACACCACTGCTGTGTCTCAATTCGCCTACTTGTACTATGCACTAAAAGTATGCACTCTTTTTGTGAAGAAAAAGTACATAATTTTGAGTGTGTAGCCAAAGAGTATGCAAGTACTGGGACATAATAACACGTCATGTAACGGAAGAGAACGGTGTTGCCTAGTTACGCACACTGTCACCGTAAACAAACTCCTCGTTGCATTTCAGCTTTTCTTCATTCATTTACACCTCTCTAAAATGCGTCCTTGAATGACAAAGCAAACGGGCACAAAACTCCTCCTCCCACGTGCAAGGAGCTGTAGGCAATATTAGCTGAAAACGTGTCCATGGATCCACATTTCGAAAATCTACCGGAAATAGTAGAGCATCCGGGTACCTTTGCGATACTCATTTCAATACACTACAATTTGGGACACACTCATTCTAATCTCGGATACTATTTAGGACGGATGGTAGGCAAATTGAATGAATTTGTGATGTATTATGTAATTTTACTATTCAAGCAATTAAACAGGTAATTTATATCAGTATTACCTGCGAGAGCATTCAGTCCATCTGTGAATAAGGACTGGAACTCCTTGGTTTTCAGCTGCATGGTGAAGAAATGTCGGCGACTCCACGTGAGGCGAATTGTGTTTACCACCTGGGGGATGAGAAATCCTCTTCCCCACATCTGGCAGTGGACAAACAGCTGCAAATTAGATACGGTGATGTTCTGCCACTGCAAGCTGCCCAATCTATAAGCAAAACACACTACTCCTAATTTAGATTGTGTGTTTCTTTGATATCAGCCCTATATGTTAACTGTTTTATTCACACACACTAGGGTTGCTGCGGTATACCGGTTTCGTGGTATGAAACTCGACAGTTATCGTACCATGTACATTTGCTTATCTATGGTATTGGAAAAAAAAAAAAATGCAACCGGATGAAGAACTGAATGCATGCACCTGCGCATGCACATCTTCTTTACTTCTTGACGGCGTGTTAGACTCGTCAGCTTGCTCCACACATACACACACACACACAGCGGAGAAAATCTCAGAGAGAAGCGAGGCTCATATCACGAATCTCCAACCCCCACCAAGAAAGAAATTAAAATCAGCATCTTGGGAATGCAGAGCGGGATTGCAGCGCGGGATTACAGAGCGGGATTGCAGCGCGGGATTACAGCGTGGGATTACAGCGTGGGATTACAGCGTGGGATATCCCAAAAACGCAAGGTGGGTTGTCCTCAAGGATGGATCTCCGGTCTGCAAAAAAAAAATGTGGACGCACAGTGGCTGCCAAAGGAGGAAACACATCAAACATTCTCGCCCATATTCGAAACAGCAGGAAGTACAGTTTGATTTATTTTTGTCTAAACAGAGTTTACTTTTTTGTTTTTGAAAGGTCCTGCTCCTTTTTTCTTCCTAATTTCTTTTGTTCAAATGAGAGTCTTCTTATTTATTTTATTTATCTTCTAAAGTGAGACTTTATTTTTTACACATACTTCCATTTTAAAAAATGATTTTAAATTATTATTTATTATTTATTGTTTAAATTATAATAAAGTGTTTGTTCAAACAAAAAAACAAAAACCTACTGTTTTCATTCCTTTAAGGGTCATTGTAACTGATAATAATAATAATAATAATAATAATAATAATAATAATCATTGTGTAATACCGTATACGGTGAAACCGTGATATTTTTAGACGGTTATCATACCGTTGCAACCCTAACAAACACACACACACACACGGCTTTATATTAATTTTAGCTGTAATGCTAACTTTATTATTCATCGCAGAAAGCTAGCATGTAGCATGTTCTATACCTTTCTGTCTGTCTGTGATTAATAACCATTTATTATCTTAGCTCCAGCTGCAATGACTTGCGCCTCTCCATGAAACAGGACATTTTTAAGTTGTATAAAATGCTATTACCTGTAAAAAAATAAATAAAGGTCAGTGCTCCCCTGTGCTGGAGTTTACTGCATGCCGTCGTTCGGCCATGACAACTGAGCACAAGCACAAGCGTGTGCACAACGTCACCTGTCACGTGACGCACACAGAGCTGTCTCAGCCAATAGGATTACGCTGAATGTTATATTGAGTAAATCCTAAACGGCTACCCATTAAACAAAACATACACTACTTTGGTAAACCTATTATCCCATACCCTATATAGTGCACTTATATAGAAATAATACGGTAATTGGAATCCAACCACTGAAAGCGCTCGCTCTTTGATTTCAAATTCCCGCCCAAAACGTAGAATAACAGACATTATCCTTAGTTTCAACCATTGTATACATTATTACTTGTTATGTCGTTTATGTTTACATATCAAATTCACTCTAAAAACGAAAAACAGATCCAGGGAAGTCTGTTTAGACTAGTGTACACTTCTAACTTCTACGAACCGCCTTCTGAATCAGGCAGAAATGATCTGAGGCTTTGAGATCTGAGGTCTCGCGAGATTTCCCGAGACTCTGTGGGTGTATGAGGTCGGCTGGCACTCAGCAGCTGTCAAGAAGTTTACAAGGAAGCAGGAATGGCTAAAGTCGAGTTAACGCCGCTAAGACCGTGGGATGATTTCTTCCCTGGATCTGAACGATTTGCCAAACCAGACATCCGCGATTTACCGAAATGGAACAACAGAGTGGTTAGCAACCTGCTTTACTACCAGACTAATTACATGGCCATGGCTGTGGTTGTGTTTCTGATTGTGGGGTGAGTGCTGGATGCATCAGCCTGTCTTTAACACACACACACACACACACACACACACACTGCTGCACTTCTGTAGTGACTTTCTTACCACTTCAACCTGTATCTTTATTCATCTTTATCAATATCTGATGTAGTTTGAATGCATCCACACCATATTAATCTGCTGTATTTTAAATACAACAGCTAACAAAGTAGTTCCAGCCTGTATCAAGACTTCTGAGTGATCTTATGAGCTTCCAAGTATATTTAGCAGTGCTTGACTGAATCATGCTTTTCTCTTCATCCTACTAAGAACTTTGACTCATCAATATCTGACATCTTGATCCTGAGAGGAGCAAAGTGCTGAGTAAAAGAGGCCATATTGCCACATACACATCAGCTCCTACTCACTGTGTCTTGGGAAATGAGCTGCATTGCTGCAACATTTCTGCCAATATGGAAACATGAGGTAATTGTTGGATATAAATATAGCCACCCACAGTGATCGCTGACCCTGACGGCTATAAACTGCTGACCATCTTAATGCCAGATCCGCAGGGACTCGGTAGAGTTTGTGAATGAAGTCCAGCTCCAGCCCCAAGAAGGAGCAGTGTTCATGTGACTCTCTCCTAACGTGTATTAGTCCAGTCACAACTTTAGTTTTCAAGGTATACTTTTTAGGCATGTCGTCGAAGTTGATATAAGTGCAGTGCAGCCCAGGGGACACACATGGTAACGTACTGTATACACACTCATTTAATTACATTCATACACATTTGTACAGTGTAAAATACACCGATCAGCCATGACGTTAAAACCGCCTGCCTAGTATATTGTGTAGGTCCCCCTTGTGCCACCAAAACAGCTCTGACCCGTCGAGGCATGGACTCCACAAGATCTCTGAAGGTGTGCTGTGGTATCTCGCACCAAGACGTTAGCAGCAGACCCTGTAAGTCCTGTAAGATGCGAGGTGGGGCTTCCATGGATCGGACACATCCCACAGATGCTCGATCGGATTGACATCTGGGGAATCTGGAGGCCAAGTCAACACCTTGAACTCTTTGTCATGGTCCTCAAACCATTCCTGAATAATTTTTGCAGTGTGGCAGGGAGCATTATCCTGCTGAAAGAGGCCACTGCCATGAGGGAATACCGTTGCCATGAAGGGGTGTATTTGGTCTGCAACAATGTTTCGGTAGGTGGTACGTGTCAAAGTAACTTCCACGTGAATGCCAGGACCCAAGGTTTCCCAGCAGAACATTGCCCAGAGCATCACACTGCCTCCGCCGACTTGCCTTCTTTCTATAGTGCATCCTGGTGCCATCTCTTGACCCTGTCACCGGTTCACCGGTTGTCCTTCCTTGGACCACTTTTGTTAGGTACTAAACACTGCATACCAGGAACACCCCACAAGACCTGCTGTTTTGGACATGCTCTGACCCAGTCGTCTAGCCATAACAATTTGGCCCTTGTCAAAGTCGCTCAGATCCCTACACTTGCCCATTTTTCCTGCTTCCAACACATCAACTTCAAGAACTTACTGTTCACTTGCTGCCTCATACAGCCCTTGACAGGTGTTACTGTAACGAGATAATCAATGTTATTCGCTTCACCTGTCAGTGGTTTTAATGTTATATAATACCTTACTTTTGTTTATAATACTTCAAGAAAAAAAATGACACCCTGAATGACTTGTGTGTTAACCTTAATAATTAACGTGACCTTCAAAATTTTTAATGAATGTTTTGTTTAAAATTCTTACGTCGGCATGATGGTCCCATTTCGTCTCACTTTGGTTACCATTTCCTACATTACCCACAATGCCATTCGACTACCTGCTGATAGCTGTGCAGTGGGATTCGGCCCTCGCTTCATTTCTAGCTAAAGCGAGCGAAGCAGCAGCGCTTCAGGCTTCAGACATATAGTCTGTCCAGCTTCCTCTCGTCCTCACCACCTCATCAGTGCCATCATACTCGTCATCTCGTAGATCGCCAACAAGCCGAGCCGATCCTCCTCCGTAACTCGGCTGAGTCGTATGTCTGCATTGCATTCTGGAACTTTGAGTCCAACATTTACCGTCTCCTTAAATTCTCTCTTAGAGCTCATTGTCGCTGGTGAGTGAGAAAAGAAGCTCCTGTTCCTGTGACCTCAGTGCAACACTGCAGCACCAGTCAAGACATTAGCACCTAAATCACTAAGGACATCACAGATATTTCAATATATATATATTTCATGTGTTTCAGGAAGGAGTTTTCCTTTAAACGTGGCAGAACACATGCAGACATAGAGCTGAGTAGATGAGAATTAAAGGCTCTAAAACTTGTCCAGTATTTAAAAAGTGAAGAATGATCAGATATGCATGATAATGGTTGAGGGGAACTTTTGTCATAAAAAAGAATCATCCTCGTCTTCTTTTTGTTTTCTTTTCAAAACCCAACAGGGTTTTTAGGCTGATGGTAATGAGAAGAGATGAGATGAGAGAGAACTTTATTCATCCTGAGGGAAATTCTTGTGCCAGAGGTTGCTCAAACAGATACATCACAACAATGTAGGAATAAAAGACAATATAGTAATAAATCAAGTAGTAAAAAGAACCGCAGTGCGTAATAGAGTAGCAGAAAAGTGAGATACTTTTAATAAAAAATAAGTAAGTACACAAACAATGAGTGAAGTAGAAAAGTAGAGTGTAAAGTAGAAAGTGACATTACACACGATATTGCACTTTATATTGCACATGGTAGAATAGCAGAAAAATGATCATGCCCATGGTATTGCACATTATTATTCACAGAAGCACTGTCAGTGATATTGAAAAGTAATAAATAGTAACTAATGGTATTGCACACGATGGTGATGCTATTATTCTCATTATTCTCGATGTTACAGCTTTACTCCCTGCAGAAGGGGGAGGAGTTATACAGATTGAGTGGTACACCTAGTCCCTGACCTAGTGAACTAGCATGAGGGTATGATTTTGTAAGTCGCTCTGTATAAGGGTGTCTACGAAGTGCCGTAAAAGTAAATGCTGCGAGACACAAAAGCAGATTTGAAAATCGGAGTCATCGGCGCCAGCTTTCAGCAGTGTCCACAAAGCTGTTCGTTTGTGCATTGCTATTTTTCCTACGTCAGATTACACACAAGTGCTAAACAATTTGAGTTCATAATGACCGGATATCCTATAACGCTTTAATTTACTGTTAAATTGTTATACCGTAATATAAGGCATAATATAAATATGCGTTACGATCATGAACTCAAGTTAAAAAGAAAGAAAGAAAGAAAGAAGCGCTGATCCCTCAGGATCACGGGCGGAAAGGTGACGGCAAACGGATCTGGACTTCAGGAAGCTCTATTCAGTAATGATAAACAGGCAAATATTTGACTGATTTGAATGAGTTTGCATTGGTTACTGACAGCAGTCTGATAGCATGTTTGCGTTCCATTTTCACAGAACCTCACCCAGTCTTTGCCTCAGTACTTTGCCTCGACTGTATTTTTAGATGTACTTTAGATACGGTAGAATGCTATGCGTCATGCTGAAATTTAGTATATGTAAAGAGAGCCTGGTCGAAAAGACCAGTCATGTATCCAGTTTGGATGTTTGTGTTTGAGGATCAGACTAGGGTTTGTTTGTATTCTCAGTCCATCACTAGATGGCACCATTCTCAAATACTGTGTGTTTTTCCCCTTAGTGATGCTCTGCCTTTGTCCATTTATCTCTATCCTCAGGTTCATGAACCCCATTGGCATGTTCACCGGAGCAGCAGTAGTCGTAGCAGTGTTCGTTGGCGCCGTGTGGGCTGGAGACAACAAAGCCGTAATCAAGAACTTTAAGAAGGACAACCCTACAATGTTTATCTTTTTTGTGCTGTTTGCCAGCTACCTCCTTATGTCTCTCTTCGGTGGAGTCATGGTCTTCTTGTTGGGGATTAAACTCCCGCTGATCTGTGAGTCCGAATTTATCAGCAACAGGCAGGACTGATGTCTTTCTGACATTATATGCCACAGAAATTTTTTTAATCACACGCGTTTCTGTCACGGTACTTCAAGGAGGATCGTAAATCTAGCTAGTGGATTTTTTAAAAATCATTAAACACGTAAAAGTCATTAGACTCGGACTTAACATCACATAAAGTTAAAAATCGCTAACGTAAGTAATCATCTCAATGATAACAAGCTATTTACGTTCGTAGACGAAGTTGACTGAGAGTTTGTCTACCCTCTTTTTCGAGCTGACAGGCTTCAGAAAATATGACATCATTTCCTGTAAGGGAACATAGTGAGCACTGAAGCGCCCTGGCTTTTGCAGTGCACTGTGGGGTCTTTTAGCGAGCGAACATACCAGTGCACTGGAAGGATTTTGCGATTGAGACAGCCCTTAAAAAAAATGGCCGACTCCCTGATCAGTGCCCTGACTGCTCCACTAGGGAGCTGATTGAGACGCACCCAGATTCGTTCATGTCTTGAGATTGACGATTCAGGAAGACGATTGAGGAAGAGCATTGTGCCGTCAATGCGCATTGTTTCAAATTAGGATGCAACAGCATGGGAAAAGTTAACCATACAAGCCAGCATCTTGATTTTCTGAACAAAATGGTATCTGCTTACAACTTTTTTTTTTTTTTTCCCCTCATAGCACATTGCTGTAGAAATGTATAGCATACAAAAAGTACACAATTACAGTGAATTGTTAGCAGCACCACTCCTATCCTTCAGGAGCAGAGATGTCACTTTGGTGCAGAAATTCTGTTTTAGGTTCATGACTAGAAATCCATCATCACACACCCATATTACTGTGTGCATATTCTCCCCCCAGATTCAGTGTGCTAGTTTATTGGTATTGGTGAAAATGAAACTATAAGACACAAAGCATCTCAATGCGGTTCGGTCTTGTCCTTTTGCATTCCAGTGATCTTCGCTCACGCGTCACTGCGTCTGCGCAACATGAAGAACAAGCTGGAGAATAAGATGGAGAGCGCGGGGCTGAAGAAGTCACCCATGGGCATTCTACTGGAAGCCCTCGGCCAACAGGAAGAGAATTTAAGCAAGATTCAAGACTTCTTGGAGAGCAAGCTCAAGGAATGACAGCGAAGTTTCCTTGATTTCAGTCTGCATGAGCGAGATCCAGGTGTACGGATGATTACATCTCCAAAAGATGTGTGAATGTATGCTTAAGTGCTTGCAGTGAGATTTCTATCAAGTAACATGACGAGATCATTTACAAATGTTACAAAGCACTATTTTTCTATGAATTGAAATTTTCTTTTTCTTTTTCTTTTTTTAATGAAAGGTACTTTTTTTTTTTTTTTTTAAAGAAAGAACCAAAGATTATGAGAACTGCTGCGAGATATAGGACGGGATCGTTGCAGGAAGTGATGCTAAAGTGATAACTCATGATGAATGTTCTTCCTCCAGTTGCCAGATGAGTTAACTGGTTTATGGCTTCTGGGCTCAAGTACTGTTAACATGACTTGAAGGTATACTTCTCAACTTCTCATGCCTGGTAGATTTATATAAGCTTTCTTTAATTTCTGATAAACCGAAGTCCATTGGTATTATTATTTGCTTGTTTTCTGTATTTGAATGCATCTCGTTTAACTCGAACAGGCATGGACAGCAGCATGTCGTAGTTCAAGAGGAAATAACGCGAGGAATCATTTAGACTGTGAAAGTCGTAACGTATTTTGAGTTGCAAAATCTTATGTTCGTTTCTGATAAAATCACTCATAAATACCAAACTGTTAAGTTATTTCTTCATTATTAATACTAATCCTGAAGTGTCTAAAAATTCAGTGTTAAATATTGTGTGCAAGGGATTATTACACCAAAAACACTCCATGATGTTTTTGAATGATAAAATAAAAAGTGTTTTTGTTTTTCCCCCCTCCCACAGTACACTCTTTCATGGCTCATCTTAACAAGATCATAAGACTGTCTGATAGAGAATACCGCCCTCACTGACACACTGTGACTGACCCTGGTGATCTCATCAATAGGTGCAGTAGATTACAGGGTCCGTTTGTGCATGGCTGAGTCTGAGCGTCTGCAGTTACTCATACGGCTGCTCTTCTGCACTGCTGAATCAGCAGCAGCCCTCATAATATGCTTCCTTTTCCGAGCTGCACCCCATGTGAGCTAATTAATCCTGCTTTGTTCCTCAATTTTCTGGGGTGTACCTTAATTAAGAAATAAAAGACTATGGGACGTGCTGTTGTAGGAAAATTATCACTGGTGGCATGGTGTGATGCCACCTAGAAGGTGATTATTGTCCAACAACAGTGTTCCAAAAATTGTTTTATTCCTCTTAAACCATAGTACAAAGCCATGCCATGCTTTTTAACCATTTATAATTACATGTAACTATACATACACTGCCCTCCAAAAGTTTGGAAACGCCTGAACAAAATAGGGTTTTTGGGCAATATCAGCATAAATCCT
>CM075004.1:7888707-7906809 GCA_037576675.1 Pangasius sanitwongsei | reverse complement strand
GAATAAACTGACTGCTCGGATGCCTAGTGTTGTCCCTTATTATCAATGCAAAATGGTCACTAACTAAAGAGGATTTACGCTGATATTGCCCAAAAACCCTATTTTGTTCAGGCGTTTCCAAACTTTTGGAGGGCAGTGTATACATATGTACATATACATATACATGTACTGACCACCACTCCCATATCTGGGTCTTCTCCAAACTGTTGCCACAAAGTTGGAAGCACACAATTACATAGAATGCCTCTGTATGCTGTAGCATTAAGATTTCCCTTCACTGGAACTACGAGGCCCAAACATGCTCCAGCATGATAGTGCCCCTGTGCACCAACCAAGCTCCATGAAGACATGGTTTGCCAAGGGTGGTGTGGAGGAACTCGAGTGGCCTGCACAGAGCCCTGACCTCAACCCCACTGATCACCTTTGGGATGAACTAGAATGCTGATTGTGCCCCAGGTCTTCTCACCTGACATCAGTGCCTGACCTCACTTACGCTCTTGTGGCTGAATGAGCACAAATCCCCACAGCCACGCTCCAAAATCCAGTGGAAAGCCTTCCTAGGAGAGTAGAGGTTATTACAACAGCAAAAGGGGGACTAAATCTGAAATGGGTTGTTCAAAAAGCAAATATGAAGGTGATGGTCAGGTGTCTGCAAACTTTTTGGCCATATAGTGTACAAGTTAGTTCCTGTTACCAGGTTATACCACCTATAAACACTCATCCCTTCACCAGGCTCTCTTTTTCTCTTTCTTGAAGTTAGTAAGACAATAACTCGTCTTGTTACAGAGAAGTCAGAACGTGTCCTGAAGAATGACACCTAAGACTCCTTCCATAAACGTCACCACATCGGTTTACTTGTTAAATAACATTTTTAATCCATTTATTATTAGCCTTAGATTACGTAACACGTCCAACATACAAATCCCTGTGGATGAGTTGCTGCTTTAGAAAAGACAGTGTATTACAAGGAGTGTATTAAAGTGTCATATGAAATAGCTGCCACTATTGTCAGGACCTTGCTGTTACAGAAAAATTAAACACCTTCTGACCAATCAGGTTCAAGAATTCAACAGCACGTGGCATACTGTGCTATAATATAATATAACATTAAACCACTTACAATACAAGACAGACTTTTCAGGCAGAATATAAATTTCAGCCAGTAATATACTGTAAATATGGTACTCTCTTTAACTGAAACTGATACTAGTTTTCCCAAGGAACTTGGAAGCTGCTTTGACGCTGTTTCTTGTTAAAAGAGTTAAACAAATAACATTAAATTTGAGCTTCAAGCAAGCAATTTAATAACGTACATGGGCAAGCACTACTGGCTCTGAATGGATGTAGCAATAAGTCAGAGGAAATGCAGATGCTATTGCAGGAACCGCTCCAAGCAGAGCTCTAACAGCTGTGTGCGTTTGCTGGAGTGTGTCCCTAAATGACTGGAGTGTACTTCAGTCCTTGATAAGTGGCCTAGCATGTTTAGTTTGTTTCTAACATTCAGCAGAAACGATACACACACCAATAAAAATCTGATAGCTAATTTGTTTCTGCGTTAAGCTTTTTTTTTTTTTTTCAGCTGTTTTATTTATCATTCATCTTCAGTACCTGCCTTATCCTGGTCAGGGTCACAGTGGATCCTGATCCAGGATGTATTCCTGAACAAGTTCACCGGTCCGTCACAGTGTATCTCAAACATTCATGCACAGTCTCTGAGACTCATTCATATCTATAGGCGTAGCTGAAACCTGAGCCAGGAGAGGAAAAGAAATCCACACAGGCATGGGACGAGCATGCGGAAGTCCACACAGACGGTAATCCGAGCTCAGTAGTGCGTGAGGCACCAACACTACCTGCTGTGACTTCCTGTTCAACCTCCTCTTCTGCAACAGCGGTACACAAGAGAAAACGGAGTGGTTTATCTCACTCAAAAGGACAAATAAAAAAAGTTAAACACTATAAGCTGCAACATTCCTCACCATTGCTTCAGACTGAGCGTTTTACAATAATCCGTTCTTCTAAAAGAAGATATTAAGAGCTATTTTACAGTTGGGGTACTGACACACCAGTGAATCCTGTGGTGTTAAACCGTACCTTTCCCTTAGCCATTAGTTAAGCATGATCTCATAAATGTTTGGTGTTGCACCATGTTTCATCTTCATAAATTTCCCTCCTTGAAGTACAGTGCAAAGGCTGATCATGTTTAGCAGTAAGAGCAAAATAACTTCCAATCCGCTTTTGAAATGGCGCGGTTTGGCTTCTAATAATTACAGGGCATTGTTTAGTACGCTTGCTAGCAAACTTGCTTGCCGGTGGTTTGCCTCATAATTAGAAGGTAGATGCAAGACCATTTTCCGACCTGAAAGTGCAAAAGGTCAAGCCATTCCTTTCAAGGTAAAAGTGTGCTTCGGAAATAAGACGTTTGAAGAATAATCTGCTACCGAGCCACTGACCTTGGCCACTCAAGAAAGACCCAGTCATACACATTTGTATTAAATGTCACTTGGATGGAGCATGGAGTGCCTGGTAAGGTAAGATACAGATAGAAGGCCATTGTTTGTTTTGAAGACCAGTGTCAGCTGCTGCTGCCCTCCCTGATAGCTTTGTGCAGCTGTTGTGTCTTGAAGGGAGAAGGAAGAGAGACAGCGGGGCACAGCTGTGACCTGAACATCCCAGTTTGTCTGGGGAGAGCAGTGAGCTGTGGACCAGAGTTTACTAGATTACAGTGTCCACTTGCACCAGTTGAATAGTTCTGTGGCGAGTCCTAATCCATATGTTGTGAGAAGATTAAAACTAGCATTAAGTAAAATCTAATTTAAGATTTAAGATACATCATAACTAGTAGTGTGTAAATTGTAAATCAGGGGAAAGTAGCTAACACGTGCTCAAAAAAGTCAGTCATGGTCATTCATTAAAATGTCAAAAAACATAAGATGTACAAGGACAATTTTCTAAAGACAAGTAGTCTATAGCATTGCTTACAGAAAGTAGTCATCTTTGGTCAAACTAGATATGTATTTACAAAATCAGAGTCAAACCTAACTATTTACGTACTTATAAAATAATAGAATTTTTAGGCACCATAACCCTGACCAGGAGAAAGAGTTTACTAAAAGTGAGTGAGTATAATTTCCTCTCAAGAATGCAGGTGAAAAGTGAAGTGTTGGGAAACAGAGATGAAGGAAAATGTTATGGATTTTTATTCCATAAGATTGTCTGACAAATGGCAAAATAAGACATGTATGCACAGCTAAGAAAAGTTTCAAATGAACAAAGAAATGCATGGGTGGGACAAACATTGGTGAGCAGTGATTGGTTTTTGGGAATGTCAGCTCACGCAAGGGCAAGTCAGGCTTTACACACTGGTGGCGAGTCGACCAAACCTGCTCTCTCAACTCGTATAACCAGCAGCTGTGATTGTGAGCTGGAGAGCTGTATCGAGTGCAGGACAGTTGCTAATGTCTGCTCAAAACACTCCCTAGAATTGCTGCTAAGCTCTATATTGAAATAAAGTAAAAAAAAAAAATTAATGAAATGGTCTAAAAAGTCTCCAAAAATCTAGCAACAAAGTCACCATGTCGGCAAAACTGGACAAAGATCACCATCACCAGCCAATCAGAAACACGATCTGACCTTAACAGGAAGTACATCATCAATGATTGTGACACGGGGAAACACTTAATGTCTTTCTCAGTGTGATACTTCCTTCAAGCGAGGTCTCTGAAGTTAGTCATCTTAGTGAGATGTAAATACTGCTGTAGAATGACGTGGTGACTCTAAGCTCTAATATTTGTACTTTGCTCTTGTTCTGCTTGAGCTCTCGTGCTACAACAGCTTTTTATTAACAGACCATAGCAATGAATTGGCAGCGGCTGAAACCTGATCTGCATTCAGCATTTCCAACTTGGCAACTGTTTAGATCCCTTGAGCAACTTTGTCTCAAAAAAAAAAAAAAGAGTAGTGACAAATTTACATACTGCGCAGATGACGTTCAAGCTAGGCTACGATACAACTGCTAAAAGTAAAACTTTAAGTGTAACCAAGTTTACACCGCAGTTTCAGAAGAATAATCTGCTGTCCCAGCTTGTGCTTGTATTGTGTGTTGCTGCAGCGTTTCTTAGAATGTCCTGTTAGGATGAAGGAGTAGAACGTACTTCAAGTGTCTACAGGGAGTACTTTCAGATGTTGCATGTTAGAAGTATAACAATAAAAGACCAAGAAAGAGTGTGGAGAACTATTAGGGCTTTGAAATGGTTGATTAGTTGTTCAACATTGAAAGATTAACCTACACTCATGAATTGACTTAAAACGTCAGAAGCAGGATAACAAAAAATGGTTTACAGAGCTTAAGATGGATCATTTCCTTTCGTATATAGTGAATTCTTCGATCAAGCCAAAGTATTATACATATACACACACACACATACACTGGGAAGGTGTGATCTGCTCTTACTGAGCTATGTAAACATAGCTGGTCTGGTTTTGGGCCCCATGAGGAATGAGTGGGTGTGCCGGCTCTCCTACAGGTTCTTCTGGTTTTCTATATATGCAGCAAAACAGCCTTCGTCTGTCTTTGTAGTCTTACACTGGAAAGAATGCAAGGCATTAGATCTCTTCGTTGGGAGAAAATGTTCACAACCTTATAAGTGGGTTGTAGAACAAAACAACGCATTTCTAGTTAACTGACTGTGTGCTAATCAGTCTTTCTCCTCAATGCCACCAGAATAATTCAGATCCAGGTTTCATGAAACAATCCAGTTTAAAGACTGTTGCAAGGTTTAGAGCTTTAATTCTAAATCCGTTTCGACTTTTAAAAGAACTCAAGAAAAACAATCAATTTGCTTCATTTATCATCCACCATGCCACGCGTCTCATCTTTTACTATGTTTGAAATGAGAAACGTTTTGTTTTGTTTGGTTATTGTTCTTTAATTCAAAGAAATTTCATTGATAGAAATTACTAAGAACCAGCTTAACATTTCTGATTACTATATATTACACATTTTTCAAAAAAAAAAAAAAAGCACATAGAAAAAATTCTGTTTAAAAATGACAAAAAAATAAATTCTATACAGAATTTACATACACATAAACAGCTCTCTGCTGGAGAGAGAGAGAGAGAGAGAGAGAGAGAGAAAGATGGCAAACATCAGGCCTGGGTTTCTGCTATTGGACGCAGGCGGAGTTTGGGCTTTAAGGAATAAAGAGAAGCTATGTTCCAATGCTTAGTAATAAGTAATGTATAATACCCCAGGGCATGATTTACACACACATGGCATGGGCAAGCTATCAGGAACATGGCCGGTAGCTGGTCAGTGTTTGTCAAGCACCTTTCCGAAGTAGTTTTTAATCTTGTCGATACCATGATACAGATTCCTGCTCTTTTCATAAGATACACAGCAGATGGGCAAAGCAACACAACGTGTAAATAATTCGGCAAGTAAATACATGATTAAAAGAGTAACACCGGCTGGACTGGGATAACCTGGGGAGGAGGGGAAAAAAAAAAAAAAAAAAAAAAAAAAATACTGAATGACCTTCCTTTTTTTTTTTTTTGCATAGCCATGTTCAAAGCCCTTGTGAATCCAATGTTGATGCATAATTATATATAAAATATTTGTTAAAAAATAATTTCCCTACAAGAGAACTTCAATAGCAATATAAAGGTTAATGCTTCAAGTTCTTTAAGCAAACCGCAAAATGTTCATGGGAGATTTTTTTTTTTTTTTTTTTACACAACAGAAACCAGCTGAGTTTAGTCCTTCATATTAATATTTGCTTTGTGTCCATGAAGAGGATTTACGATTGTAATATCCTTCCATGGCAATGGAATGGTCCAGGCTATTTGGCTCGATTACCACCTTCCTCGGCCCAATCACTATTACCATATTAACAAATCCCAAAGAAATTCCACAGCAGGCATTCTTCAGGCCAGGCCAAGCTCCAGAAGTGCTAGCACCACACACACACACACACACACTCAAAATGCGTTGCTCTCCAGAGGGTCCCAGAGGCCTGTTTCGGTTCTGTTACGAGGGGAATGCACTCGCGCTCTCCGAGCTGGCTGGACGCCGTCGTGCACTATCCTTGCCTGGTAACATTCCTTAAAACACTGATGCTTTGAATTCGTCACCCGCGGAGTAAGAACAGGGATTTGAAAAAGGCACAAAGCATGAAAAAAAAAAAAAAAAAAGTTATCTTAATTTCCTACACTATAGTTCCAGGCTTGGAGTCTTCGTGCCAGTAAAGTGTCGGATCCTCCGAGTCAAAACTGTCCATTGGGCTACTCAGGTGTGAATCCATTTGGTTTACATCTATGTATGACCTGAAATATAAAAGATGGCATGAGAAATGTGCATCAGGAAATCAAATGTCTGACTGTATATTTCTGAACATTTTAACCCCTGGTTGTCCACATTAAATCAGAGGAAGCATAGGGCCAGAGAAAGTTAGATTATGATAGTGTTATATTATAGTATGCCAATCTATATTTCAGAACCCCTTCCTCAGATTCAAAGAGAATAAAGAAAAAGTAATAATTAAGAAAACTGAATCGCTTTCACATTAGAAGGTGTTGTGCACATGGCTACCGCTAAGAGAACTTTTTTTTTTTTTTTAATGAAGATGTTTGCTCGACATGGGGTTAAAACATTCATACAAATGATGAAGAACGTGCACGATTACAGGTACGACGCACAGCAATCAAGACAGAGCAATCAAGACATGTCACATGTTCGTCCTCAGAACGAGACGCCACCCGGTTAGTTTGATACCCGACACACAGGACCAACCCACCACCACTGAACACACAAACCTATCCAGCAGGAGGTTCAATAAAGCTGAGCTACCAGACAGGTTTAGTGCATCAGGAAAATGATTGTTAGGAGTGACAACAGTTAATTGAGCACACAGGTTAGAGAAGCAGTGTGGGGTTTGTATGCAGCTCACCACATTGTTTAGTGCTGCGAGTTGCACTAGCACTGAGTGTAATAATAGTCCTGGTCATAACCACTGGCAACAGCACCAGGCATGTCTAAAGTTCCTGGAGCTGGGCTCCTCCTAGCAAATGGAGATGGAGCTCTGGGGCCTGGGGGCGGAGCTAGAAGACGGGGCTGGTGGCTGGCACGAAAGGGATGGTGGTTAGTCAGACAAAGCAGAAACGTGTGTGTGTTTTCTCTTCACACACACACACAACTAGGAATATGTGAGCCAAGGACATGATGTTAAGACCTTTCTGTCTGGAGAAACACAGACACTTAAAGCCATGCAACGTTCCTTTCATGGGAGGACAAACCCAGAAATTCCACATAAACCGCAGCAACATGGAGCACAAACAACCAGAGACTTCAACAGACTCAACTCACAAAACAACACACAGAAAAACAGAGCAAAACACATAACTAGCACAGTTTTTTTTTTTTTACTTACTATCAAGGGCTACATTTAGCAAGGAGGCTTTATTAACCGTGTCAGTTTTGGAGCCATCACAGCCCGCCCGCTCCACCCGATAGCGGGAAGAAGGAGGTGGAGGGAGGGAGAAGTAAGAGGATGAGGAAGAACAAGCGCTAGGTGAGAAGGAAGGAGGTGGGTAGTGCCAGGAGGGTGCGGGGTGTGGACTGAAGGCATGTCTATGAGAAAGAGGATGGGAGAGACGGAGAGACAGGGGAGATGCAGGCATTGTAGAGAACACAGTACAAGAACACAGTTCTAAGCTCTATTGAGTTATAACCCATTGTACACCGAAAGCTTATCACAAACAGATGTAGTACGTGCTAATCAGCAAAACATATTTCGTGTGGCCCAAGTGAGCAGCTCAGTGTTGAAACTGATCCAATGAGATGCAATGAGTGCATTCCTAAGGCATAAGGTGCATGTCACTGTGGTTAAGACAATCAGTGCAAGGACTGCAGGGTAATTAGGGCCTGGAGGCTCTTACCGACTCTGTGGCAGGTGACTATGATGGACTGAATTGTAGCTATAGGCATGCTGTGGATGAAGGCCCACGCTGTATTCTGATAAACCCACGGACAAGTGATCACGCCAGCTCCCTGTGTTAGATGCTGTAGAGACTGGAAATCAAAAATAATGCAATTCAGTCAAGTCAGCGTATAAAAAAAAAAAAAACATTTAAAGAATGTCTTCCTTAGGAGTGCATTAATTTAAAAAACAGAGACATGTTTCTTTTATTAACCATTAGAGACTAAGGACTAGGGCTGCACGATATTGAAGAAAAATGTGACATGCGATAACTTGTTAAATAATGCGATACGATAATGCTATAAGTGTGTCAAATCAATTTTAATTATATTTATATATATTTCTAAACTGAAAATGACATAAGCAACATACATGTTTCATGTGCTTTTGCGGAAAAGAAAGCGTTCTCTGCTATCTGCGTCGCCCTAAAACTGACTTCTCGTAACGTTTTGAAGTATTAAGATCGTTCAGTTATCGCAAGCCCTTGCGATATGCGTATCGCGATATTTCGATAATTTCGATATATTGTGCAGCCCTACTAAGGACTATGGACTAAAAGTGTATGTCACAGAGATCAAAGTTTTATTTGGGTGGTGTATTGTGATTTTTATTTCCACATGAGATGGTCATGTACTGTTATGCAAATGTTATGCGCTAGCTATTATTCTTTCACAGAGCTTATACATACATTTCACTGAAATCACCACTTCGTTTTATTTCCAAGCATTTAATTATAATGCAATTAGTATCTCATATACCATATCTTACCATCTTATACATTTCAGAAACCTGCATATTTACAGCTGGAACAGGGCCAGGCTACAGAAGCAGAACTCTGAGAATACTACTGACTGAAGACTTAAGCTTAAACTTTATATTCTGTTAACAATGGATGCTCAGTGACCTGGGCCATCTTATTTAAAATGTACACTGCTGAAACTGCAAAATTTACTCAATATCTATCCAAATTATTAACAATATTAATAACATTTGATATAGACACACAAAACCCCTTCTGGGGATACTTCTGAAGGTGAGTGAGTGTCAAGAATGAGAGAGTCTACAATTAGCCTTTTTGTTTCATATGTATGAAAAGGAGTCATTTTAAAGACTTCGTTTAATCTTGTTATTGGCTAATCAAAATTATGTAAACAACAGATTCATTTCTTTACACTCTTTACTGGAGAAAAGCAAAGAACGTTGGGATTATTATTTGCGGCACTGTTCGACAATTCGTGCCATTTCGACCTGAACAGAACATATGGGTTTACATGAAAACGGAAGCGGAAATGCCTAACCTGAGGCGTACGAGGTGCTGCGATCGTTATAGCCGTAAGCATGTGGTGTCATCCTGTAGGCCAGGCTTTGCTGGGACTCCCTCTCATACTCATACGGCGTCTGCTTGTGTGCTGTGTTCCGGTTATACCAGCCTCGTAAGTGCTCGGCCACTACAGCCTTCTGCATGCTCCTCGTTAGGTTTTCGTTCCTCGATGGCGGACGGCTCCTCGCCTGCCTCAGTGTAGCATATGGATTCTGGCTCATGCTGTCCATCTCAGCGTGACCGTAGTCACTGTACTGCTCCTGTGCATGGTAAGACAGAGTCTGGTATGAAGGATTTATGCTATAATGGCCCGCTGTCTCGTCCTCATACGCGTAGCTTCCATTGGTGTATGGATCCGCATAGCTGGGGTATCCCGTGACGTAGTAGGCTGTTGTGGTGGGCCTGGTCGGCGCCTTATAGGTGTAGCAGTGAGACTCGTTCTGCGCCAGGTTGGGCATGCTGCCTGTGTTAGCATAGACGTAGTCCCTTTGGCGACGATGGCGGTTCCGAGCACGCGAATGGGCGCAGTACTCTGTGCTTGACTGACTGGTGTGTGAGGAGACATCGTCAAGTACCTCGGTGCTGTTGCTGCGTCGGGCAGTAGCGGTGATCGTGAACACAGGCTCAGGGCCGTCACACTCCGAGGTAAAGAGGGACTGAGACTCAAGACTGCCACTGCGCTGGCGGAAGTGCTCAGGCGCGTCGTCCTCACACCTGTGTGCGCGTACATACACACCAGAAAGGTCAGAATCATTCTAAAGAAGCTTTGAAATGGAGAGTTTGACTTAAAAATGCTAGCATGACTATCCGCGACTAAGGAATAACAGGTTATAGCAGTTAGCATGATCGCACTGGAAAAACTAATGCATGCATTATATTCACTAGATGTACATAGATATTATTGACTGTCACTGATGTTTTTGTGGTGTAAACTTGCTCCAGCAGTGTGGAGGCTAAAGTCAGTGAGATTAGTCATGGTGGGGTTGAGATGGATGTATGTTAAGTGGGACAGATGGAGGCGTGTTGGAGGGCTGGAGATGGATGCCTGTACAGCGTACAGTGGTGAGGTTTTCAGTACCTGAGCTGGATGCTGCTGAAGGCGTTGCGTGTCAGCTGAGGAGTGGGAGGCATGCTGCGCGAGTTCCCTGCTTGCCTGGAGGGAGTGTAGTAGGGGCTACTATGCGGCGATAAAGTATCTTGGTGGATGTAGGAGTAAGGTTCGTGGACTTCGCCATAGTTTAATCTATAACACAGATTAGAAGATTGCTTTCACAATGCTGACTTCCTCTAACGAGTTATCGTTATGGAAACCAATCACTCAAGCGCCAAAAAAAAAACAAAAAAAAAAACACAACAGTCAATTACTTCCTGCTACACTTCGCAACTGAATGATTACCTCATTGATCAAAAAGCTGAAAGAACTGAACGATATTTTGTCTACTGAAAAAAAAAAAAAACAAAGCTTTATTACACTGCAACTGCGACTCGCTAACTAAATGCGGCTGCCAGTGATTTAAAAGTAATTCTGCAAAAGCTTCCTCTGTAACGCTACATTTTCTTTTCTGCCTCCTTAATTTGTTTCCGTGTTTTTAGCAGTCATTCAAGAACAAGCTCGTCTGGCACTATTTTTAACACATTGAGTGAGCTTGATATGATAAGAGGTATAGATAGAGGTAGAAACCCAAGCAGGAATGTATGTCTGGTTTCTAACAAGCCTTAACGTGATTTAGCGAGCCTCAACCAGCCTAAGCCCCAAACGCAAAGGCAAACCCCACTTAAGAGATAGAAGCAGAGAAAGAAGAGACTGTAGCTGCTGGGGGAGTCTCACCTGTCAGAGCCGTGCGGTTCTTCGGGGGCCCTGCGATCGGACTGATATGGAATGCCGAGGCTGTCCGAAGGCCGTGGTGAATACTGAACTGAACGGGAACGCTGCCGTTGCACTACAAATGCCTCATCTGCGGTGAAAACGGAAAGAAGAAGGGTCCGATTAACCAGATTAGTATGCATGGAGAGGTTTTCACTTTCATGTCACAAAAGTAGTAGGACTAAACGTGAACTGTTTTAAAATTTTACCATCGTCCAGATTTAAGCTGTCAGATAGTGAGCTGAGTTCTGCTGCACTCATGTCATCTATGAAGAGATGAAGACGTTCAGGTTCGTTTAGGTTAACCCAATCATCACTGTTATACCAGTAATTATCACTGACTTCAGCCACATAAAAGAACTACGAAGATATTTTATTTAATAAAACTGACATGAACATTTAGTGCAGCCTAAATCAATTAATACTGTATTATTAATACACGGTCAATAAACCACTATCAATTATCTCACACCCGGGTAATTAATTTAAAAAAAAAAATTTTTTTAAGTGTGTACCGGTGATAATCAGTGAGGCCCTTTGCGTAGGCGTCTTGCCCATTTTCACTCTGTAGTCATTAATTTCATTCTCAATCATTTGAAGCTTCTTCATAGCATCCTCAAAATTCCTCCTCCGTTTCTTCTTCACAGTTTTACAGAGTTCAGTTTCACTGGCAAGCTTCTTTGCCGCTTCTACAATCTTTTGCTGCAGAGCAAACCGGCTTTCTAAGTTCCTTAACTGAGGGTCCTGAGGGCAGAAAAAACGACCAAAAAAAAAAAAAAAAAAAAAAAACACAGTGTCATTTAATATCGTATAGTCATAGTTGAGGGTGCTGTATTACCGAACTGAAAAGCACATAAAGACAAACGACATACCGAATAATAGGGGGAAAGATTATCCAGTTTGAAAGCAGTTCCTACACGTCTTCTTACGGTAGGAGGCTTCTCTCCTGATGCTAAAGGGTACTCTTTAGGCAATTTGCCTGTCAGTTCCTGGGGAAAGAAAGATATCTTTTTATGTCATATAATCTAAAAAAAAAAATATATATAAATATATATAAATATATATATATATATATATATATATATATATATAATCAATCTACTACAGTGATCTTAAAAAAAAAAAAATAAATAAATAAATAAAAAAAAAAAAAAACACTAACCGCTTCTCTGAGGCAGATCTTCTTAAGCTCACTCAGTTTCTGAGCCAGAAGATCCTGAAGGCTCTGCTCTTTCTTCTTCAGCTCAGCAATCTTCTCTTTCTTCAGCTCCTCATTTACCTCAGAATCGGCAGAACCTGAGCACACAAACAAGCTCAGCCTTAAATACAAACCCCGGGTATAACATGAAAATGATGTCAAACGTGACTAAAACTAATACACCAATAAGAGGGGAGCATCAGCTCAAAGGCTTTAATGAAGAAGAGCAGCGAGTATTTACGAGATGTATTACCTGCAGAGGCCAAGCTTCCATTGCTGGCCATGATGAGCTGGTCTTTGCTCTCTCCGCTCACCATCTTGCTGACTCTGGAGGCTCCGATTTCTGTAAGGTCCATGGCGATGTCCCCCAAATTCTTAGACGCGGTTATTTTAGACTTTATATATATATATATATATATATATATAAAAAAAAAAAAAGGATGAAAATATGAAGGTCAGCTAGGAGACTAGAAAGATACACGGCTCGACTCAAAACAATTAGCGCAAGAAAATGCTCATTGCATTCCACCTCTGTACTGTTAAACACATAAATCGATGTATCTAATCTTGAAGAAACTTGCCCCTCATCCTTCAAGGCTATACCACAAATCTATTTGTCTTTAGTTATTACTACTAAACCTACTGCATGTGCGCACACAATGTGTTAAAAACTGAAGCAAAAGTTCTAGTTCAAGTTAAGTGCACTATAATATACACAGTTACATGAGCTTCAAATAAGAATAGAGAAAGATTGATGGAGCTAATGCTGACAGACTCACTTTGCTCTGTTTGCAGTCCAGGTAGAACTGGTGCTGGCTGATGGCCATCGCCCAGATGGTTTTGATCAGTGAGTGGCTGGCATACCACGTGTGGATAGCCTGTCCAGACTGGCCAAAAGTGGACTTGGATGATGCTCTCCTGAGGATTCATATATATATACACACACACACACACACACACACACACACACACACACACACACACACTTAAAACAGGCATCAGGACAGCTAATAGCCATAGTCAGGCTCTATAAAACAGCAAACTGTTGCAGTGCAAAAGCCAGCAGGTAGGAAATGTGAAGACAACGGTGGAAATCAGCAAACTACAACTGGCTATTTCATAAGCTGTATGACGTAAAATAAACTAGCAGTAATGTCATATGTGTTTACACATCAACTCAAGCCCCCATTACATATCAAAGAGTTCAATGTGGAGATCAGCGCTGACCTTGATGCTGTGAAGAGACACAATTAAATTGCTTTAACTAAACGTTCCCTTCTCAATGGCTGCTCTGTGGCCAGCGTACAGCTTTAAAAGCCAGGCAGCTACAATCAAGAGCCACGCATCAGTAGTGTCTCTCAGTTAACACTAAATGTTGCCAGAAGCAGCATTTCACTATCCGGGAGCAATGTTTCAACTGCCTTAATGTTCCTTAAACTGCAGAAACAGGCTTTTCCAAGTCGACATTTCATTCTCCAATGAATGAGGAGCATTGAAAATATTGGAAAAAGTGCAGAGGTAGTGAGGATGCACCAAAAAAAAAATGCGCCAAGGCTCATACGTGTAACTCTCCTCTTGTTTTACCTGGAAGGGTCGTTGACCTCGACTGCAAATTTCTTCTCACGGAAATACAAGTTCTCTAACTGCTTCCAGTGAAAGACCTACAAAAGAGATAGTAATAGTTTGAGGTAAATGATTTGCAGAATCAGCAGATAAACATAAGCAAACAGTGGGTGATTTGACACATGGCGCCCCATTACATCCCTTTATTATTTCACAAACACATGGGCTATAAATCATGTCACAAGACAGACATTTGTGCTTAAAAAAAAAAAACAAAAAAAAAAAACAGATGATTACACATTCTCTCTCTCTTTTGTCTTTCGGAGAAAGAAAGTAAGTAAGTAAAAACAAAAAAACAAAAAAAAAAAACAAAAAGAGGACTAGGTGTTATGTCAGTACATTTTCGCTGGAAACAGAAACAAAAGGCATCTGCTACAAGGTCAATTTAGCACCACTACTGCTATAATGAAACTACAGGAGATGAGCTACGGTCAAAGCCACAGCTCATTTTCAAAATCTGCCCTAAAGGAAGGGAGCTCAATAAAAAAAAAAATAAATAAATTTAAAAAAAAAGCGATGGATATGGTCACTGCAAAACATCTGCTACTGATAGACAAAGTGTGCTTGAAAACTTTTCCTGGGAACTCATCTCCAGCTCGGTCAGACTCAGAACAATATCTATTCAGGGTGTGTAATCATGATGACAGATTACCTAGAAAAGGGCGGAAATACTAGTGGACAATCCCACAACCAGGAAACACACTTCAGCTCTTTCGCAGACACGCACAAAATGAAGGACATTAAATGAACTGTAGACAGCTGAAACTGAATATCATGTGGCAGCCCTTTTCGCTGTGCTTAAAAGACTCGCCACCATTTTCTCACACGGACTTTTGAGAAATCTAATATCAAATACAATTCACTCGATTCATTTAGAGTTTCCAAAAAAAAAAAAAAAAAAATCAAAATCAAATACACCTGGTACAACACCTTTTTAAGAATTGCTCAGCTGTGACATAAAGATCCAAGTGGAGCTCTTACCGGGGAGGTTTAGAAGCCTTCATAAAATCCCTGGTGTATCGGACAAGCTCTGTGGAGTCCTACGCTCAATTTTCCCACAGGGTTGAGGCTTCCTTGAACAATACTCTCTTGTGTGCTCTCAGAGAAAGCAAAAGGTGTTGCAAGAGTTTCAGCTCAACAAGTCCCTCCCACACCCTCCTCCTCCTGCGTGACATCACAGAAATCTCACTTCGACCTAGCCCATCTACGCAGGTTGACAACTCTGAGTGGAATACACACTTTTCTACCCCTCCCTTTCTTCTTCTTCTTCTTCTTCTGTGTCGTTCTGACTAAGCCTACACTCGTTCTCTCAGCCTATCTACCGCTCCCTCTTGCACCTTTGTCTTTAGCTCTATCTTCGAACCAGATTTACTGGTTATACACCGGCATAGTACAGGTTCAAACCTTTACTGTTTATGGTCTCACTTGAGAAAGAATTCGCTTTTCATTCTGGCTGTTTCCTAGCACGCCGCAGATTTAGCAACCTCCTCTGTAGCCGCTCATTAAACCTTATGCTTAATTTCCTGGTGTTTGTGTGTGAATTTTTCAAAGCCCAAATTGCATACAGCACCTACAGCAGATACAGTGCAGCAACTCCTCAACACTCCCAATGCTTCCCAGGGCAAATATGCATGGAATCTACTACTTACATTTAATCATTAATCGCTGGCCATGGCACTCTTAACCTCTTGGTGAAAACAAGATGGGCCCCTTTACCACTGCTCACGCTGACAACAGAAAATGTTTCACCTCCTTATCAGAAGCTTCAGAAGACATATCTCTACTAGATGCCACAATATACAGATAGAATGTATAGACACTACAGAAAGATAAAGGTGGAAGCCAAACCTGGAGGGAGAAAGATTTCTTACAAAACTCCATTCTGTTAGAGCTGGTATTAAATGTTGTTGAAACAACAAGGGGAAGAAGAAGCAAAAAAAAAAAAAAATAAAATAAAAATCTGTAATGTGATGCTTCTGTAGAATCTTCTAAAGAGATTGTTTCTTCCATTTGCTCTTAGTCAAGCAGTAAAGTTAGAAAGTCTCCCAACAGTAACAGTGCACCAGTGAAAGGACCCCAGACCACTTCTCACCATCGCTTAGTGTGGGACATCTAATGTTTATCCAATTACATGTCTTTGTCCAGTGCAATGGACGCAATTACGGATGATTCAGACATAATTTAATTAAAGTGTCACTTTATTCTACCAAGAATGTGTGTTAGTAACTTCTTGAAAATCCTACAACTACACCACAGGTAGAAGTAAGACTATACCACGAATAAATTGTTTATTTTACGACCTTCCGCAGCCTCAAATTAACAAGGCTATTTGAATTTCAAAAGGGCGATTTTAGGTAGACGAGTCTGGATGTGCGAACGAGCGAGTGGTGCTACGTATCTGGTGAAACGAATCCCTAATGTTTCTGGAGTAAACGTGCTGGCAGAAAAAGTCGTTTAGTCTACCTTCTGAAAACAGCACAGCGGTGCGATGTGTTTACGGAGCAAACATCACGTTCAGGTCTCCCACGTCAAGATTCAGGTCACGTGAAAGATGGCAGACCGAATCACCGTCGCCGAATCTCAGTTTACTTTAGTCTAACGTTGTGTGTAAAATATTATCCTGCACTGTTAGAAAAGGGGTTCTTGAGGGTTTATTGGATAATTAAGTGGTTCTACTTGAACCCTTTCTGACAGGAAGACATTCTGCTGTAGGGTTCTATACAGAACTACTAAGAGTTGAACTGAACCCTTATGGGCTTTAGCAGGAAAAACGTAATTTGAGGTCAGGAAAAAAAACATTAATTGTTTAGTTCGCACAATTTATCTACAAGACATAGTGCTTAAAAAAAAAAATGTGTTCAGTAACATCAAATTTCAAACACAGACAAAAATGCACATGATACACTTCCACGAATCACTCTAAGATTGACAGGGAAGACGACATCAAAATATGTCAAGGACACACTTTATTCCTCCAAAAATATTTGATTAAGAAAGTAAGCTACCACTTAGAATGATGACGACCATGAGCATTAACCAACAACACAGTAAATATCAATGTCCAATAGATTTTTTATTTATCCAGAGATTTACAACTTATATGATAATTACGAAGATTATGGTTTCGTGCCGGTTACTACAACAGGATTTTGTTTATTGGGAGCTAAGCTAGGACGGGACGCACCCATAAAACCTCAGCAATGAGCTTAGAACAGCAGCTCTTAGTCACCAACTTGTTTTAAAGACCGTATTTTTAAATGCTGAATAATAAAGGGCTTAATGTGTCGGTTGCGCAGAAAAAAATTAATTAAAAAGGACAGAATGTCACTGTAACATACCTAAGCTCATCAAGAAATTCTGATTCTGTGAATACGCAAACTAGAAACGCCTGTAACCCTACACATTCCCCGGGTAAACAGACGTAATAACATTTTGCAGGGCCTACATTTGTATATTGGAACAAGATTGGCTCTCATTATGTTAATTAAATCTGCATCTGGGAAACGTAATTAAATCTAGGAAACGTGCACAATGGGCCGTAGTGCGAAGTCCCCTCCTCTGCTCATTACTGTATAAATTGGGGTTCTTTGTGTCATCATTCTCCAATTATATCAGCCAATGTAATAATATGAAACCATTTTAAGACCTTGGTGAAAGAATTATTTAACGAAATGGCATTTAATGATTTAATACTGCTTCATGAAGACATCTGCAGACATGAGCTTGAATCTCTTGCCTGGTGGGGACATGGAACCCAAGAAACCCAAACTGTACACAATACAGGGTTATAAACATACAATTGGACCAGTAGCTACAGACTATATATCTGTAATATCTTCTGTATCGTGAGAGACTGATAAAGAACAAATACAACAGAATACATCCGAGCATCAAAACATGAAGGATGGTACACACGGTGATCAAGGAAGAGGTGTGTGTGTGAGGCACCGATGTTTTAAAGTATGAATTCTAACAACACTCACACTCCTGGAAAGTGGTGGCTTGGTGGCTGCAACTAATATTTTACGTTGGTTTTCAATTCTTTAGGGCCTTTCGCACCGCTTTAGTTCCAGAACTAAATGTACAGTACTAAAAGTACTGGGCGATTTTGCGCGAACTA
>CM075004.1:7860447-7888607 GCA_037576675.1 Pangasius sanitwongsei | reverse complement strand
ATTTGGTTCTCGAAAAAGGCAGTCCGGTACTAAAATCGCACCCAGTTCCGGAGGTGCGAAAACGCCAAAAAGTGGGTCGTTCCAAAAATTTACAGCGTTTAATTTATAAAGAAAAAAAAAATGGATGTTATGTTTGTTAAACTGTTTACTGCGTATTACTGCAGAATTATGTAAAAAAATTAAGAATTACTTCGTGGTTGCCACAGTTTCCAACTGCAAACCTGGTGGTTTTCATGCCTCTCCTACTCTCCTTTAAACTGAAATGGTGTAAATGCTCCTTTCCCCCGGTCTTAAATTTGCTCATCTCGATATTTTAAAACTGAAAATCGACCAGGGAAAAATCTATTTCGCTTAAACTTGATACTGAACAGGGCCATAAACAAGTTGTTATACACGATAAAGTTTAGACAAAAACAAAACAGTGTTGACATGAATAACAGTACACAGCACACACAGTTTTTTTAATGACAAACTGCATGTCATCAGATGCTTCTAGACATTCATTCATTTATTCATTCATTCATTCATTCATTCATTTTTAAATTTCTGCTAAAAATGTGTTTGGGTTTATTAGTGATTATTAAGAAGAAATAACTCCGTTCACTCAAAGCCGAAATAAAGCTTGCTATAGAAAGAGGGGGGGGAAAAAATTCCCTTCTGCAGCGGTTGCTTTCACGGCCTATGATTTTACAGTGCGGGAAAAGCGTTTTTTAAAAGCTTTTTAATCCGCCGACCCCCAGTAGACGTTAGGCAATAGTTCACGTGAGGCAGGCCCAGCCGCGAGGCCCGTCCTCTCTTCTCTTAGCCCTCCTGCCAGACTAATTGTGTTTTATTGCTTGATCAATTGTTTGGGCTGAGCGAAGAGCACAATGACTCGGGTGGATTTGCATAATGAGAGCAGTCTGCTGGTAGTGGGCTCGGAAGATACAAAGGCAGCCAGTGTTGACAGCAGGCACAATCAATACTGGCAGGCTGATGGGGTGCACTTTGACAACCGGGTGAGGGGGTACTTTTAAAAAGAACGGACCAAAAAAAAAAAAACTTGCCAGAGAGCAAGGCAGAATAAAAGACAGAGGAAAAACGAGGGGTGAGACCCCCCCACCCCCACCCCATCCACCCAACCCCCCCCCCTTCACGTGTCCTTGCTACAACTTTGCCAGGAGAAGAGCTGGATGGGAAAGAAAATGAGAGTGAGAAAAGGATGTGCTCTGGGGACATTTCCACTCAACCCCCCTATCTACACCTCAGCTTTGCCGGAGGAAAAGTAGGTTGGCAGGAACGCACCAAATGAGCCAAGACCCCTTTTCAGAAACCCTGTCTCTGGCTGGCGTTGTGCCAGCATTAGTCCCTGCTCTGCCTTCAAGCTCCACAATTACACCATGTCTCGAAAGATTTGGGCTGTACAGACAGGGAGATGCCCATTAATGCTGTGCCACCAGACACACACCCAGCTATGGTCAACTAACGAATGCACGAAGTCTCAGATTGTAACGACATGCAGAGGAACGCAGACACAGCCACCAAATGAAAAAGAGCAAGGTTTATACAGACCTTAAATGGAAGGGCAGGAAGCCAAAAACAAGTTTAATAGAAATTGTGACTAGGCGAGATGATGTTGCTGATTAACCACATGGTTCCTAGCAGCGAAGCATGCTATCCTACTGCAGTCTGTGAAATATACGCATAAGGTGTGGTTCTTTTAGCTAGCAGGCAGAATAACAATACATAACCTGAGTGAGGCTCGTGCTGAAAAACACACACCCCTTGCTGTTTATATGAACGCCACATAGTTTCTCTCATTTAAATAGGTCTTTCACTCCTCCCTGTAATTCTCACAAGCTGTGTCTTATGTCCCATATTACCTCCTAAAACTCCACCTAAAATAGGGTTTACTAGAAGACTTATGTTCAAAATTTGAATAAGTTGTGTTTGTATTTAAGGAAAATGAAGAAAAAATTCACGCAAAACCCAGGTACTTCCAGTACTACTTTAGCCAACTAAAGAAAAAACAGTTGTAGTACATGCATTTTTTTTTTTATATTTCTATAAAGTTTAATGACAATAATAGTTTTGAGACTGAGACAAAAGTGGCACTGTTGATGAATTCTCTTTATCTAGCCATGCCGATAAACCATCTTCTTGCATGTTTTTGCACACTGGGATGCAAAAACTGTCATGCACACTTTTTTCCCTCCTATCCTAGGAAAAAAAAATGTATATATTTTTGAGTGATAACTCATGTAATCAGCAATGCAATCTGATGCTCTGCTGGCAGGTGTGATAGTACATAATCCAGATCTTTCTTAAAATACTATTTTGAGATCTATTTCTCGTTAGACAGCTACATATACTCCAATATCATCTAAAAGATCCTGCATGTATGTGACGTGGGAAACGTTGCCTCCTCTGAACGTTCGCTCACAGATTTGCCTTGGTGCATATCTGCAGTTTGGTGAAACATTAACTTATGGGGATAGGTAAAACATCTATAAAAGGTCAAAGGGAAAATGTCACAATCTCCTCTGCTGTTCACTGTAACCTACCTTCCTGGGTTTTAGCTTGTCTTGCTGGTCGTACTGGGCAATGCCTTTGTAGCTAATTCCTAACCACCATGGAATTCCTTGCTTGTCCTGAGAAAGGGAAATTTTAAAAGGGAGTTACTCGTTGAGGTAATTAGCCCAGTAGGTAGGCTGCGTTATCAAAATAAAAAAAAAAAAAAAATAAAAAAAAGATAAAATGCGCGTACTTCGGCTTGTCAGGAAATCATTTGAGCTCCTCGGTCGGCTTTAATGAGCTTGATCTGTTTAACTTTACACTTTTCCACAGCAGCAAATGCTTACAGATAGCAGATGATATACTACAAAAGTGCTTTGCCAAGTCAGAAAAACAGGTTCAATAGAATTCCACAAACTAAACGTTAGCATACCTTCACTTCGTAATAATGAACACCATATGAAGGTAAGGATTCCACTAACAAGAGATACCTGTGGATAAAATAAGCATTCGTCAGAAACAGGCAATCAGACAGGCAAAATGTTTAGTTTATAATACAATAGGCTTCTATGTAACTCATCTACGCATCTTTTAAGATAGCGTCTGACTGAACAGATCAAGCATAGGCTGAGATGCCTCTCTGGTCTAAACATCTGTTCCGGTATATCCGATGCACTTGGTGTGTTAGTGAGAAATTATCGGGCACTTACTGTATGATGGCCTTTCCTCGGGTGAGTCCTTTGAGGGTTTTGTAATGCTCAAGGACTCGGTCTTCACTACAAGGCAGGAGGGGGGAGAGCGCAAGAGTGTGTATGTGTGTATGAGAGAAAGAGAGAGAGAGAGAGAGAGAGATGCATTACAATCTGCACATGCAAAATGAACAGTAATTGAATGCTAGGCTGAACTATGAATGTGTCATTTGTAAAGACTGTACTCGTCAGACACGAGCTCAGCACGCTCAGCCATGAAATGCCATCTGGCCAACTGTCCTGTAAAAACATCCACCCTCTGTCCAGTATATGCTCTAATCACTCTCTCACACACACACACGTACACACACGCTTTGCCTTCACAGCTGTTTCTGCACACATACCCACACACGTGTTCCTCAACACACATTCTCCTACGAGCTATGATCCAGAGTGAAGGAAAAACATTTTAATTTGGAATAAAATTAGAATAGCGTCAGAAGTTACTTTAAATCACTTCTACATCTAGGAAATGACTGCAACTAACCAGGAGCATTTGGCTCATAAGACTACTGCAGGCATGGCCTTGCAATCGCATCGCATGTGGCTGCACTACAGAAACTTCCATCATTGGAGCCTGCACTTTCAGACTGCAATTAAACACGCTGGAAATGATAATTACAGGGCCGTCAGAGCCGAATTGAAGGTTGTTCGATAGTAAACCTGTGAGCAGAGGTTTAAATTGTTTAATGGCCCTTTAAACGTTGGCAAGTTTCTTACCAATAGGCAAGGGATGGGTGCTCCTTTAAAACAGCTGTGGGAAACACGGGGAGCTTTTTCAAGTCTGATGTTGCACTTTCATCACTGGGGGAAAAAAAACAAAAAAATACATTCTGTATTAACTGGAAAGCAAAGCATGCATTTCATGTAAAAATGTACCATAGACACCTTCTGCTCTGTATTTCATACAAGTCAACTTTTCATCCAGTTTATTCTGACACGTAAAAAGCGACTGCCAACACGGTGTTAATGGTAACAGTAATTTATCTTAGTGGACCGAGCTTGTCGAGTTGAGCGTGTCACTGTCGAGTTGAGCAATAGCTCTATCTGTCACTCGAAACATGTGCAGCGCAAAAAAAAAAAAAAAAAAAAAAAAAAAAAAGGTGCCTTGCAGTTAAAACGCCATGAAGAGAGGTGCTGCTTGGCAGGGTCGCTGTACTACTGAGCTTACACGAAAGCCCTTCAAGAGGTTTTGGTTCGGCTCAACAGCACTGAGAGGTCCTGACACAGCCCACACACACTCAAACAAACAGTGTGGCAGTGTTCAGGTTTTAAATTTATCCATAAACCTAAAGCAAGTAGGAAGTAGAAACTACTCTTATCAAGCTGGATATGAACCAGTTTATTTGTAAACTGTTTGTAGGAGCATTTACAAAAGAAAACGTGGTATCATTGAAAATGTAGCTAGTTTGGGGGGGGGGGGATGGGGACCTTTGAAAGCCCTGAGTTTGTGTAGATCAGGAAATATCAGGAAACTCACCAATGAAAACCTTCAACTAAACTAACAGTCTTAACCAAAAGACTGATACATGAGAGGCAGTGTAAGTGTTTAAAGTTTCTAATGCGATGCTTCCTTGTTAGCCACACGGGAAGCCTGCTAGAAATGCTAGCACAAATGAAAGCTAGGGAGGAACAGGAGAGGTTTTGTAAGCAGTTTATAGCAAGACAGCAGTCTTTAACAGTTGACTGATTCACGCTTAAATGTCTGAAGGCATTAATTTGGCTGCTGTGCTGGCTGATTTGATCATGTGGTAGCACACAGAGCGGTTCTGCTCTTCGCCGCAAAACCCAGTCAGCGATCTGGAATTCATTATGATGTCTGTACTATCAAACAGTTGGCTACGGGAAGCAACGTGTCCGATAGAAACACTAATGTGTCAGCTATTTCACTGGAGACTGAACCACCTCCCAAAGAGAGCAAAATGGGGGGGAAAATTTTAATACAACTGCCATGTGTACATGCAGCCTAACAGGTCATTAATAATCAGACTGGTATGTTAAGTGAAATTAAAAGCTCTCGGTTTACACGCCCAAAATTACAAAAGCGCAAACTGACTTCTGTTCTATTAAGCAAAGTGGGTAATCTGTTAAATAACATCCATTAAGAGTCAGTTTAATACAAGCAAAATTACTATGTAATCTAAGATTTTTTTAACATGATTTCTTTCATATTTGGCTATTTTGTGTGCATTCTCTGCATGCATGTTTGCATGACAACACGCAATAGAGTATGAAAAATTAAGTCGTGTGGGGAAATATCGTTCATGCTGCACATTTTGACCAATTTGAAAATAACTGAGGTTGGATGAGCATCCAAGTATTTTTTAGTGAAGACGTACGACTTATATTTTGCTTCTAGACATTTATGACTTAAAAACCATGTGTAACTTCTTTGAAACCAACATTAAAATGAACAAACTAACAAAAAACTGACATTGTTAGACTCTAACAGAACTCAAGCTTCCCGTTGGTACGACAACGGCAACACTACATGCCTCTCTTGGTATGCGCATACATTTGGTTCAGGTTACGCGTAAACAGATTTTCATCAGTGCTGAGTTGTTACCAGACGGTTTTTTTTTTTCCCGACAGAGGGTGGGGTAATGATGATATTTTTAAATCTACACTAACACATTTTGTTAAATGCTATATTACATAAATTATCAGCACATTCCTCTTCGTCACTGGTCATGCGCAATGTAGTGCGAGGTATGCTTCACATCAACACCGACTTCCCTTTAAAGAGAATTTGCTCCACTAACCTTGCCTAGAATTATGTGCCATTACAATTAAACTGACGTTTTTTTTTTTAAGTGCACTTGATAAGATGCTCAAATGAGTGGTTCTTTACGTTTTTTTAAAAAGATACACATCACTGATACATCACTAACCAGCCTGACGCCTGAGTGTCTGCCAGGGAACAGAGCTTTACTCCCTCAAGCTTTACATCCACTCAGGCTTAAAGACAGAGGCTGAGGTAGGAAGGGAGGATGAGGGCCTAATCTCCTGGCATGCTGGTCTCTACTGCTTGTGCTTTATGGAGAGGATTTGGGATCTTCAGTCATATGAGGGAAAAAAAAACAAACCAAAAAAAAAACGAGCTATTATCTGAGGCAGAGAGACAGCCATGGAACTCCTCGGAAGACTTAAGTACAATGACTAAAGACATAAGCAGATAATTAACTGTCAAAATTATATAGTGCCCCTTCAGAATCACTGGCAACCTTCATAAAAATGACAAAAATGATGAATGAATGAAAACGGGAAAATGAAAAAAAAAAAATCCAAAGATTCTGAACTACACAGTTTAGTCGACTCTTGAGGTTGACACATTTCAAAGATCACTTGTTAAAAGCCACTTCCATAACAACAGGATGTTTGGAACGTGTTGCAAGAAAAACACAGTGCCTGAACTTCACCAACTATCATTAAAACAGCAACTGGCATTGTGCTCAGAAGACAAACTTTATGGTCATGCACGCTATCAGTATGTTTGGTGATAAGCGTGACTGCATACAAGGAAAAGCACCAGATAACCACGGTAAAATATGGAGATGGATCATTTATGCTTTAGTGCTGTTTTGTGGCTGGCGCTCCAGGAACTCTGGTAAAAGACTGATGGCATCATGAACTCGGCCAAGTACCAGGATATTTCACCCCAAAAGCTGGTTGCCTCTGCCAGGAGGTTCAGACTCGGCCATATATAGAGCTTTCAGCAAGATGACGGACCAAACATAATCCAAATCAACATTCTGTAATGTCCAGCTCAGCTTCTGGATTTGAACCCTACTGAAAACCTGAGGTCTGAGTTGAAGAGGGAAGTCCACATGCACAAACCTAAGAATGTGAGGGAGCTTAAAATATGCTGCATGGAGGCGTTTACCAAGTGTCTCCAGTTTAATTAGGCATTACAGGAAGAGACCGTTCTCTCCAGGTTAAGCTTCACAAAATATAAATTGTAAGAGTGCCAATTATTTTTAGGCTTGTGTTTGGCAGGGAAAAAAAATACTGCAAAACAACAACAAAAATGTAAATAACATGATTTTATGCTCAAATTTTGACTTATTCCTGCAGGTTGTTCTTTTTTTTTCATGAAGGGGGGCCAATATCATATCTGTTTGTGTCATTTATCCACAGACATGAAGCAATTCGCAAACTGTGAATAAACTGGAGGCAACCGAAGACATCTCTTTAACATGTTACTATAAGTTCCTATTTTAGTGCATGCAGTGCATGTGTCATATTTACAGCTTGGGAGAGCTATTCCTTAACAACTTGTACATCATATCACAGCGCCATCTCTCCAGTTAACTGGAAAGATAAAGGTCATTTACACACTTTAGCCAGAGTGAAAGAGTCCAGCTCTGCTTTCACTTCACACAACTAAGAGTGTACAAAGCTTTGTGCTCTAACAATGTGTCATGGGACCACTGGAGGGACAGAAGCAAACAAACGGGTTTGGCATTAACTTACACACTCGTCCACTTCATTGGTGTGACGTTTAGAGATTATGCAACCAGGTACTGTTACTACAAAAGCCCAGCTTAACAGAGGTTTTTTTTTTTTTTTCTTGCAGTCTCCTAGAAGAATCTCTTAGAATCCATTAAATTGAGTATAAGCGTAATATAAACCAAACATGAGCTGAGAAGATAAACTGTACAACGCTTATGAGTAATAGAAAAGTACCTATAGACTTTACAAACATCATAACACAACACCATTTTAAGTTGTTTTATCAGCCTCATTATGCTTTCTTATTGTATTAATGCAGATAGTCAGCAGTAATTTAAGGCCTTAAACACCTATACACTGATCAGCCATAACATTAAAACCACTGACAGGTGAAGTGAATAACATTGATTATCTCGTTACAATGGCACCTGTCAAGGGGTGGGATATATTAGGCAGCAAGTGAACAGTCAGTTCTTGAAGTTGATGAGTTGGAAGCAGGAAAAATGGGCAAGCATAAGGATCTGAGAGACTTTGACAAGGGCCAAATTGTGATGGCTAGACCACTGGGTCAGAGCATCTCCAAAACGGCAGGTCTTGTGGGGTGTTCCCAGTATGCAGTGGTTAGTACCTAACAAAAGTGGTCCAAGGAAGGACAACCGGTGAACTGGCGACAGGGGTGATTGGTGCCAAAGGCTTGCTTAGCTGGGGAAGAGCTGGCACCAGGATGCGCTATGGGGAAAAAGGCAAGCTGGCAGTGTGATGCTCTGGGCAATGTTCTGCTGGGAAACCTTGGGTCCTGGCATTCATGTGGATGTTAATTTGACACGTACCACCTACCTAAACATTGCTGCTGACCAGGTACCCTTCTTCATGGCAACAGTATTCCCTAATGGCAGTGGCCTCTTTCAGCAGGATAATGCTCCCTGCCCCACTGCAAAAAATTGTTCAGGAATGGTTTGAGGAACATGACAAAGAGTTCAAGGTGTTGACTTGGCCTCCAAATTCCCCAGATCTCAATCCAATCGAGCATCTGTGGGATGTGCTGGACAAACAAGTCCGATCCATGGAGGCACCACCTCGCAACTTGCAGGACTTGAAGGATCTGCTGCTAATGTCTTGGTGCCAGATACCACAGCACACCTTCAGAGATCTTGTGGAGTCCCCATGCATCCACAGGTCAGAGCTGTTTTGGCAGCACAAGGGGGGACCTACACAATATTAGTCAGGTGGTTTTAATGTTATGGTTAATCTCGTACTTACAGCCAAGAACACTGGAACATAATCTGGAAAATAATTCACTGGGGGTGCTGACTCCTGTGTCACCTAGTACACTTGAAGGAATAATCAACTACAGATGACCACCCCATGAGCAAAATCTAAAATAACATTTAACCATAAACATTAACCATAAAAAGGAAGTGTCAGTCTCTCTGGTGGCGTTTTACATTTAGAGCATGCTTCTATGCTTGTTTAAAGGACCACATATTCATTCACAGTTACAGGAAAGCAACACTTACAAAACAATTCCAAGCTCTTTAGTGAAATCTATTTAGGGAATCTCTTTTCTTAAACTCCAAATCAGCGCTTCCATCAAACTCGAAACGTTCGCAATGCTCTAAAACTCACATACTGCTCAAAAGAGACAGCTGTAGACTCTACAGGTAAACTTTTCATTGCCTGCTTAATATTTTGTGCAGGTGAGCTCTTTTAACAATGAGACTATAACATCAGCCCCTTCACCCTTAACACACAAGTGACGACAGACATCTGATGACTCAAACCACAGATATTTTCCCAACACACCCATTCATGGATATTCATAGACCTGCAGCTACACTGCCACTAGGGGTGAGACTGTATACCTGTATGGTGGTGTACTGTAATAGGTAAAGGAAGCTTTTTTTTTTTTTTTTGTTACACAATACAGATACAGATAATATCTCAAAACACTCAGGAAATGTTTAAACCATGGAGGTGTACCTTTCAAGGTACAAACCTGTGAAAAGAGGTATTTCTTTACCCAAGGCTAAGAGCAGTTCTCTCAACAAGTCGGTTTAAATGATACTCTAGTGGTTTCATTAAACAAACAATTGCACAGAGACTTGACAGTTCTGGAGTATAAGAGAGTCCTGTTTAAAATCTGAATTGCGACAACAAAACACGGCGTACTGTAAACAGCGATATCTGACTGTATGGTGTGATTGGTATAAATACCAATGCACACCAAATCCTTCCTTTTTAATCACGCAATCTGTAAACACACTGATATACACGGATGAGACGGGCAGACACAGACAGACCCGGCTACCAAGAGAAGACAAAACGACGTGGAAACAAAACTGCACTTTTTAACAACACGCTCTAATCACACACAAATCAGGGAAACACCCCCCCCCACACACACACACACACACACACACACACACACTTCACAACCCATGAAAAAAGATTTCAATCTGATGTCAAACAAGAACCAACTCTTACACCTGCTTAAAGAAACGTCCGCGAACCAACCACACGATAACACCGACACTGTAAACGTGCAGAAAATGTGGGGAATTTTGGGGATTCTGGGGAATAAAACGAATCATAGTAGGCTTTTTTCCCCCCACCTATATTGCTATTATTTTTTATTGTTTTTAAATTGTGTGCAAATGTGTATATCTGTAATTTAAGGTTCCCAGTGCTGTGGCAATGCAAAGCCTTTTACCATGCCAATGACACTACTTGAATCTTGAATCGATACAATTATACTGAATTATTTCATTTTATATTTTTCATAAGTAAGAGGATCAAGAGCCGGGCTTTACCTTGTGTAGTCCCCTTTTGCCTCCTAAAACAAACAAACAAACAAACAAACCACACAAACACATGTATTAGTGAACACTGCACATTCCTTTTGTACATTCACTTTTGATATTGCACCACTTTTGAACAGTGCACTACCGCATGATATCACTGCAAACTCTACTCCACAGTGTATTTACTGCACTAAAATTGTAATAAAAATCTATTGCACATTGCATATATAATATAAGTGCTGGCTGCAACACTGTCCTGGCGTTGAATGGGATTTATATACTCAGGTTGTGTATGCATGTTGCATCTTGAATAAGAGCTGAACTAGCCAAAAGCATTTCATTATCTGTGTGTATGTGCATAATGACAATAAAATCTGAATTGGATTAGTGATAAAGCACATGATGCATCCCAGTTAACTGCTTCACGCACTGACTAAGAAGCTTAACTCTACCAGCTTCACAGGAGGTCTCTGAGCACCAATAAGCTTGTTTTCGAAATTCTCCCTCGCAGCACATGAGCAACAAAATATACGATGCAGTTTCAATTAAAGCGTGTTCCGCAAACACGTGGTTTTATAGAAAACACGACACACGTCTACACAGGCTTCTGCTTTCCCATGCAGCACCGCTGCGGCGCGAGCGCGCTCTTCACTCGGTTTGGATTCAAACTCAAGCGACGGGTTTGTAGCAGCAGTAGTCTGTCAAACTAACCGCCGTTAAACAGCGCACTTACCTGCAACACGAAAGCAGCTAACTTAAAAACATTTTCACTCTCCAGTTCAGTAGTCCCCTGTAGAAAGAAAAGAAAAAAAAACAACAACAAACAAACAGAAAGAACGTAAATTTGTTGAAAATATTGCCGTTTAGCCGACTTGCGGCTCCGGTAGCTTTAAACTATTTCAGTCCCACCCGTCCCCTCACAGGTTTCCACGAGGGAAAAACCATTCACCACAAAAACTAGAGGCATCAATGTCCCTTTGTTTAAAAAAAAAAAAAAAAAAAGAAAACATTTAACAGTATCTCCATACTTTAAAAAAAGTCATTATCACAAAATAACAGAGATGTCATCACATATTTATAGCATATTTAACACAAAACACGTATTCTTTAATATAAATAGTTAAAGGTGCGAGTTTGAGGAACCCCTGCACTGAGTTGGTACAGTCTGCTAACAGGTTCAGCGGTTTCCAAGTAGCATCAAGAAAAAAAAAATAATAATAAAGTTAAAGCTTCTTAAAAGCAGAAAAAAAGCCAAATTGACAGTAGAAACTTTTTTGTCTTCAGTATTGTCAAAAAGTCATAATATAGAATGAGCTCAGACAATGTGGGACCATTATTATTTTGACTTCATCTTTTTTTTTTTTGTGAGGCTTTTTTCAAACCCCCATGTCGTCTAGTCATAACAGTAGAAGAACTGGAGATATGATTTTCACAAGATACATGATCAGACATTTTTCTTCATATATTAAATGTCCATGTTTTAAGTCTGCATTTAGGTTCATAGTCAGTCATGTTATGTTCAAGCTCAAGAGTGGTGTCTTAGCTTTGACTACTGGAGATACAAATGAAAAGCCACAATATTACTGTAATAAAATGAACTAGGTGAGAAGTAACAGTGCCTATGCAAAATAAATATATGTAACTGAAATATGAATTGTTCTACCCTATCTATCTATCTATCTATCTTAACTCCATTTCAAGTGCTGAAAGAACTGTCCCAGAATACCTGAAACATTGGAGAAAAAAAATACGTAATATAAGCAATCAAATGTTTATTTTATTGTATGTGTACGTCATTTAATTTTATTCCAGTAAGGAACAGATTTACAGCTTATATCTTATTGGTTATTAATGATGATATCTTACTGTTAGGGTGTGTCTCAATCAGTTCCGTAGTTCAGGAGTCAAAGCACTGATCAGGGACTCGGCCATTTTAAGGGCACTGGAACGTTCGCTCCCTAAAAAAATCCCACAATGCACCGCAAAAACCAGGGAGCATCGATGCTCACTATGTTCCCTTACTGGAAATGACGTCATATTTTCTGAAGCCTCTCAGCTCGAAAAAAATGGCAGACAAACTCTCAGTCAACTTCGTCTAGAAAAGTAAATAGCTTGTTATTAACATCATTGCTGTTGTTCTTAGATGATTACTTGCGTTAATGATTTTTAACTTTATTTGATATTCTATATAGTTTGTTTGAGTCTAATGACTTTTAAGTGTCTAATGATTTAAACAAAAATCCAGTAGCTAGCCTACAATCCTGCTTGAAGTACCATGACAGAAACGTGTGTGATTAAGAAAAAAAAATCTATGACAAAGATATCGATTATGCCTGTTGTTGATAAATGCCAGTGTTGACGTTTTACAACACGAGTACGTAGTCATGTCACCAGAAATTGAGTCATCGGTGTCCCAATGTGTAGTGAGCCAGGTTCCTTATCAGTGCCTGAACTTGTGTACACGATATACTGATTCACGACCTAGGGAGCTGATTGAGACACACCCTTAGTCTTGGAAACCTCCTTTCTGTATCTTGTGCTGCACGCTGTGATGTCATGTGATTTTTGTCAGGGCTGTGTCAATACTAAGGCTTAGCATTACCAATGTTTACTTACTCTCATAACACCAAAGAGTAAATACACAAATGCGTAGGTGTCCCACATTACCCAGGATTATCCTATTTACACTTTGGCCGTGCATGTGTAATACGAGCTGGCTTTGGATAAATCAGCAGAGCCAAACTGCATCACTATCAGAATCTGACAAGTGAAGTTACATTACAACAAAAAGAGAAAAATATAAGACAAGCAAAATACACTCACTGAACAATTTATTAGGAACACCTGTACACCTGCTCAGTCGTGCAATTATCAGCCAATCGTGTGTCGGCAGCGTAATGCATAAAATCATGCAGATTCAGACCAGCAGCTTCGGGTAATGTTCACATCAATCATCAGAATGGGGAAAAAAAGTGATCTCAGTGATTTTGAGCATGGCATGATTGTTGGTGCCAGATAGGCTGGTGATCTGCTGATCTTGTGGGATTTTCATTCACAACAGTTTACTCAGAATGGTGCAATAAAGAAAAAACATCCAGTGAGTGTCAGTTCTGCAAATGGAAATGCCTCATTTACATTTCATTTATGGCATTTGGCAGACGCCCTTATCCAGAGCGACTTACAATTATCTCATTTATACAACTGAGCAGTTGAGGGTTAAGGGCCTTGCTCAAGGGCGCAGCAGTGGCAGCCTGGCGGTGCTGGGATTTGAACTCTCAACCTTCCGATCACTTCCCCTCGTTGATGAGAGAGGTCAGTGGAGAATGGCCAGACTGGTTCGAGCTGACAGAAAGGCTACAGTAACTCAGATAACCACGCTGTACAATTGTGGTGAGAAAAAAAGCATCTCAGAATGCACAACACGTTGAACCTTGAGGCGGATGGGCTACAACAGCAGAAGATCATGTCGCGTTCCACTTTTGTTAGTCAAGAACAGAAAGCTGAGGCTGCAGTGGGCACAGCTTCACCAAAACTGCACAGCTGAAGGCTGGAAAAACGTAGCCTGGTCTAATGAATATCAGTTTTTGCTGAGGCACACAGATGTAGAGAATCAGAATTTAGCACAAACAGCATGAATCCATGGACCCAACCTGCCTTGTGTCAACAGTCCAGGCTGGTGGAGGTGGCGTAACGGTGTGGGGAATGTTTTCTTGGCAGACTTTGGGCCTGTTAACACCAGTCAATCATCACTTTAATGCCACAGCCTATCTGAGTAGTGTTGCTGACCATGTGCATCCCTTCATGGCCACAATTTACCCGTCTTCTAATGGCTACTTCCAGCATGATAATGCACCATGTCACAAAGCAAAAGTCATCTCAAACTGGTTTCATGAACATGACAATGAGTAAAGTATTCATTGGCCTTCTCAGTCATCGCATCTGAATGCAGTAGAACACCTTCGGGATGTGGTAGAATGGGAGATTCACAGCAGAAAAGTGCACCTGAAAAATCTGCAGGAATTGTGTGATGCAATCATGTCAATATGGACCAGAATCTCAAAGGAATGTTTCCAACATCTTATTGAACCCATGTCATGAAGAACTGAGGCTGGGAGGCACTACCCAGTATTAGTGTTCCTAATAAAGTGTACGGTGAGTGTATATTTGAAAGTATACTAAATTAGAACACAAAATACGACGCAAAAATGAAGATCACAAATTCGCCACCAATATTTCTAACTTTGTCTGATTATTTAAATGCCTCATAAACGTAGTGAACATGACCAAATATGAACTGTGTAACATTTTGCGCGTGTGCGCGTGTAAGAGAGATAGAGAGAATGTCTAGCCAGTTCTCTTCACCGATATTGGCATTGCACGGCTGCACTCCCCCTTTTTAATTAACAAACTTCTGGCCTGTGTCTGTGTGTGTCTATGTGTGTGGCAAAAGATTCAGATTACTGAGGACCTTTTCATTCAATTTATTCCCTGCTTCTGCTCCCACTGTTATTACAGTGGCACACTAAAAATCCATGCAGTCAAGTGATATTTTTGGAGGATTACAGAATCAGTTGATACTTTGTACTAGAGCTGAATGCTGGCATTGTTTAACAAGAGGCAATGCAGCACTGGGCACTAAAACTGGAAGCTGAATGAAGATTAAAATTTCAGAGGGTCTTAGGGCAAATTAGAAATGCAAATGCCTGATGTTAAGCTACTGTTGCTTTGTACAGTAACAGAAGAAGCGGTTCTATGCTGTAAACGTCTATCACGGATGGCATACTGGGATTCTGTTACCTGTTGCTCCCTTGTTGTTCTATGCTTGTATGTATTACTTTCTTTTTATTGCTGTTACTGTGTATTACTTTCATTAGTAAAAGTAGTTTGACCAACTACTTCCAACCCTCATGTTTTATTGCGGCTTGCTCTGTGTTCAGGTGTGTTTAGCTTGCATCTACACACTTTCTACACACTTCTTCTATTGTCATTTGGTGGAAATTCATTCTTTCAGCCATTTTAACAGCTCTGCTTTTGTATTGTATTCTACCTCCCTTGTAAATCACTTTGGATAAACTCAGCTGGCATCCGCATAAAACATAAAACTCTACAAAGGTGCCAGAAATTACAATGAAATAAATCCAAGAAAGGATTTTTATTAGTCATTTTGGTATAGTAAAACATTTTTTTAAACCGTTGTAAACACTTATGAGGCGTGGAAGCACTCACATTGTAGACAGAAGACTTTGCATTCCAGTAAAACAGCTCCACTGTGGTTGTATCTTTCAGAAATGTGATGCTCTCAATGTAAAACCTGTCAGAGAACACATGGCAATTTAATTCCCGGATGTTTGATCAGATACGCACAGATTTCCACACTTCCGCAGCTGAAATAAATTCTCCTATAGCATAAATATCATGCACAATCAGAGATAAATATAATAGTCCTCTAACTTCCCTTTAAAACATATGGTATGTTGCACAATAGCGCCATCTAGTAGATGTGTCATGTCCTACTCATATCTGTAAGAGATGCACGAGTTGAAATGTCTACACTCACCTAACGTGGAATTTGAGCTCGAGTGGTCCAGTCTTTTTGGAAAAGTTGTGCTCTAGTACTCTCCGGTTCAGCTGCAGCCAGCTAGTCTGACCACTATGAAAAGAAATGATTTATTCACCGTACATCACACACAAACCAGTGCAGTAAATCATCACGACTTGCATGCAGTCAGTTCTAACTGACTACACGGACATTCTCGCTCATTTAGGCTGGTTACTCGTTCATTTTTTATGCCTGCTATAATTTGTCATGTTATTACTCTTCCTTTGTTCATATCATCATCACAATAACAGCCACAGAAGAAGCTCACAGACCGATAGATAAAGACAAGTTACTTTGAGTTATTTACTTGTTTCAGATACGTACATACACAGCCACACACACACACACACACACACATATATAGCTACTAAAGTACTTATATCTAGTCAATTAAAACGTATTCACATAATAGCATAAAGTTTCATGCAGTGAGCACGCTTACTTCGTGTCAGTGTAAGAAATTCCAAAATACTCCTTCTCCTTCAGGCTGAAATGGGACGAGACCATGTCCAAGAGGTCTCTAGACAGCAGTTTTGGCTGAAGGAAAAAAAAAAAAAAAAAAGGAAAAACAGGCTGCTACTAATAATATTTTGTGATGAACAAACCTATTTTTTTTCATCCCCTAATTTTTTTTTGACACTTTTAACAGTGTGCTATTGAAAGTCTTAGTAATACAGCACAAGCGCTCACACACAATGTACACTTCTAAAACCTTGTACAAAGTTTTTAAAGCCTCACCTGGACCAGCAGTTCCAGCTGTCTGTCATCCAGCAGAAGCACCTGACACTGCCGGCCCTCCGTCATCTTAAAAAAAAAAAGAACAGACTGTGTTTTGACCAATAGAAAGGTATGATGGCATTTAATGTTGATGGCATTTGATCTTGGCTTATCTCTGTATACTCTCATGTGATCTTTGAATACCAACCTGAGACAGAGACATGAAATAGGTGCAAACTAGATTTACAACTAATCTAATAAGTTAAGGACGCTGTGAGGGGAACCTTGTCCAAATTTTGCCTTTCAGAACATCGAGTGTGTGGACATATCGAACTGATTCACCACTGGTGTGATTAACAGTAGTGCGCTCAGCTCAAACGTAATTCTGAGTGAATTTTTATAAAATGTTTATTAATACTCCAGGATACATAATGAAGGAGATCAAGCCAAGTCCATTTTTACTAACTATCCCTTTTATTAACACAAGGACAGTGCGACAAAATGCAGCCAAGACCACGACAGAACATGTAGGAAAATACGGGAGGTACAAATTATTGTCACAGTGTACGAGAAGAATAAGTGCAAAAGTCAAATAATAAATACGCTACCTTGTGTGCAACTGCTAACTAAACACTCCACAGAAGAGGATCAGCACAATTTACTCTGCAAATTGCTTTTGAAAGGTTTTAACGGTTAAGATTGATGCTACCACCATCATTTTTGAAGTTATATTCTATCGCTTTGTTTTTGTGTTGTAACTACTGTTTTTTTTTTTTTTGCTTTGTTTGTACCAGCAGTAGAAGCACCATATGAATGTAGCTGTATATATTAAACAGACATACCCAAACATAGCATCTAGGGTACAAAATAACCAGACGCCTTGCGCCACCCATTCTGTACAATGTACAAATGTACAGTGCGCAAAAAAAAAAAAAAACTAACCTCACACCAACCGCAGGTTTAACCTTCACGTCTTGTCATATGAATGTTGTTACAAATCTGCAGGCAAGCAACCATGTTAGAGGAGAAAGTTTCCAGACATGCTTCCATCCAAATGGACTGCATATTTTAAAAAGTGTGTTACCAACAAGTCAGCAAAGAAAATGTGCTTCGCCTTCTGTTATGGGACTAATTCGAAAAAAAAAAAGGAGCAACAAGATTACATTATTAAAAGAGCTCCAGCCAAACACACAGTCATTAGAATGGTAGAGTACACTTAGCATGTGGTTTATTCAAAGACTCCTTCCACCCATTTATCATTCCACCTTTTTGGTGATACAACCTTTCCACCTTATACAAACATAGTTTTTCATAATATCTAGGTTTTTTTTGGGGGGGAATTTTCATTTAATTTTTATAATGCAAAAAAAAAAAAATGTATAAAAGCAAGTGAATAAGACCTCACTAGAAAAATCATTGCTGAAAAGGTTACAATAGCATCGTTCATAGATACACAGACACGCAGACATATTAAATGAATAAGTCTGCTTTATGAAATCAAGCTCTGTGAATACGGCGTAATATAAGCCTAAGTCCAAGTGTCACAGCCGCCTAGAAATTAAGGCTGCAGCAAACACGATCGACGCGTACCAAGAAACTTACTTCCCCCTGATGGAAAATCTGGATACCTACCCATACGCACCCACACATACAACACACGCAGCCAGGACAACGCACACCCGCAACAAGGGCTGGAATAAATTACGCTGATGTAAACTTGACTCTGTAAGAACTCATTGTCCTCTTTAAAAAAACAAAAAAAAACACCACCACAGAAATGTTTTAATCATCCTCTGTGATGGTTTTTCTCTTACACAAATCGTGTGGAGACGTATTGCAATCAAATAGAAATTACGACGTTAGCCACTCTGTTTGACAGACACAGATTGCCTGTTTGTCTCAATGTCTTCGTCTTCATATGGCTTTTAGTAAATCGATACTAACAAGCTGGTTGCGATGTCTCTCGTGACCTTTGTTCAATAAATGAATGAGAATGTACTGAGCTCAGTGGATCAATGTATAGAAACTATGTGCGTTCTGTTAATTAACAGGCACTGCCAAGACGTACATCCGGTTTACACAGACCATCTTTAATAAATGTTAATCCTCTTCACACTTTCAAAGAAATTGATTAGTCCAAAGTATCGTAGTGCTTAGTCAGGATGGCTGCTTTACTATTAGTGCAAATGTTTTAATATGCTGCCAACATGTGAAACTAAGTTCAGATCATATTGCTTTTGTATTACGGCATGTTCGGTTCTTATAAACACGACCATTATTGTGCTTAATCCATCTTAACCAAGAGAATTATTGTCGCTGATAATTACATAAGCGCCATTGTCTAAGCAGGAATTACGCACTATAGTAACCCCTTAAGGGACTTTATACAAGTCTGAATTGAACAACTTTATCAAAGCTGCATTGTAAAGGCAAAACGACACTGAATCACACAACACAACGCTCAAAACACAATAGCATGCCTATAAACCGTACAACGTTACACTGACAGATCTACGTGTATGTTCTTATGTTGTTCTGATCACGGAATAAGGAATAAAACATGAGCAGGCATGCTATTATAGGAAAATAATCAACAACAGGGCGGTGTGATGCAGCCCCCACCACAACAAAAGATTATTTTCCAATCACAGCCCAGCCCGAAGTGTCATAAACTGGTGCTATCTCGTCAGCCTTTCTTTTTCCCCTTCTCTTGCCAAGTTAATAAGACAAAATGCAACTTCTTCCCATGTTGGAGAACTTTCAGCTTTACCTCTGACTGTTACAAAGCGCTGACCCCATACACTCCTTCCAAAAATGCTACACAGATAATCACATACACAATTATACTTTTTAAAAAAATCCCAACATGTGGAGCATTCTCCATGCAAGTCCTTGTGTAAACTGCTACTATAGTAGAACGAGTGTATTAATAGAAACCATGCAGCCAGAGTTACTGTCAGAGCTGCTGTTATAGAAAATTAATCAACACCTTCTGACCAATCAGAATCGAGCATTCAACAGCGCTGGTATAATTAAAAAAAAAAAAAAAATTGTATGCACATGTACAAGTCAAGGATAGAAGTGTCTTTAAGCAACTTCAAGTAGAGCTCTATCTGAAACCACAGATAATTTTTAAATGTCATTTTATTTCTTAATTTGTCTTTTCTAATTTTAGCTACTAACGACTTGCTCTGCATGAAGCATGAACATCCGGCACTTGTATGGCATTTTGTCATTTTAATAAGCATGACAAGAAATTATAGCATTCGACAAAGCCATTAAATGAAAATAATGCATCAGTGTAGATGGAAACTCTTTACCTTGACCAAAAGACAAAGTTCTGAAGAGCTTCTTTCGTAATCCTGGCAGTAATCGTATTGTGTAAGCTCAGTGTGGCCCCAACACCCTACCCCCACTCTATTGTCCTTATCCACCACTCACACTTATCCTTCACTGATAGTGCCTGTTTTGGCCACTATGAATCTGTATGTATTCACTCAGCACAGCAGCTTCATTGTGCTTTTGTCTATCCGTCTATGAGGCAGTGGCTCTGCCTGGTTCAGAGTGGTTTTTGCATCACCAGGGACCACCATGTCACAATGAGAAAGCTAGATCTGGTTGTTGTTCAGTCACAAACCCAGATATAAGTAGAATTTTCTTTTAAGTTGTTAATTATATGCAGTTCTACAACAATCCATTGTTTTTAATGTGTATGTATGTGTGTGTGTGTGTGTGTGTGTGGGTATCCCATGGTTAAAAAAAAAAGGAAGGGGTCATGTGATGTGCACTGGTTATGACACAGAGGTCGACATCCCCTGAGGCCCAATCTCAGGGTTAGAGACTTCAAACAAAGCCCCCTCACAAGTATCCTCACCCCAAGACTGTGTATTTCTCGCTGTAGTCAACGACTTGAGACTCTACAAAAGCCCCAACTAGCTTTACTAATTTTCTTTAATAATGCAATAATGCAGTGTCAATGACCTGAGAATTCTTAAACCTCTACTGATGATAAAAGCAAAAATGCCAGCGACTTCTCCAGCTCTACACTAAACACACAAAGAGTCACCACTGGAGTCATCATGGAACAAATAAAACTGACTGGCAATGACTCAGATCTACCAGCTCCACAAACTACTATAAAGGTCTGACGGCAAACGCAACATCTGGAGAGGCGATTGTCTGGACATACGGATATCCAACCCAAAGTGAAAACTGTGAAGACAAGGAGACACTGGATTACTGTGCGGTGAAATGTGTTCATAGAGAAATATAGAAAGCGTAGGTTTTGAAATAACGTTTAATGACAAAAGAAGTATTCTTTGGTCACTTTAATCAACTGACTTATTAATTCTCCCTTACATAAAAGTTTAAATATCTGCCTGCACTACTGACAATAAAGTTGTCCACACTTTATACCCAGATTTTGATTCACCCAGCAAACCAAAGACTAAAGACACTTCTAAATGTACTAAACAGGGAAATTCCTCACATCATTCCTGTATCTGTGTAATTCATAAGACTGCCTTAACTTCCTTTAGATATAATGTTCTAAAAATGACATTTTGTTCAAATAAACCTTCTTTGGGAAAGGCAAACTGGTCAGTGACATTATTCAAACTGATCTCATGGAAATCAGTTTTTTCTCCACAGAAGCTCTGAGGACCATGAGAGACACATCTCGAGCATCTTCAATCACCACTAATGTTGCATACACCGACCCCCCCCATTCCCTCCAGGCACACTGAAATGAAGAGCATTAACGTATAACCGATGCAATGCTGATGACGCTGTAAACAGTTCAGCTCAATATTTCCCTGTCAAAGACTTACACTAAAGATCACAACACAAATAGTACACTGGAATTCCAGACTCGCCTCAAGTCATTCTCCAAAGAGCTTACCTTGGAAATCAAGCTCAAATCCAGAATTGTAACGATTATGATTAATCTATGAGGCACGCGGGGCTGCCTAATCACAGATTGTGACTCTCATGACCCCGCAGCTGCTGTTGAAAGCTTAGCTCATTACTGTCATACCTGATAAACATCTCCGATATGCCACCATGAATGAATCAACCTCCTACATGGCACCAGTCCATCACTGTAGCATCTTCTAAGCACCTGCTCAGCAACAGTCCATACGAACTGACTCCCAGAAGCCAGCATGTCCTCTATGCCACACAAGAAGCCCAGAGCCATGTTTTTCTGGAGGCAATGCTAAGAAGCAATACTCCTGCGGGAATTTTCCCAACTTAACGGTTACCCAAAAAAAAAAAAGGTTTGGGTCTGGATTATAAGTAGCTGGGCTCAATGCTGCATACACAGGCTCAAATCCAAGACTTTCCCCCTTTGGAGGAGAGAGCTGGAGGGCAGGCCCCAGAGCTTACCCGTTCTGCCCACTTTTCAAACACACACACAAAAACATATACACATGCGGACTCAAAGTATATATACACACACACAAGCAGACACAATGACTGCCCCAGTCTTTCCACTTCGTCCACATAAACAGGCATTGTGGTTTCTTACTCTGTTATTTTCATGTCTTTCCGAAGCCTCTCACTCAAACGCTGCACTATGGCCAGACGTTAAGTAAAGATGTACATGCACACAAAGAATAGCTGTTTTGCTGCTTGCACTGATTAGCAGATAACGGTGTAGACTGATGACTCCAGTAGCTGCAGTTTATCCAGGCCTTTTTAAAACATGCTGATGTCCTTCTGTACATAATAATGGCTCATAACGTTTCTACGCAGTGGTTTTATTTGATGTTTCGGTGCTGAGCAAATGGGCCTGCTTAAGAGATGCTTTACATTTTGAAGATGCTTTATGTCGGTTTCTGAGCGTCCACAGGGTGCCATTTCCTCCAGGCGTCAGACGACTCCACCCGGTATATTCCAAAGGAAATCCTTTTAAAAATAACCTTTAGTTCGTCCATCCGTGACATGAGGGTGGCACTAGCACAACACGGCTCTGTCTGCACTTTGACTTTGGAAAATATTGTACAAGGGACTTGGGAAAAAAAAAAAAAAAAAAAAGACAGCATATTTGCATATGTGGATAGTCCCACATGGAAAATCTAAAAATTTGCCTCGCCATTTGCTTCAGTGGATAACCTCACCTAGATCCTGAAGAGTTGGACCTAAGAATTGCTGCTGTTGTTATAAAGACATTCCTGTGCTTATTCCAGGTCTCCCTTTCACAATAGACTCATACTGGACATCCTTTCAATACACTATACAGTATGATTTGACTTTATAGTATACAGTTGTAGAAGAGTAATGATTTATAATCCCACTGTCCGGTGTAGCCAAGGGTTCCCTTTCCTCTCAAAGGTTCTTCCGCATGTTGTCTCAGGGAATTTGCCGCTGTCACCTCTGGCTTGCACATTGGGGATCTAAAGCTACATCCAGATTTCTATAAAGTTGGTTTGTGACAATATCTACTGTTAAAAGCACTATGCAAATAAAGTTGAATTGAACTGAATTGAATATTTATCCATCAGCTCAAGGAACTGGGAACTTCATGGGAAGATAAACTTATATTTGAAATATATATTCTTTCTGATTTATATGTGTGTGTGCTCGAACTCTTGCTATTGGATTCAGATAAAGAAATGATATATAGTCTCATATACAAGAAGACCAACACACAAGACAGCTGACTTGTGTTGCAGCTGGAAACCCATTTCCTCCCAGTTTGTTTGTGAGAAAGCAGTCTCCCAGAAAGATGATGTAGGGGAATAAGGAACTAAAGTAGACACGTGCACGTGCACTGCTGTGTAGCTCCTGACTTCACATGATTCATATGTTTGTGAAATAAAAAAAGAACAGATCCAAGTGGAAGTAAAAATAGTGCGACTGAAACTGAGGAACAATCAAGCATCGGCTATAATATACACCACCACTGCTGGCTAAATCAGTGCACCAGGCTGCTTTATGAAACCAGGCCAATCAATATAAAAGAACTGCAGCAACAGGTCTAATTTGATTTGCCCTAAATTGGATAATAACCCAGCAACCGCTACCATACAACTCGAGCTGGGTATAACAGTATTATAAACAGGGTTGAAGAGTAGCTTTCATTCACTGCTATCTTCGCTAATAGAGAATGAAAGATTTTACCATCTAGGATGACCATAAAAAGCATTTCTGTCATTTTATTAACAGCATTTTAATTCGTAATACATAACAAAAGTTAAATTGACACAACAAAAGTTACTTAAAAGCATGTTGTATCATGTATCTTAATATACTGTTTTACACATATAATTACATTTAGTAGAAAATTCATGATGCAACAATGCTAATTAATTACATATATGGCATTTCTGGCTATGGGCTACCAATCAGAAGGTTGTTAGTTTAGATCCCACCACCTCCAAAGCTGTCGCTGTTGGGTTCTTGAACAAGGCCCGTAATCCTCATTTGCTCAACAGTATCCTGTCTCTAAGTGATTTTGGAAAAAAGTCAACCAAATGAGTAAATGTAAACGTGCACAGGTCTGTACCTCACTGTACCTGTACCTGCACATTCCACTGTCTGTCTTCTGGCTTGTCACACTGTCACACGGAGACAATGACCCGACTTGTAACCCGAAGGTGAACCTGAAGGTCGTGGGTTCGAGTCTCAGGTCCAGCAGGGACTGTAGGTGGGGTTAGTGAATGACCAACGCTCTCTTCCACCCTCAATACTATGACTGAGGTGAGACCCTTGAGCAAGGCACCGAACCCCCAACTGCTCCCCGGGTGACGCAAAAAAAAAAAAAAAAAGGCTGCCCACTGCTCCGGGTGTGTGTTCACTACTGTGTGTGCGCACTTGGATGGGTGCACCATACTTCGCCTCAGAGGAGAAGGAAGGGAAAAAAAAAAAATCTACTCTGGCACAACAATAAATAAGGTAGAATAATGGAATGTGTTTTTTTGCACTTAGTGGAATGCACAGAAAGGCAGGTTATAAGCTTCAGCAGGTTTAAACACGCCGCTGTGTCTAAACCAACACCAGTCGTTAAGTTCAGGATTCAAACACAGGAACAGGGGATCAAAACAAGATCTACCCTGAAACAGGTTAGGGTTTTGGGGAGAAGCTCTTATTTCCCAATTGTTAATCAGGACTGACATTCTGGGACCCCGGGACGGTGTAGATCTCTGTCACCATTAGATACGGCATATCATTTTGACCACGATAGTTACCTCCTCTAATAGTTAAACAACCAGGCATCTATCAGATATCAAATTTAATTTATTGGGTAATGATAAATACACCGAGCTGTCGTCTTATTAGGTCCAGCTCATTTTTATGTACTCATTGGTACGAACACTGTGCCTGATTCACTTGTACCAGTGGCACACACACTATACACCTACCATGTCATGCTGCACTGTTCTGCTGAGAACAGTGTATTACCCAGATAATATCTACATAATGCTGGGCATATGATGGTCCCATTCCCTATATGAAATATAAGTATACATATAGCAATTGGATCAGGGAAAAATTGATGTTGCACAGCATTATATTGCACAAACAACTTCACATATCTGCACTTTATTCCAAATATAGTCATATTGTTGCTGCCGCCTGTCTTTTATACCCCTTATCTTTTTCCTTTTCGACCTGTATACAAGTTCTGGTTTATGTAAATTCTATTTTATGTCACGGACGGTCGAAAAAAGCATTTCAGTGCACGTCGTACCGTGTCTGGTTGTGTGTGCGACCAAGAAAATTTGAATTTGAATTAGGTAATGAGTGCAGGTATAAGACACTCTAAGCCTGTATTCTAGCTAGTGTATCCAAGTATAGACATTTGCAGGATGTTAATTAACACAGGAGCAAACCAAGTGGACTACTGCCAACGCTCTTCCTGATCACTTGGGACGTATTTGAGTCCATTCATTCAGGTGTTTGGAATTAGAGCGGATCTCTGTCTCGGCGTTCCAGCTTTCCAGGGTGAGAAACAGTGTGTGGAGAAGGAGGAGCAGGAAAGGGCCCGCGTGCTTCAGTACAAAATGAGCTTGTGTCAGCCCTCTGAGGTTCAGCTTGTAGTCGCAGACAACACAGTAGTGAACATAGACCAAAACAAAACACACCCACATCCCCAGCTCACAGACTCTGCAAGGCACTTATCCTAAACACACACACACATACACACAAAGTACCTCCAGGTTGGAAGTATACCCTACTGTTCTTCCAAAACTGAACCCTGTGCTTTAAGTTACACCAGTGAAAAATCTGTGTATTTGACTAAACATTAACTAACTGAAACAATAAGAGTAACAAGTTCAGTTGTGACCATATACAGTCAGCTCGTGAATTACTGGCAGCCTCATATACACAAAGAGAGATTCTGTACTGAGAGGTGAGAGGTCAGGAGATTCCTTGCTCTGTGTTCTTCAGATGATCGAAATGGATGGAGCATGGAAATTGAATTGTGTATGTTTGAATTATATATGTCATTCAATAAAATTCTTTTTGTGGAGCATTTAATAAATATATATTTTGTGCCAATATTTTATAACTCCCTAGGGGTAATATTTGCCTTCAAACCATATAAATCAGAACCCGAAATACTCGAACATTCCATGTGAAAGAACTAAACTTTTATAATAAATATGCTCGAGAGAACTATAATACATGCAACTATAAATATTACAGGCATCATGGATTTACTGTATATGCTATGTCTAACACTAACCGTGGCATAAAATAAACACAAAGCATTAGAGGTTGAGGAGGAACGCTGAACAGATTGTCCAGTACATCTGTCAGCTCTCGCCCCTATTTTTGTCTAGTATTCCTGCTTCAGCTTGGCAATTCATGATGACCTCACACCCTGACTCACAGTACTCTAGTGTCATCTGCGTGACCTCTGCATTGTGAAGACTCGTACATCAGGGGTTGTACAGACATATCTTTTCACTGTAATAGCGATTACTCTCCAGGCGAGATACTGCTAACCCTTAAGCGCTTATTGTCTGGTTTTCAACTGCATGTTGTTTTAGAGAACACCCACAATGCATTGCTCAGCCAAGAATCTACTCTGATTGCACAGACTAAGGCAGTAGAGGGCTTAAGGCTTCAGGAAATCAGGAAATGATGGGTACTAAAGTTGTTTTTTTTTAATATATTAGTCATTAATTTATATCGTTTTTATATATTTATTTCTTTAAGTGTAAATTTGTGTTACATGTGTGAAGATCTCACAGAGGTGAGAATGAATCAGAGCTAAGGCTCACACAGACCCGATGTGCAAGCGGCTGTCGGATAACCAACATCCACGCATTACACACAGATAAAGGCTCATGTCCCAAGTCCAAGCTGACTGACTACAACCTCCGTTTGTCTTGCTAAAGCACGGGCACCAGCTAAAGTGCTAGTGTGATCACTTTGAACTACAGATCACTCAATAATCTACAGTTTATTACATAAAAAATATCACATTAAATAAAACATTGGATAGGGTTGAATTAATATTAATCATGTTCAGTCCAATAGCAATCTCCACTCTCTAAGCCTCATTTTATTGGTGCTTATTTTGTAATCTTACTGGAGAAACATTGTCATTGAAATAAACCATGGGTTCACCGAAGGAAGCAAAAACAAGTCTGATAAAAAAAAAAAGACAGGAAGAAAGGTTTCAGCAGCACAGTCAGCCCCTGCTTTGTGAGTCCCGACAGCATGTCTGGCCCTGCCACTACTGAACCATTGAGATGTCCATTTGGACTAAGATTTGGGGTTTTGCTGCTGGCACTGGGTTACAGAGCAGCACCCCACAGAGCTGTCTTTGAACAGTGGTAAACAGTGTGAGTGTGTGTGTGCCTAACACAGATGCCACAGAGCAGAAGGCGGAGGTAAACGATGCCACTGTCTAACGTCACTTGCATGCTGTCTGTCTGCCCCCACTAATAAGGTCTCTGAGGGACAGCACAGATGCTGAGCTGAATAGAGAGACAGAATAGAGAGGAGAAGAAAAGGGGTGTTGGGTTTAAATATCACATGCAATAGATGACCAGCATGAATAGATTCCCTTAGCTTCACTGCATGGGCCAAAATGACCTGAGGGGGAATGTACCATTTTCTAGTGTTAGGCTACACAACTGGGTAAGGCATTTTTTTAACCGTATACAGTTAGGTCCGGAAGTATTTGGACAATGACAAGTTTTTGTGATTTTGCCTACATACACCACCACAATGGATTTGAAATAAAACAATCCAAATGTGATCGAAGTGTAGACTTTCAGCTTTATTTTAAGAGGTTCCACAAAAATATGGCATTATTCTGAGTTTCCTCCCTGGAGATGCTTTGCCAGGCCTTCACTGCAGCCACCTTCAGGTGCTGCTTGTTTGTGGGTC
>CM075004.1:7812491-7860347 GCA_037576675.1 Pangasius sanitwongsei | reverse complement strand
AAATACCTTTGAGCCCCTGAAAATGGAAGTACTTTGCTTAAAATGGCTGTAATTCCTAAATGGTAAATGCTATATTTGTGTGGAACCTCTTAAAATAAAGCTGAAAGTCTACACTTCGATCACATCTTGGTTGTTTTATTTCAAATCCTTTGTGGTGGTGTATAAAGGCAAAATCACGAAAACTCTGTCACTGCCCAAATACTTCCGGACCTGACTGTATATGGATAATACGGATAATAGTTTTTTTGTATTATTACAATATTGACAAAAACACACATAGACATTAAGTAAGAAATACTCTACTGTGTAACTCTAAGACCAGGAGAAGACATGGGCATGGAGCAGCTGTTAAAAATTTAAGTGCCAGCAAACACTTCAACTGGTTAAAACACTTCAGGTGTTGCATTACTACAAATCATGTTCGGTTCCCCGTGACATCACTGGATACCAATACAATTACAAGTATGCATGGTTTTATTGAATCATAAGAACGGTATGTTTCCTCAATACCTAATTTGAATGCCTACTTCGTCACTCAGGCAATGTAGAAGGTGGAATGATACTTGGTGAGAGGGCGGCAACACACACCACGATAGATTTCCTGGTTATGCTCAAACATATGTAGTAACATATTAATGTATTCTTAAATGGTGTATTAATCTGTGATAACTAATGAGGCAAAAGCAATTCTTACTAACGGACTCATACTTTTCGATCCATCCCATCACCAATCTCAATTCCTAACACATTTCTGTTCTTTTATTTTATATCCATATATCAATATGTTATTTACAAGTACTGTTTGTATGTTCCTCTATCCTCCTTCCTGCTCCTCGACATGCTGATGGAATGCTATTTGGAAATAAGGAAGTGTTGTACAAACACCATTCAATACTACGCAACACCTCTGTTACAACGCAGCATGCTTATTTAACTGCTACGATACTATATGGCATCAACCTCGCTAACTTTTAACTAATTTTAACCTGATTAAATTTACTCTCACTGGATTAGATTTAAACACAACAGGCTGCTAAGAGAAGGAACCCTCCCATTAACATTCATATTTAATAAGCTCTTGGGAGGCTCATGGAAAGAATACGGCAAAAGACGCAACAAATCTGTTTCATTACTGTATGTTAAGATACGAACAGAATAAAAAAAAATAAATCAAATATCAGTTTTAAAATTTTTCATTTCCCTTTCTTAATATGATATACTATTATAAATGATCTTTATAATTGTTTCCAGTCTCTTTAGTATCATCTAAACAACTTTTGGACCCTCTCAGTTGTTATATTCACCTCATCATTTTTTCCTAATATATCAGTGATGTTCAAACATATCTTCTGCCAGATGTCCAACACTGCCTTTTCATTAAATCATGTCTTTTCAAATGATTTTTTTTTCTGTTTTTATCTTTTGGATTGCTGTTTTCTTGTTGGAGGATACACCCATGTTCCATTGTTAACTCTGAATCATTATCTCTGAATCATTATTTGTAGACACTTTCTAAAACAGAGAATGTGCCAAAGTCATATGGCAGACCGGTTTGTATTTACTTCAGCCTACATCTGAAATTCCTTGCTCTTTTTGACATGAGCGTTGCACGCCCATTAGTTCATAGTCATCACCTTTCTCCAAACCTACTCTTCACCTCAGCATCCCCAAGTCAATCACACTGTCTATAGGGGTCAGCTGAAGAAGACAGGTATCGGAGTCCCAGACGTTCAGAGTTTGGGAGCAGTGGTGTGGGTAGCACACACTTCGAGAGCATCGGGTTGCAGCTCAAGCTCAGGTCATATTGGTAGTGTGACTGACACCATTGTGCTGACACAGGTCATTTTCATTAGCAAATGAAGCTATAACATGACACAGTGCTTTCTTTAAGCGCAATGAAAGATGGCAGAAGAACACAATACACCTCAACACATACAGACTAGGCCTGAGACTGCTGTAATGGTACACCATACACAGCAACAGCATGTTTACACAAGTTTCTATCCAGTATAATTCTTTTTTAATTAGTATTTTAGCAGTATAATAACATTTTTAGCCTTTTCAGTCTTTTTTTTTTTTCCCATCCAGCCCTGTGTGCAACTGCAATATCATGGATCAGATGCACAGTGACATTTGCAGATGGTAAAATGTGATGGTGCAATTGTGTAGATAGAAATCTCACACAACAGAAGAAGGGCTGATTCATAGCAGGAAATCCTGTCTCATCACCTCTCTGGATATTCACCAGAAGAGAATGCACAGGTCATAGGGCGTTGTGAAATTCTCTTCTCTGAACTGAATAAAAGTTCCAGCTGGGTTGAACTCTATATCGGGTAATCACCTTCTGTTGAAAGGCTGGAATGGTTACCTAGTTCACTTTGATTATAAATTAACTACAATCTGGTGCCCAATGAGGCTGTCAGACACAGATGACCTCTTTGTTTTGAGTCTCTTCTCAGAGTTAACCAAGGCACACACACTGTCCTTGTCAGCTGAAAGGTCTAGGTCTGTGAAAAAGGCCTCCAGGGTATTAGTCAAAGTTGCAAATAAAACCTACAATGGAGACCACATTAAAAGAGTTGGATTTCAATTCTTGTCACATGCTCTTGACAGGACAACCATATAACGTTGTGGCCCTGACCTGTAAACTCTATTTAGAGAAATCTCTATCGCTGAATTCTGGGAAACCTTGCCCAAAAATCTTGTGAATGAAGCCAGTTTGACAAACAAATGCAGCAATAAATGCAGTCGGTCTACCTAGTTAAGTGTGCCGTCTCACAATGTTATCAAGTTTTTGGATAGTTGCTTGCCATAGCGAAACGTACTGTACATAAGACTAATAATTTTAGTTTGTAATCAGATATTATCAAATGTCCATGATGCTCCTGTGCTGTCACATTGTCAAAACAGAGGAAAGCTCTTGCACACTCTTTACAGGTGTCAACAGCCAAAGATAAAAAAAATATATATATACATATACAAACAAACAGGCAGCAACAATGATGTACAGTGGCGCTGTTAAATTTCTGTTGAATTGACTGAGCTAAAACAGCGAATGGTCAAAATACCAGCTCTTCTTCCAACCAAAGCCCTGTGTTTCATTCAGTCTTTGGCTTTTGACTCACCCCACAGTCTGGTCTGACTAACGGTGAGATTATACAGCAGTGTGAAGTGGCCACAAGACTTTGGCCAGAGATCCTGACACTTCTGCACGCTTCTTTTCCCCTGATTCACACACACACACACACACACACACCGGCTCAGACAGACACAAGGGAGTACAGGAAAAGGGAGGAGGGATCCTCTATCTCACTCTCACTCACTACAGTTTACCTCTCCTCCCCCACATTCAACTAGGCCTATTCATCTGGGACTTTGCACTTTACCCACGCTGCTCTATTGATTTCTGCCGTTTCCAGACTGTAGGTCATGACTGCTCCCTGGTGCCCTTCTGTTTCTATATACTCCGTGCTAATGTCTCTCTAGAGAGGAAACACACGCACAAATACACACACAGAGCCGTGGCAGACATCTAACCCATCAGCAATGACCCATCCTTCTGAGGCAAGTCACTATGGAATCAAATTAACAGTCACTATTATTCAGACTCCGCAGTGGCATTAGGTGTATATGCGTGTTTGTACGTGTGTATGCGCGAGCGCGAGTGTGTGATGGATGGGGTAATTACTGAACAAATCATCTTCAATTTTCCCCTCTAGCGCGTTAGATGAGCAGCAGGGAAGCTACAGTGTGCTGTATGAAACAGAACGGCGTGCTTTGTTCTCGGGCCCTTCTGCCCGAGATTTATACGGATAAATAAATGAAGTAAAAAAGATGCCAGAAAAGCAAACACCTGAAGCTCTATACGAACGGACTAACCTACCACTCCGAAAGGCCAGAAGGCTTGAGGCTACTGTAGCTACATTGCACATTTGCTTTGATTCTCAGAAGAGGCAGTGAAACCTGTTTCGAAGGCAGCTCCAAGAACGTAAACCAGGAAAAAGAAACAGTGGAAAACTTAAAAGGATCAGCCATAAATAGACATCAGAGAGCAACAAGTAACAAAGCAACAAAGACTTGCAGCATATTGTGAACGTTTGGTCTGTTTAGCTGCATTACAAGCAACCAACTTTCCACTGCAGACTTGCGTTTATTTGCACGGCACAACACAAACGGCCAAAAAAGGCAATGCACTGAAATCCATTAGGTAAATAATGGATTTCATTGGGGAATGCGCAACCTTCTGGGGATTTATTAACAAATGTGGCATCTATTGTTCTGGAAACGTCCCTGTCAAGAGAGGGATCCTGCAACAGCAGAGAGCACTTGAAGCATCTGCCATCATATCCCCCCCCAACCCACACACACGTGTGCATGAGGTGAACGAGTGTGTCACTGTGAATTAGCCTGGGAGTCATTTGAGCGACTAATGCAACTCAAGGGTCTCACAGATGTGGGAGGGTATTAAGAAAAATGTTCATGTGTCTATGATAACATTGAAAATCTGTCTAATCAACATGGCCTACAAAAACAGCAGCTGTATTTTACTCAAAGTCAAATGTCTGGTTATTAGATGTAGACACATATTGAAACACAAAAGCAACTTCCATGTACGTCATACAGCAGGGAATAAGTAAAAAGCTTTCTGCAGCCTGTTCTTTATCATGGGAATAAGAGCAAAAAATATGCTGTTCATAAACTTCTCATTTTGGAGTATTGGGTGGATGGAAATGTAGATGTCATGATGTTTCTCACGAGTCAGAGACTGTTTGTTGACCTGACTTACACCACAAGGTGGTCATTTCTATGTAAAGCAAGCACAAACCAACAGCCCCAATGATATGCAGCAACACGGTTACTTTTATCTTCACAAATTACTCGACGGCTTACTATAACTGCGACCCACTCCTCTTGTTTTACACTCCTGCCATAGGACCACATTGTCCACCATCACTGACATGCATTTAGAGCTCATAACGTGGCCCAGGCACACTTTAACTGATTTGCTTTAACTGACTTCTCATTTCCGTGTCCCTTTTTTATGCCACTCCTGCTGTGACCACTGGCTACAGGGGCTTCGAATTGATTTCCATTCTAAACCTGAAAGCCTTCTGCAGTTTCAGTAACAGACACTGACTTTTTCAGCTCTCCAAACCTCAAAGCCACTCAAGCTTCCATGCTGACGAAGTCTGTATAAAGAAATTAGAAAACACACTGTGAGTAGTGAGCTTTTCAAATCCTGATTCTACGATAATCTGTTGTCTTTTCACAAGCATGATTGAGATATCCTTTGTGCAGCGCCTGCATTCAAAAACCTGTCCGACGTGATGTCACTATAAATTTGGCCAGATTAGTCATCACAACCCGGACTGGATTTACAACTGTATCATATGACAACGTTCACTAATTGTAAATGCGCGAAAGAAAATGCCTGAAATGCAGAAAGAGTGAAAATGGCAAGCGGAGTGGCATCCAAAGTCAAATCCTCTAACAAATAACACTGAACAGGCTGAATAAGGCATATAGTAAAATCTAGGTACAAAAGGTTGGCGCTTATTTTTTTATTTTTTATTTTTTTAAACATTAAAAGCATGACTTCTCTATGTGAGACCATGAATGTAGCATGAGAGTCAAATGACTCTCATGTGTGTTGGCTGGAATTCAATCTTTTGTGTCTGTTAATAGCTTTATTGAATTGGAACAGCTGACCGCATTAAAGGCAACTGAACATCCGAGACTAACAATCAGCACAATGCCTGTCTGCTTTTGTTCTGTTTGTTTGTGTGTGTGTGTGTGTGTGTCTGTGTGTGTGGTGTGGTGTGTGCTCTTTTCATGATCAGTACAATACCAGCCTCATTACAAGGCTGCATGAAATGTAAGGAACAATATGTCTGCCCTCAAGTAATGCATCACCTGTTAATTCACAACCCAATCCCTATCTGACGAGAGACTTTCTCTTTCCTCTCCTGAAGCGTGTGTACTTCTCTTGCACGCCTCCAACATCGTCTGCTTCAAATATCCCAATCCTGTCTACCACTTTGCAGAAAGATCAGCTTTATTAGATGTCAGGGCACCGGTCTAAATCTGGTCTGCAGTCTGTCAGCTTCAGACATAGCCCGGATGTCACATGTCCTCCGTTCTCCCATTGTTTGTCTTTCCCAGGAAACGGGAAGTTCACCACCACGGCCAGCAACACTGAAGGGAAACGACGGGCTTTCTGATAGAGCTGGGTCTTTAAAAACTCTCCTTTCAAGACACCCAGACCAAAGGTTTAATCAGCACCTACCATGTGTCATTACAGGAAAACAAGAGCATGCATGTCTCCTGGTGCACCACAGCTTTTTTCCTTGAGATTTCCCAAGCACTCTATGATTGACAACCTGGCATGAGATGTTGTTTTTTTTTTTTTTTGTTTTTTTTTTTAATGAGCTACTTTAGGAACACTGTCATATTTCAGATTCAGATCTGTTATCAGATCCCTTCTCTGTGTCTGATCTGTCTGATCCATTTCACAAGAATGTGAGAAACCCTATACTGGAAGAGTAAGTCAGGCTTTTGTGTTAAGTTGTGTCATTGTGTTATCTTTCCCAGGTTCAGTGTGATCATAAGTAAGGCTGAAATATTAGTTTTAATAAGACTAAGCACTGGTAGAACTGTGTATATTATTACACGTCAGTATATTGATATGAAAAGAGCATTAACAGGACAAAAAGCGAGGAAGTTAACACAGTTATCCTGCACTCACAGCTACAGAACAGCAAACACACAAGACAAACCTGGTTAAAGTGTCTCGTTTCTGGGTAAACAGGAGTAAAAGTGGGTGCAGTGAACAGTACAGTACCTCTCAGTGTTACTGCAGCCCAGCCTCAGGTTCCCAGTGTTGTCTTCCTACCAGAAGCCACTTCGCCCTACTTTACACTACAGCCACATGTTCAGTGCGGAATAAGAACATGAAACAGGAAGAATGAAGTCATTAATGTTGAAGTTGTAAGCGAAAAACGCAGCGCGAACAGATAAACCTTCTTCCCGGTCGCTTTTTTTTTTTTTTTACCCCCCCGTGTTGTCGTTGTTGTCAGGACGCAGGAGAGCTACCGCCGCCACGGTCGCGTCCCATTCACACAAAAGCGCACTTCCCCTCCGCCCCCTTTACCTTCACACACACACACACACACACACACACACACACAGACCAGCCCACGCGGCAACCCGTTCTCCTATCCTGACTGAGCGACAACAGCTCGCGCCAGCATTAAAAACAATATTATAAATGAATTAGAGTAGAGAAGTAGGAGGGGCTACGGTGGCTTAGTGGTTAGCACGTTCGCCTCACACGCGGAAGGGTTGCAAGTTCGAGTCCCACCTCTGCTGGGTGTGGAAGCCTGCATGTTCTCCCAGCATCCTTTAGGTTTCCCCCTGTCCAAAGACATGGATTACAGGCTAATTGGCATTGTGCAGCTTGCACCCTGTGATGGGTTTGTGCTCCACATCCAATGGGATAGGCTGCCATGCAACCTTGTGTAGGATAACACTTTACATTTATGGAATTTGACCCACACGCTTATCCCAAGCAACTTACAGAAGGGCACTGAAGTCTCTATCAGTAAATACATCCTGATGCTGGTTCACGAGGTCAGAGACTAAGAATACCATCAGGATATGCGGTTCAGAAAATGGATGGAAATGGACAGGAAAACCCAACCTGAAAAAAAGTTAAAATGACTGGTTTTGTTGTGTTGGTTGAGCAAAAATCCATGAAAAACCCTGTACAACTAGGTTTAATACACATATTCAGATTTTTTTTCCCCATAAACTTAAAAAGATGAGTTTTGTGAACAATGCATTGCAAGTTCATCCAAAAAAAACCTCTGCAAACTTATTAAATGAGTTATTATTACTATTATTATTATTATTATTATTATTATTATTATTATTTGAGTTAAGTCAATCTCATTTAGGAGCTGCCCTCCCATACAGGCGAAAGCAAATGCCAATTTTGGATTAAAATCTAACCATTTGTTTACTGTGAGACAATGAAGGAAAATGGTCGTTTAGTGATTTTTAAAAGAACCTAGCAAACATGTTTACTGTGTATACAGAATTGAGCTTTTGCAGCAGTTGTATATAACTAAAGGTAAACATAAAAAAAACTACTTTAAAAAGAATGAATTATACAGTTTATCGGTTCATTCATTTATTTACTCATTCATCTTCAGTAACTGCTTTATTCTGGTCAGGGTTGTGGTGGAGAGCCTTCTGTGAAGCGGGAATGCTTTCAGTGGGATGCCAGTCTATCGCAGCACACCATGCACACACTCACTCGGACTTAGTAGAAATTTACTGTAGCCAATCCACATACCAGCATGTTTTTGAAGGGTAGGAGGAAACCAGAGAACCCAGAGGAAACCAACACAGCACGAGGAGAACACAGTAACTTCACTGAAAATAAAAAAGGACTATGTGGTCAGTCAGATATAAGAGAATATATTACATAGAGTTTACATAAAAATATTAAGTTTCTTATCAAAACCGTGATTTCACTGGTTATACTAAACTTAATTTAAACAAGTTTCTAATTGCTAGATTGAATTATGTAAATCAATTCACGTAGTGCAAACGCAAACCAATTGTACTATGAAATCTGACGAGAACATTGGCACTGATGTGATCTATAACTAAAGAATTAAATTAAGGTGAATAGTACAGTGGTTAATGTGGCTGTTCCAGCATACCAGTGACCCAAATTCAATCCTCAGCGCAGGCGAGAGCATGGAGTTTGATTTTATTCAGGGATTTTAAAACACACGATCAAATCATCTTCCATGTACGAAACCAGAATGTGTCAGTGTAACTCAGTTCAGTCACGTGGAACTGATGTACACATCTGAATTAAGCAAATTCACTGAGCTTTTTTTTTTTTCTCTCTCAGCGTTGCAGATCATTCAACATGTCCATGTGTAAAAGACAGTCTGCAAGTTTAATATTATATATAATTCAGTGCTAAATTTAAAAAATACTAGCTTTCATGCATGCTCGGACCACTCTGAGGCTCATATTGGCCAAGCAAAAAGTGCATGAAATTTATTAAGTTTAATTTAGAAGACAGAAGCAACACGCACCATAAATTAATATGGAATAATTTTTCCTTTTTCATTTTTTTTCAAATAATGACATCTTTGTGGTACAGGCAGCCTTTTACACATAAACATTGCAATGTTGTTACATTCAGTTTTAATAGCCTCCCACAGACGATAAGCAGGTGGTCAAGAAGCTGTGTTTGGTGTATTAACATGAAGTGGTCCTAACTTTCAATGATCTGCAGCGCTCTTGTGGCAAAAAGAATCTTGGCTCCTGAATTTTTTTTCTCTTGAAAAAAAAAAAAAGTTTGTCCATGTCTAATAAATGTTTGTACTGACAATGTCTAAATCTGAGCCTTGTCACAAGCATTTCAATACCCAGTGTACAGTTCATACGGCAATTTTCATTACAAATTATATTACTGACAACAATTTGAGTGAAAAGCAGAGTGTCTTAGTGTTTGGTTCTTCCCCTTTGTGCTTTAATGACAGTGTGCACTCGAGCTAACACGGACTCCAAAAGTTTGTGCAAAACCTTATGATCCATTTTAGATCAAATCCATCAGCGTGTCGTCACAAAGCAGGTAACATGGTCAATATCACACATTTGCTTAAAATTAAATAGGGCCCTTGAATATTTAACATTCAAGATATTGAACATTTACTTTCTTTGTTTTAAATATTTCTAAATTCTAAAATCAGTGTGGTCCCAGACTTTCGGACCCCACTGTATATTTGTCTTACAGTTAATATGAACTTTTTTGTATGAGACAGTATTGTAATAATATATATATACTATATACATATATATATATATATATATATATATATATACATATATATATATATATATATATATATAGTGCATTTTAAAACGCTAAAATTCAACGGTTACTTTACTGTGTACCAGAAAGGAGTAGGCTTAAATGCAAATACAAGTATTTGTTGAACAAACCAGCCCAGACAAACTAAAGGCAGCAATCAGACTCGATAAACAGGCAAAGGGTTCGGCGATCTACAAACACGCTGAACTCGGCAAGGACAAAACTAGAAAGAGGCAGAAATAAAGTCAAACCCGGATATACAACACATAGCAAAATAAGGCTCAGTAATGTGTGTCAAAAGCAGGAGCGAGACTTTTGTGGGAGTTCAGGTTGAGGCAGTGAGTGTAATTGTAAACAGGCATGCTTAACGGGGGCAGTCGTGGCCTAATGGTTAGAGAGTCGGACTTGTAACCTGAAGGTTATGGGTTCGCGTCTCAAGTGCGGCAGGGATTGTAAGGGGGGGGGATTGAATAACCGGTGAGACCCTTGAGCAAGGCACCAAACCCCCAACTGCTCCCCAGGCGCCACAGCAAACAAGGCTGCCCACTGCTCCAGGTGTGTGTGTGCACTTGGATGGGTTAAATGTGGAGCGTGAATTCTGAGGGTCACCATACTTGGTCACATATCACTTCCCTTTTTTTTTTTTCACTTTTTTAAGTTAGACAAACTTGACATAACTTAATTTTTTTCCCCATAAATATATTACATTATAAATGTAGAGGTAGTCGAGCCATCTTTTCGTGGAGTTGGCATGGAATCTATGAATGCACCTTTCTCCCCTTCCACTTTTGGGGGTAACCAGACTTTAAAATACTGTAACTTCTCATTGAGATACATGCAAAGAAAAACACATTTCGTTTTGGGGAAGGTCTGTAGTTTTCATAACTATAGAGTGGAAAATGTCAAAAATGGATGTGTAAGGTTTTCCCAGCCCACCACACATTTCATGAAACTGCGTTTAAACTGCATTTGCATTTACAAAAATAGCTGCAGGGATGTCAGGATCAGATGATCGGATGAAATCTCATGCATCATTCCTCAGAGTGTCTATAGTGCACAAACTGCTTAATCAAGTTCAAAGTGTGTAAGGACTGGCAACCTTGACCTGTCCAGCTCTGCGTTTTCACCCTTGAGTGTGTGCGAAACAGCAATGCCTCGCTTGCTCCCTCTCTCACTTCCATAATCATTGGCCTGATAACGTGATGCAATGACTTTCTTGTGACTCACCACCCAAAGAAAAGTTTCCACTTCTCACCTTATCAGCCGTGAGTAAGGAGGAGGAGGAGGAGGAGGAGGAACAGTACAGCTGGTAACCGTGCTAAGAATATATGCTGTTTTGTACATAACTGTAGTTTGAAAATACAAAGCTGTCTAAAAGTTTTTTAAGCCATTTCAACAAAACCTCGAACACAGCAATCTAGAGGAAATGGCATACATGCTAAATCTAGCAAGATTTCCTTTTTTCTATGCCACTCCCTTTTATTTTTCTTCACGCAGAAGGATTTTAAAAAGCTACAGCTGCATGAGAGCTTATTTGCATGTGGAGGTGTGTGACCATGGCTCTGATCTAAAAGGCAAAACGTGTGGGGTAGGCCATGCAGAAATAGAGAGAGAGAGAGAGAGAGAGAGAGGGAGGGATGGGGGAAGGAAGGGAGTGTCAGAGCTTTGGGACTCCATAGCATTTGGAACAATGGGAACACTCCTGAAATCATTAAATCCACTGCTGCAGGAAAAAGGAAGGAATGGCAAAAAAAAACCCCAAAAAAAACAGCTTTGTTGTACATAACTTCAACATATTTACAGATGAGACATAATTAAAGAATGCATTTACAGTATGAAAATAAGCATCAAAGACAGGTACAACAAAAGGACTTTGTCTAAATACAATCGATACAACAATAGATAGAACCACACACCTTGGAAAAACACACCCATCTGCATCACACACTAAACAAAAGATGTCCATGTTTTCTATTATTGTACCCTATGCAGAAAGACAGTGATTAGACAGGGACTAAAAAAATAAGTAAATCATTGCATGTATGTATTAGAATTACTGGCTACCCTGTAATAAGTGCATTGTGTAATTCTAAGTCATGTTAGTAAGACAAGGCATACCAAAATTCATGCGAGCCAATAATACTGTGATCAAATTAAGCACACGTTTCTAAAACTAAAGCTAAATACAGCTGACACAAGGATTCCCCTCCAATTCCCATTTCCATCCCCCACTGACTGAGACTTTGGGAAGACATTATCACATTATTCCTTATCCTCCTCCTCCTCCTCCTCCTCCTCCTTATCCAGTGCCATGTGTGCAGTGTGCATCTCAGTGCCCCCCGAAAATCTCCCCTCGGCCTTATCTACCCTGGGGATTATCACAGACTTGTCATTTCTGTGTCTACCATTCCTCTGCTGCTCTGTCATTTGCATCCATTTACATGTAAATTCTAATGTGGTAGGCTAGCACTCTGTCAGGGATTGTGTTTGAGGACTGTTAATCATAATGAAATCAAAGGATCATCTGATTTAAGCTGTGTATACAAACCAAGGAACATTTCGAAAGTCATGTTTTGTCATGCACGCCAAGATATATTACAACACAGAGAATTTAACGCTTGTGTGATCCAATGCATATTATTTATAGTAAATAGTTGATTATGTATTAACCAATGCCTCCTATGTAGCAAATATTAACATGGGGAAATTACTTGTCAAAAGCAAATCCATCACCAGCTTGTACCCATTATTGTCACCCAACATCCTGGTCTCTTATTATACAGCATGTCTAATATGATAGCCTGAGGGTAAAAATTGTCTGTCATTCCTGTATACTTGCCCTAACCTACCCATTAATACACATCTCATCATAAATTATAAAACCGGTTGTTGTCATCCAGTGCAAAAAAAAAAATTCAGTGAATTCAGTGAACGAGGTTTGAAAAGGGTGAACAAAAAGCTCCAGGTAATTTCTTTGCTTGATCCATTTTTACCTCCTGCTTCATAAGAAACTATGGGCTTTGTAACTTTTGGTATAGATGTGCTTTCTGGGCTTAAAATGAATACACCTTTGGACATTATTGTTCATGTTTTTTTTTTTTTTTTGCCGTTTACTTCATTTCTATGACTTCTGGAAAGTCAAAACATGTTCTCCAATACTACTGCTTCGTCCAACATCCTGGAGGGCCACAGTCAAGCAGAGTTTGTTGATTTTCATACAGTAACACACATATTAAACCCAGTAATTAACCGATAAGCTGAGTCAGGTGTGTTTAAACAAGGACATCAGATGGTGCTAGACCTTCTGCATGGTCACTGGGTCTGGCTTGACCTATTGCATACTGACCTCTAGTGGTGTTTCTGGTGGTGTAGTCCCTTGGTCCACCTTGACCCTGACCAGGATAAACAATGAATGGATAGTTCAATGACCCCAGTCTGGTGCAGAAATTGTTGATAACATACTGATAGTCATTACGCCAAGCCATTAGAGCACACAAAAAATGTGAAGAAGGATCTCTTATCCTCGTTTAATGCATAGGCCAATCAGTATAATGAACATGATGCTGCTATATGATTTTAGAATTAAATGAATCCCACATAGTCTGTGCGAAAAGAAAAAGTCAATACAATGCATACACTATATGGCCGAACGTTTGTGGACACCTGAGCATCACACCAATATGCGGGTCTTCCCCAAACTGTTGCCACAAGGTCAGAAGCACGCAGTTGTCTAGGATGTCTTTGTATGTTGTAGCACTGAGATTTCCCTTCACTAGAACTAAAAGGCCCAAACCTGTTCCAGCATGACAATGCCCCTGTGCACAAAGCGAGCTCCATGAAGACATGGTTTGCCAAGGTTGGATTGGAAGAACTCGAGTGTCCTGCACATATCCCTGACCTCAACCCCACTGAACACCTTTGGGATGAACTAGAGCTCCAACTACGCCCCAGATCTTCTCACCTGACATCAGTACCTGACTTCACTAATGCTCTTGTGGCTGAATGAGCACAAATTCCCACAGCCACGCTACAAAATCTGGTGGAAAGGCTTCCCAGAATGGTGGAGGTTATTATAACAGAAAAGGGGGACTAAATCTGGAATACCATGTTCAAAAGCACATATGGGTGTAATGGTCAGGTGTTCACAATTTTTTTTTATTGGCCATATAACGTACATTCCAGTGTCCACTGAACAGTGCCATGTGACTTGATAGCAGTAACTTTCCTACCGTTCTCTTTTTTATATTTGAAAAAAAAAACATGAGTAATCTAGAAACCTAGTAACTTTTTTTTACTTCATACTTTTTTATTGTAATTAGTGCACAGTTACATGTGGAGTGTCAGCCAAAAGGAGGCAGCAGAACTTTGCCTATTTAAAAACAAACAGAGAGAAAAAAAAGTGGTCTATAGGGTCTTTTGACATATATAGAAGGTCTGGTATTATACGTTTGTGTACATTAAAAATGCATGTATACTATCTTCCTTATCATTCCTGTTACTTTTTTTCATATGTAAATTGGTTCTTACAAAAAAAAAAAAAACTTTAGCATGCCCACTGACTGATTGTAGTCTAACATTTACTTTAAAAAGTATTCAACCCTTGGACTGTTCACATTTTGCTGTGTTCTGTCAAAACAAGTGTATTCTTTGATATTAAATAGAAAAAAAGACGTCTTGTTAAACCCAGCAATGGATATGCTGTAAGTATTCAGGAGCAGATTAAATTTAGAAAACGTGATTCAGGTGGAAAACATGCATGTTCAGCACTTATTTTAAGATTATTAGTAAGTCATTCACTGTACAAGAAAACACAAGTGTGATTCGTATATTTTTTAATTGAATTAAGGGTAAGAATAAGAGTACGTTTTTCCACAATATATTTATCAAATAGAATTTAACAGAATTTATTGTTTATGATGGTTATGATTTCAGTACATAAGTAGCATTTTTAAATACATATTTAACCAATATGTTTCAACAGCAAAAATGTAAACACGTAGACAGTAAGTATACACTGGAGTACACTTGACATTGAAAGGGTTACGTGGACAAGAAAGCAAAAAGATTAAAACCTTACAGCTAGCACTGAGTACAAACACTAAGTAGTAATATAACAGATATGTAAGATATAATGCTACCACAAAGCATTTTATATCATAGGGTATCAGCATATAATCAGAGTAGGACAGGAATAGGAATGCACAGTTAATACTGTATTTTGCAATCAGAAAACATTTCTCTGCAAAACAGTTCAGGCATCTTACCACAAAGCACCTTTTCTTAGAAGCATGTTTCCATTCTTGAGTTGGTAATATATTTAATGTATATAAAGTATAAACACGGATCAGCCATTACATTAAAACCACTGACAGGTGAAGTGAATACCACTGATTATCTCCTTATAATGGCACCTGCCAAGGGTTGGGATATATTTGGCAGCAAGTGAACAGTCAGTTCTAGAAGTTGATGTGTTGGAAGCAGGAAAAATGGGAAGCATAGGATAAGCAAAGCATAAGGATCTGAGCGACTTTGACAAGGGCCAAACTGTGATAGCTAGATGACTGGGTCAGAGCATCTCCCAAAAGGCAGGTCTTGTAGGGTGTTTCCGGTATGCAGTGGTTAGTACCTACCAAAAGTGGTCCAAGGAAGGACAACTGGTGACCCGGTGACAGGGTCATGGGCGCCCAAGGCTAGCCCGTCCGGTCCGATCCCTCGGAAGAGCTACTATAGCACAAATTGCTGAAAAAGTTAATGCTGGCTATGATGGAAAGGTGTCAGAACATACAGTGTGTTGCAGCTTGCTGGATATGGGGACCAGTCAGAGTGCCCATGCTGACCCCTGTCCACCTACCTAAACATTGTTGCAGACCAAAGTACACCCCTTCATGGCAACGGTATATTCAGCAGGATAATGCGCCCTGCCACACTGCAAAAATTGTTCAGGAATGGTTTGAGGAACATGACAAAGAATTCAAGGTGTTGACTTGGCCTCCAAATTCTCCAGATCTCAATCCAATCGAGCATCTGTGGGATGTGCTGGCCATAAAGTCCGATCCATGGAGGTCCCACCTCGCAACTTGCAGGATTTAGAGGATCTGCTGCTAACATCTTGGTGCCAGATACCACAGCACACCTTCAGAGGTCTCGTATAGTCCATGCCTCAATGGGTCAGAGCTGTTTTGGTGGCACAAGGGGGACCTGCAGAATATTAGGCAGGTGGTTTATGTTATGGCTGATTGCTGTATATTATACAAAATAGATGACTATTATTAATTTTGTGTATGCAGACCAAAAGTATATTGCTAATTTTAATTGTCATTTAAGTGTAGACTGATTTTCGCATGAATCACACCATTTTCATTCATTAGATGTCATCTATGTCCTCATTAAATTAGCAACAAAACCTAACAGCAAGGTTTGGTTGATTAGATAAATCTGGTCGCAGTGTGCAATTAACCTCTTTTGTTCTTGTTGCTTTGTTCTTGTTTTGTCCTTGTTGAGGCTTTTGTTGTTCTCTTTATTTCAGCTTTAGCAGGATGCACATGTGATTTATTAGTATTCATCCAGTCCTCATAGACACAACACATCCAGGCCAAAACATGTTTTAAATACAGAAAGCGTAACAGGATGCAGAAACTGGGAACATGGCACAAAAATGTACATAATCAACCTGGCAAGGCTTCACAATGCCTATGTGAAAACAGAGGGTATGGAGATTGGAAGCAGGTGTGTAATTAAGACTGATGGCTCCAAACCTGGAACCTCTGCGAACCTCACTGGCTACGTTTGCATGCACATCAATATTCCGACATTAATCGGAATTTGGCAATATTCTAATTAGTACTGAATCATGTAAACACCTCAATCCGATTGCCTGATTCAGATTAAGACGATATTATGATTCCGTAAATTCTGAATCCCATCCTTGTTTTAATCGGAAATTTGTTACAGGTAAACACCGTATTCAGAAAATCCACTGAAAGGAGATACATGCTCAGTCTGCCAGGAATTGTGGGTGCTATCAGATGCTTAGTTGTAGTCTAGGTGTTTAGGAATGGAAACTCAGGCATACTTACAACAACCATGTATACAGGAATATTCTGATGCCTGTATGCATATAAACATTGTATTCGGAATATGGCTGCAACCTGAGTATAGACCTTAAACGGAGTTTGATGTGCATGTAAACATAGCCACTGAGGTGTGCAAAAGAAAACAATTAATGCACATGTAGTTTTCAGTTGTATCTCTTTCTCTTATAGCACTGTCTCATAACCACACACTGGAAACTGGATTAAAAATTAAGATTAAGTCAAGTTAAAGTAAGTTAAGAATGTATCATCAATTAATATCATTTGTTAAGGCACACTTGTTTTGTTATTGATTGTATCTAAAGTAGTGAACTGCATGGTATTACAGAAAAAAAAATACAGTATATACTGTAAGAACTATGAGAATTCACACATTTATTATGTAGCTATACAACTGCATTCATTTACACTGAGGAGAACAGAGGGAGGTGATGAAACCAGCAGGAACCTTTTACGAAAGAGGCATATTTTTGGATTCAGATAGAGCCTGGAGACGAATTTGTCATGTCCCATTCTTCCTTTTTTGCCCCAGCCATGAGCACCAAGATGGCTACACTCATAGACTTGCTTTGGAATTGGAAAGACAAGAATGACTGGAAGTTTCCATGCATGAGCCATGTTTCTGTGTTTGTGCTGTACATCCTGATATAGAACACAGATTTTTTTTTTTTTTTTTTGCTTTAGCTTGAACAAATTTCCATATTTTCCATTACACAACCTTTATGATTTTAAGAAACACTGCAAAAACTGTCTTTTTAACCTCATAAACTTTCAGGATCAGTGGATCCAGACTCACCTTCTTATAACTACATCTTTGCTATTTGTTTATCTATAGTTACTAAATAATGCAGCAGTAGTTACTGAATAATATTGTTCAAATGAATGACGGACTGATAAGCTGGGATATTAAGAGGTTAACTTTAGAGCAAGTTCTATTCAAACCTTTTGTAGCGTAACCCAAAAAACAATCAAGTTTGCATAGTGTGTATGGTGTCACTTTCAGAGTTTAGAGGTTTTTTTTTTTTTTTTTTTTGTGACTCAGTTAACTAGTTTTGCAATTAAAGCACATGCTTACATTCATCATTGGACAAAGGAGGTTTTTTTTCAGCTGGTTTCACCTGTAGCACAAAACATATTGGAATTATTGAGTTTCCACTGAATTTGCAAAGTAGGCATCATCTATGGTAGGTAAATTTTAAATGTAAATCATATATACATTACTAGATACATTACTAGAGAATCAATTCTGGATATTCTGGCCTGAGGGTTGGAAACTGTTTGCTATTACCCAGATAAAAACTTTATGAGGTCAACACTAATTAGGGGCCTTAGTTTCTGAAGTACAGTAACTATTGTGTAACTAATATTGACAAATCATGGACTGTTTTCTGGTAATAGTAATTTCTGGTAATAGTAATAGTAATAGTAATAGTAATGGTAATTTTCTGGTACAATGCTGACGTATTTGTAATTTGGTTTAGTCTAAGCAATTGTTCCTGGGTGTGCTATTTTCCGAAATGTTACTCCCTAGACCACCAATGTGTATAAAAGTAAAAGTAACTATAAAATAAAAAATAAAAGTAACTAAATCAGAATGATCAGTTTGTCTGTTTATCAGGGCTGCTTATTTATTTGTTTGTTTGTTTGTTTGCAACCCATGCGAACAGTTAAAAAGAAGCTACAAAAGGTTTATTTTGCTTTGTATTTTCTTCTTCGTATGTTTGGAGGACTAATTTTGGGGTCGATGGAGTACAATAGACTGTTTTTGGAAATGTTATGGCGTATATTAATCTCTGAAGGGGTTTGTTACAAGTGGTTATTGTTTTAGGATGGCCAGGTGGTGGATTAGGTGATTAGGCTGCTGTTGGCGAGTCTCTATGGTCATTTTCCGAGTTAATGACACTTAAAAATTCCTAGTGCATTGGCCCTCATCCACTAAAAAAGCAGTCATCCATTATGGTTTTTCTACTTCCTTCTTACTACTATATGTGTAATACGATCCTTCCCTTTTCAGCTACTTTAGTGATATTTCCCCATTCTATCACTTGGTTTAGTTTGGCTGCTGAATTGTTGCCTAAAGTAAGCTCAGACTAATGGAATTAGCTGTTTTGTTTCAGTAGAAACTGATTGCCCATCTCTTTTGCTGTTTCTGTCCCCCGTAATGTCACAGGAGTTTCTTAATGAACATGGGAGCACCGAACCACTGCCGTAGTTCAGGTCAGTGTCAATTATCTCTGGTGACATAATCATCACTGGCGTTCCATTCACAGCAGATGCAGGAGCAGTTACAGGAGGAGAAAAAAAGAGCAAGGGTGCAATCATCACAGAGGCTGAGATGCACCACATATCCTGTCTACATTATAGAACTGAAGGTGAGAATTTGTCAAGCTGGTTTCACACTGCTCATTTACATCTGTAGGTGCAGAGTGTGCTGTATGTTAGGGTTAAGAATGACGACTCAAAGTGCTGGTTGGTTGAAAGTCGAAATCCAAGTAAAGCCAAACAGATAAGTCTGTGACATGTTGTGTGATAAGTCTGCCTATGTTGATCAGCTATTAAAATTCTGAGATGATGGATTCAAACCAAGATTGCATTTGTAGGATCGCAAAACCCCCATGTGAATTCTGTAGCCCGTGTCAGTCCTGGGGTAAAGAATATTGCTCTTTGCGACCAAACTGTGTTAAATCCATAAGGGGGATTATCTCTACTCAGAGAATTCCTCCTTTAATTCGCGCTGTGTTTCCAGACTTTTGGCATTCAGCACGTTTAATCCTATTTTCTCCACTACACTGACGTATTTTTCATGGCTTTGATTTTCTGGTTGGTCTGAGTGGACTGCATAAACTAAATGTGAGAGAGACAGCATGGTCTTACTGCTCATAAAATGATTAATATTGCAAGAAATCAACCATCTAATGAGCTCTGGTAAGATGCCTTTATTTATATGAAATAACCTTTATGCGGCTAAGTTATTAGGGGGATTGTACCGCATTCGCAGTGAGGAATGAAAGGGTCCATGATGAATTAGACATTCTGACTGGTGTAAGTGTTTCAAAAGACCTACAGTATAAGAACCAGAGAGAGCAGACATTTATTTTTGCAGTTATTGCAACTTTGTTCAGGCAAAATTGGACATATGATACTTGTCAGCATAAATATAAATGTTTGGTTTTGTTGAGTGACAAGTATTCGTTTTTCATGTGAGGGTGCTGTAGCTGAAGGGCTGTAACATTGATGTAAGGTCTATTTTACAAATGGTTGTCCTGTTTTTGCATGATTTCCACCAGGACATACAATGACAATGAAAGAAATATGATTATTATATTTAGATTTTTTTTTTGCCCTATTTTAATTTGCAAGTATGAAGTGCATATATGCTATTCAGTAAAAGTAGACTATCAGTTTTTATGCTGAATGCTGTGGTTATAGTTCTGGCTTTTGCCATTTATAGCTTTTGTCTTCCATGTTTCATTGTTTGGGTGAAAAAAGTCTTCATAGTAAATGGCAAATTTAAGTACATAAATTGTTTTCATTCAGAAGAGTTTTTTTTTTTTTTTTTTTAAATGTCTGTATCTTAATTACCAGACTTGCATGTTTGGTAAGAGTTATGTGGCAGTTTGAGCTTTGATAAATAGATTAGCTTGTCTCTGCATAGCAGGCAAAATTAGCTATGAGGTACCAGGCAGAGAGTGGTTAAGCATTTAAGTGAAAACATTAAGCCCCAATGGTCCAGACCAAATGCTGGGTGAGCCTTTAATTAGTACAATCACCTCTGACCTGCCTAGCAAAGAAGCAGCTCAAGATGACAAAGGCAAACATGGTTTTACTACACACACGTACGTACACACCCAGCTAATTCAAGCAAGAATGCCCATAATTCCACATGCTATTTTCATACTAGAACATATTTAGGAGAAGGGAAAACAGTCACTCCTTTGAAATGGTGTCAGGCAGATCTGTAGGATTTAACGTCATGATTAACAGTGTGAAAATAATTTCTGCATGGTACGTTGAGTTTTTTTTTTTGCCAAACCCAAGTCAGATGTTATTGTAATGAGGAATGTGGGTCTCTTCTTTCCTTTGTAAAGCTCAGGAAATTTATGATTGTGTTAAACATGTCAACTGTCAAAAAAAGTATTACCAGAGTGTGAATTATGCACAGATATATACCATGATCCTCACCCCAGATCCCTGCAGCATCAGCAACTCTTTAGCCGAGAAATGTACTAACTTGGTTTAGTAAATGAACTCATAAAGCAGTTGACACAGTTCCAAGTTTAAAGACTAAGCTAGATAGCAAATTTACAAAAAAGTTCTGTTTGTAATGAATAAATGAATATCAGAAATCTCTAAGGCTTGGACCTTCTCTTTTTTTTCCTGAACCAGTCATCAACTACTGTTATGTCTGTTGGAAGAGGCGAACCTGGATTATGTGTGGGCCCGAGGCAAAATAAATGCATGGGGCCCTTCTGAAAGTTTTTTTTTTTATTATTATGTCTTCATATTACCCAGAGACATAATTATACAATGTACATTTAAAAGTAGTCAAAACACATCTAACAGAACATAATGTTTACTTTTTACAGCTTGGTGTGTTTTACAAACAAGAAATCAAATCTCAGTGAAAAAACAAAATGTCCATCTTCAACTAATGTTAGCTAATATTAACTAACATATTAACTAATGTAAAGTATTGATTCACGGGAGCAAGAGACACTGATACTTGCATCATTCCCGGTAACACCTATTGCATTTCAGCCCACATTAACTAATAACTGCTACCACTACTCAAAACATGCTAACCCTAGCTAACTATTACCAATAATTCCTCTTGCAAATAATAAGGTGAAATATCTCTTTAATTATCCTTAATTCACATGTCATTATCTCCATCACTTACCACTGTCCTGTTTCCTCTTTTCCTCCTCTTCTTGTTTTCTCCTGCGCTTCTGGCTGCCAGTTAGGTACATCCTCTTCATTTTCAGGAATTAAAGCTTGTGCGACTCACGTGTGAAAGGGTGCACAGGAGCATAAACAAGTCTTCAAATGAGATAGTACCCAGCAAAGGGGGTTGCAGAGATGTTGCTGCGCATTATTTTAAGACAAATATTTCTGATTATTTAAATGATCAGCCCTCGGGGGCGCTCTCAGAATTGCCTGCCCTGTAGATAAGCCTCTGTCTGTTGCATTCAAGACTGATACCCAGTTACACACTGAAAGGGGATGCTTTCATGAGTTTTTCTTAGGAATCTTGGTTGGCATGTTCTACTTGGCCATTGGCCTGCAGTTGATATCGTGCGGTCAGAACTCCAAAGTCTCTATTAATGCCTTCCAGACCTGGTACGTGAATTGGGGGCGGCTATCTGAAATGCTTTCAGGGATGCCAAACTATCTGAAAACTAGTTGAAATACTTCAGCTATTTTGAAAGCTGTAGGCAGAGCAAGAAAGGGAGTTAATTGTCAGGACTTGGCGAACCAATCTGTGGCTTCCAGGTTGGATTCCTACTGCAGTGCTTATTCCTATTATGCTGGTTCCTATTATGTGTGACCAAGGACGTTGAACTTGGATAAAGTATACATGCTGATAAGATTATATGGACTTTTGCTTTTGCACATATGGAACATGATTTAATGCATTTGTGAACATCCAACATTATGGATTCCCACCAGTATTTGGTGCTAGGTAGTTCATGGGTCTTGGTGAGGCCTGGATATCCTGTGGTTACTGACCAATGGACCCAAGAGATTAATTTGTTGCAAATGAAGGCACCGGCCAGATTAACCTGGTAAACCCAGGAATGCCACCTGGATTGCTTGGGAGCATCTGGCAGAAGCTTCTTCCTTGTATCAAGTGAAATCAGGGACATTGAGTCTCAATGGACCAAGTCCTGAATAAAAGAGACAGCTGTAAGAAGCTGTGTCCAGAAGGCTGTTGGTATCTGTCGTGGCAGTAAACCTAGGATGGACTGGTGAACACCAGTGGTCAGAGAAGTCATCAAGTTGAAGAAGGAGCCCTTCCAAGTAAAGCTCACAGATGGGTTTTCTGATTCACTTGAGAGGTATAGGTATAGGAGAGTCAGTAGGGCTGCAGTAGCAGAAGTGAAAGCTCAGGCTTGGGAGGGGTTATTGTTGGATTATGGAAGAAGCAGTTTGCCTTGGGGGGGTGGGGGGGTGGGGTGCAGTGCCAGAATTTTCTGTTTCTGTTATTATGAAAGTTCTAACAGCAAGACTTTGAGGTAGATGAGCATAGCCTGGACATGTTGAACGCACTGGGCAAGGCTGGGATCATGTTGATAAGATGCTTCTTCAATATTACATGGAGATCTGGGCCCTTGCTTTTTGGACCAGAAAACTACGGTGGTGGTTTTAATTTAATAAAATAAGAAAAAAGGGTGTGTTTCAAATATAGGGGAATCACACTATTCAGGCTCCTTGGAAAAATGTATTCCAGAGTTCTAGAGAGGAGACTCCATCAGATCCATGAGGAACAATGCAATTTCTGACAGGAATCCTGGGCCTTATGCAAAGACAGTGTTTTGGGCCCCTTTCCCACTTTTTTTTTCTTTCCAAATAATAGTGTACAACTATACAAATAGCTCTCGCTGGTAATCACTGGCGAATTAATGATGTACTCCTTAAACCATCGGTATTAAAAAAGATGTATATCATGTAAATGTATAGTATAACAAGAAAATTATATGTTATTTGCATCTATGTTAATGCAGCACTTTGAATCATATTTGTGTATGAATTGTGCATGTTTCTGGAACAGAGTTTTTGTGTTTGTATGTTTTCCAGTTTATTATCATGCCATCTTAATGTTATGACCAATCATATATTTTGATGAAAGATCCATGCAATCCGTCTGTATTTCAAAAGTACAAACATCGTTTACATATTGTTTTCCATATTTGGTAACGTTTTATCTCTAAAGATTTGTCTCTTAGAGTGAGATTGGAAATTTGAAAGAAATTTGTGAGGAGTTGTTTCCCCTCACTTTGTTTTTTTTTTCTTTTCCTCCCTCGATTTTCTTTTCTGGTATCCTGATTTTTGTTTGGGCATTGTGCGCATCTCGACTCGCAACATCACCACACTCAGATGACTGCTTCTCTCCGTTGAGTCCGCTCTCCCTCACAGCCAATTAGCATTTGGAATCACTCCTAGACAACCAATCAAATAATACAAATTGCACGTATATTGTGCTCGTGAGAGGTGTTTACACAGACGTGTGCTGGAGCTTGTAATAATAATAATAATAATTTAATAATAATTTCAGGATCTTCGAGGGCCCCTCACATGCCAGGGCCCTTCGTATTCAGTCACCCTTTTCCCCCACTTACGACGGCCCTGATTTCTGACCAGGCCATGGAAAATGAACCAGCTCTTTACTCTTGCCAGCTTTGTGAGGGGTCAATAGAGGTGCTCTGCATGCTTTCTACATGCTAAGTCTATGTGTATTTTGTGGATTTGGAGAAGGCTTATGATTGTTTGCCTTGACATTTGTTCTGGGATGTACTGATGGAATACAGTGTATATCGATGTAGGGGTATCTGGATCACTACTTTGGGTAATAGTTTCGTGTGCTTATCTCAGGATTCTTATTCACAAAAGGGATAAGAATATATGGGTATAAGGCATGGGAATAGCTAAACAACAGGCATACCAGGCCTAGTAATGTCACTGACACAATGCGAAGTGTGAAATGTCTCAAAGATGTGGTAAGAGTCTTGGCATTAAGGCAAAACCATTTAAGACGGTCCTGTATTGATACCCTAAAGATGTGCACCTACCAAAAAAAAACAAACAGGTTAAGCCCAAGACTCACCCTGGCTTGAGTGGATAATCTCACTTGTATACTGTAGATTTCGAACTGCTGCTGTAATAATGAAGACTGTCCTGTGCTTATCCTGTGCTTATCAGGACTCTTATTCATAACAAATACAGAAATATAAGGCATGAAATATAAGGAATAGCTAAACATCAGGCATACAAGGCCTAGTAATGTCACTGACACAATGCAGGTGTGAAATGTCGCAAAAATGTGGTAAGAGTCTCGGTTATTTAAGGAATTGTTTGTAACTGTGAACAGGTGTCCTGAATTAGATGTCTGGACATTGTGAACAGGGATATGCTGCTTGTGAGTCATGTGAATGATTATGTGGTGTGATTTGGCATTTACAGGCTACTTAGAAAGCATGAGAGATGCAGTTTTTTAAGTTTCAGAAGCAGGTGCTGACAGACAGAACAATGTATGTGAAATGAGTGACTCCAGCTTAAGTCAGAATCAACAGTTAAGAAATAGTGTGGAAGATTGTACGAGGTGTTGAAAGTGTCACATATTATAGCATTTTCCATTAAAACGATTCCACAGGTATGATCACTGGCTTCATTTACTTTGGCATAGGATGTCAGTGTCTTAATTAAGGGAGTCAGATCCGTTCAAGAGCCATGTAGTGTGCACAATATTTTTCAATCTATAATAGGATGTGATATGTTTTATTTTTTAACCTTTTGCATTCATTGCTCGTGTCATATCAGGACAGGAATTAGGAACACATGCCTACAAGTGAAAAACTTTATAGCCTAGTATCAAACATCTTATCATATAATCTAGTCTTCCTTTTGCAAAGCTGCGAGCCAGGTTGTAAATAAATTAATAAATAAATCCAAACAAAATAGCCATAAAATTGCCTCACTGCTAACCAGCTGACTTTTAAATGTCATCAGATTGGAGCTCCACATGCAGATGGGACTCACGGTTGCCTGTTCAGCTTGTTGGTGGTCGATTTGCCCTTTAAATTGCACTGCTTCAGGCCCAAACAACTCCTGCTTTGTGTGCCAGCTTTGGAAGACACAAGCTCAGTGCTTGGTGCTCTAGCAAATCCCAGAACCTGGAAACAGGCCCTCTGTTCTGTTAAAATAAATAAATAAATAAATAAATAAGATATGAGAAGACTTTCTGAGAACTGGGGGAATATAGTTTAGTTTGAAGGCAGATTTGACAGGCTAGGAAAATGATTGGTTTCTTCCTGAAGTCCTTGGATTAAATTAAATTAGCATTTACATGATGTATGTCTGGTTCTTTTGGTGTGTTAAACCAAGTTTTACCCAGTTAGAGTGCAGCTGAGTCCCAAAATATCTTCAATTTATAACCATGAAATTATAGAGGATTTTTTCCCCCCCTGTTAGCTGAAGTCAGTTCTTCTTTTATCAAAGTCATTTTTAGATTGAACTTTGACCTTATTTTTGGCCAGTATACATTTGTGTACTGTATCTTACTTTTATGATTAATTCATTGTCTGCTTGGAGAGAGTGACTAATTGCCTGGTCTTTCTCTCCTGGTCCTAGATAGAAATCATTCATTCTGTTTTTGGTGTTTGTGGCTTCTGTGACACTGTGACAAATCCGTCTCTGTCTCGACATCCCCATTTGGGTGCAACAAATATTTTCTGGCTGGGCATCAAATATGTTCTGGCTGTCATAGCAGCCTTTACTGGTGATAGCTCAGCTAGGCCAGCTGAACACATAAACGCTACGACTGTTTATCACTTAAGCAACTGCAGTTGGTTCATCTCCCTGCAAGTCAGTTCATGTTAGCCCTTCTGGCGAGTCAGCGCTACATTTTTCTCAATGCCTCATTGCCATGGGCTGAGAAGCACATTGCATGAATCTTTGTTCAAAAAGAACCTCTGTTTCTCCCCATCTTGCTGGTGTGACCTTCTGTGCAGACATTTACTCCATTTTCACCAGTTATAGAGAGGAAGATGATGCTAAATTGCATTGAATACTAATTGACATAGTTTGGAGAGGAAAATGAGTATTTGTTTAATTTTATCTCCCAAAAATGAATCACAGCAGATATGTAGAAGCGTCTAATAAAAACTATCCTATTCGCTTCCATGAAATGAGCTGTGACTAAAATGTGCAGAGTCCGCTGGTGGCAATTGCATGACCAGTTACAGGACTTATTATTCTGATATTTATGTCTCCATAGCACAGAGCTGAGCATGACAAACAGAATATTTTCTGATCCGTTCCTATATAATTTTCATCGCCATCAAAATGTTCAATGTCCAATAATTGTTCTTTTTTATGCAAGTAGCTTAGTCAAGTTTTAATAAACACATGAAGCAGCCATAAGACAAACATAGAGCACATTAGCAATATCCAAAAATCTAAAGCCTAAAGTCCGTACACAGGACTAAGACCAAAACAGCAAGAAAAAAAGGTTCAACAAAAGCCTTAGGACTAAATATGGATAGTTCTGAATGTACGTTTTTAACTTTTTAAGTTTTTAGACCCTAAATCCCACCCAAGCAATAAACCAGTAGACCAATTAAGCTAAGAGTTAGGGAATATTTTACAAAACGTCTCAACTAGGTATCTATATAATCACTTTCCGTGAATGAACTCCATTTGTTATTCCAATACAATACTATATTGTTGTTAAACTTCATACAAAAGAAGTCATAGGAAGAACTATGCTTAAAAAAATGCAATATAATAAGCAATCATTTTTCTTTAAAACTATGATTTAAACTCTCAACCTCTCATGGACATGATATGCTTTCTTTCCTGGTGGGTAGGTGGTACAACTCTGGCGTTACACTGACTTCATCAGCAATGGCACTTTAACTGCAGGGTTTTTTTTTTTTTTTTTGGAGAACATAGCTCCTATTTAGAATGCGCTCTCCATATCCCAAAGACTTCAGGCCAAAGGAAGATGCCACAAACTTACAAAATATGAAAAAGAGATAAGGAGGAACAAGGGGAGCATTCTTTTTTTTTTTTAGCCAAGGTCCTTTTAGGCTGGAGGGAACTGTCTGTAGCATGCATCACCTCTCAGTTTGCGTTCATAAAGTCCATCCGCACACTCTTCTCACGTCACGCCATTCTGCTGCCCCAGTACAAATGATTAGAGAACCAAAGACAAGTCATTTCTGTATATTCCAAATCCTCACCCCACACACATTTCAGGAAAAATGCCTTGTTTCATACACATACACTACACACTACACGTTAACAGCTACATCTATTTACACAAACCAACTTATTAAAATTCACACACTATTTTTTTCTTAAAATGTAAATTAGGCTTAAAAAAGATTTAAGTTTTAGAAACATACTATGAAGTCCCGTGAGTTCAAGTTGGTTGATAAAACATGCTTTTTTTTTTTAGCATTTCTATTTATGCTGAACTGTAATCACTACATTCCAGACCTAAAGTGAATGAATACATTTTGTTGCATTTACACATATCTTTATAGCATATACTTACATATATAATGCAATGTTTAATTAGCAAACTGCTTAATCAGCACTTTAAACATATTTTACACTTTAAACATATTTTTAGGCTCAAAATCCAGTTTAGTTCGGTCTGTCTTTAAGGACTAAATGACGTTAGTCATCACTAAGTGAGCTAATGACTGTGTACTGTGTGAGATGCATTTAAATAAGCATTTGCTAAGCTTGCTAAAGTTTCTATGAAGGTTAGACTGTAAACTTCCAAAAATATGTTTCCAGCAATATTCTAACACAACTGCTGTAACATCAGTTTGCTCACAGCAACGCAACATTGCAGAAATTGAATATTTACAAAGATCATGTAAAAATGTTCTTAGAACACCCAGACAACTTGGTAGACTTCGTAAGACAACTTGGTATTAATGGAAAGGAAAGTTCCTAGAATCATAATGTTCTGCTAACCTAAAAAATAATTCAAATAGCTGTATTATACTGTATCTGTACATATATCTATTCCATTTAAGCCTATTGTGTCTACCGTACAGTGTTAGATATTCTCTCATATTATTATTATTTGTAAATTTTATTGTTATATGTCTTGCCTTTGTATGTCTTATTGGTATGTGTGTTCTGGAAGCTTCATACCAAGTCAAATTCCTTGTGTGTGTGTGAGCACCCTTGGCAATAAAAGCTCATTCTGATTCTGAATAGTTAGTTGGGGTAATCCGGCTAAAAATGGCCTAATTGGAACAACACAAAATCTTCTTCAAGTTATCATGCAAAATGAGAAATCAGGTCATCACCAGCTTACAATGCATGCAATTAAACTGAAAAGTAGGAAGCATTTAAGTAGCATTATAAGACGCTAAGACTGGTAAATCAGGACTTTAGTGCAGACCTCAGTCCCACACGTGTTGGATGCGAACATGCCTCTTGCTCGGGGCTCTAACAGCAAGGATGTCTGAATTGCTTCTCTGTTAGACCAAGGAACAACAGGTTAGCTTTGTTAACACAACCAAATGATATTTGTAATGTTTGGGGTCGTGGGGGGTGGGGGGTGGGGGGTCGGGTGGGGGGAATGGGAGGGGTGTGTGCGTAACAAAATATCTTTTAAAGAATGCTCAAAGAGCGTTATCCTCTCTTAATTTTCAGTATCCTCTCTTAATATAACAATAGCAGTCGAAATCGTGCATCGATTATGGAATTTTCAAGTAGAGGCAGGAGAAAAAACCTGGGGCAATTCTTAGACATGGGTGTGAATACAGAGTTGATGCACATTCTTCACTTAATTACATTTTTATTGGTCTGCATCGAGATTTATGTTTAGACATGTTTCCACATGCAAACGCACACAATCGAGCTTGTACTCATACACGTTCTCATGCACATGAACACACACACAAAAAAACAAAAACACAACATTCCACTCGAGTACTGTTACTGTTAACAACTGAAGAAAAAAAAAAAACCCTACTTTACTGTCTATCTTGAGTAAATGTAATTTGAGTAAACTTGTTTAAAATTCTCACATAATTCTACTTTGGCATTACATTTATGGTAAATGCCTATCTACATCAATTGTCTTGTTATTCTGATAAAAATGGGGCTAAAATCTCTGACTTCGTTTTGCTTAAATTATGCACTGCTTTGCTGGTTTTAATGCAGCGACGATGTTTAAAAATGTGCTGGATATGTCGTAAAGTAAAGGATAAGATAATTTAACATTTTGGTGTTCCTATATAAATCAAATATGCAAGTAAATAAATAGCTCAGTACAGCAAGATACAACAATTTTAAAAATGGTTTAGCTTTTAGTTGACATGAGGTGTAATTAATGACTGAAATACATCTGTGTACTCTCTCTCTCTCTCTCTCTCTCTCTCTGTGGGTGTGTGTGTGTGTGCCTGAGATATGGTCATCAACATTTAGAATTTACTCTGCCTTTTATTCTGGAGCAACAGTAGCAGTAATTGTTCCGTGGATATTTAGAACAAATAATGTTTTATGCAGGCAGAGTGGAACTAAAGATGAAACATTAGTTAGCCCTAAGCCAGTTTCAGTTTAGAGACGAGCAAATCAGTTAAAAAGAGTCTTTGTGAAATGGGAATGGTGACGTCAAATGAGCTCTATAAAAGCATCAAGTCATCATTTTGGGGGACAACTCAGTAAAAGGCAAATTTCCTTCCTCTCTCTTTTATATTTTCATTGTTGTATCTTTGGCATTGAGTGCAGCCGGCCCAGAAGCCTGATTGCTCCTGAGTTCCTTCATTTGGTCACTATAACCTGGCTGAACTCACGAACCGACTATTTATTGAGGTCTCTTTGTTGATTTGTTGCGCGTGACAATATGTTGGACATGCTTGAGTACAGTCATTACCAGGTGAGATACAACTTTAGTGCTTGAACTTATATTTTAGTCAATTAGGAATGGGAGAGTTTGATCCAGGACCTTGTTGTTTAGACTTTGCATCTTATCCTTCACGTTCTGTAATATGACTGAAAAAAATATATGCTATTCAGGTGAAAGATATCTAGATTTTCTGTGGCATGCGTCTTCTACATGATGGACATTTAAATTGTCTTTCCTGCAGGTGCAGACTCATTTGGAGAACCCCAATAAGTACCACCTCCAGCAGAGTCCAAGGCAGCAGGTGAAGCACTATCTGCCCAGCACGCTTGGGGCTAAGCTCAGCCCTCCATTAAACAGCCAGAATCCGGAGCACGGCATGCCCCCCGGCCCCGGAGCCAGCGCCCCCAACAGCCCTATGGCCCTGCTCACCCTCACCAACAACTGCGAGAAAGAGGTAACTCACCATCCAGTTTTAGACTTTTACTAAAAGTGAATCTATCTTTGTCATAAAAATTAACACACATGAATCATATTTATACTGCAGAGATTATGTTTAGTTCACTTTGACATGACACACTAAACTAAAGAGTTTCAAAGTTACTGGTCTGTGTAAATATGAAAAAAAAAAAAAAAAGAAAAAGTGATTTTTAGTTCCTGTCACATGATCTACATTTGTTTTGTTCTTATTTTGTTTCGCTTTTATTGCTAATAATTGTTAATAATAATGAAGATCGTAAAGAAATTGGACAATTTTAGTGGTATTAAATGAAAAGGGACGGTCTGAGATGTGGATCCTGAAGCTCGTTCTCTTCTAGATCATTCATCTCCATGAAAATGCTATAACTGCATATTCAGTCATGGTTTATGGTTTACAAAGTGTTATTTGACATATTATCTTTTTTTGCTTATATGTTCGGCTGCTGCTCTAGATGGACGACGTAATTGAAGACATTATCAGTCTGGAGTCAAGCTATAATGATGACATCCTTGGGTTAATGGATGCAGGACTTCAAATACCAAACACAGTAAACTAAGACAGAAATATGATACTGATCTTTCATTCGTATAAATAATTCCTGTTTTTGTGTACAAAATAATTTTAACGTTTGACTCCTTTTTTTTAGATCCCAGTTTCTGCAAATCTCTTGGACATCTATAGTAATCATGCACTTCCTCAAGCTGGAGTCACCATTGGGAATTCCTGCTCTTCTAGTTTACCCAATGTGAAAAGGGAATTCTCAGGTATATCAGCTTCCATTATGTCTGTAACAATTCTGCCTAGAGTACCCATTAAATCCATTTAAGCATAGTTCCTCATAAATCCCTTAAAATGTCAGAATTAAACTCATAAACCTCCCACAAACAATATCATATTGAATGGGAACTAAAAAGTTATTCTTTTATTTATTTATTTATTTTTAAATTAAACTTCCCACATTGTGTGCAATTTTAAGTGCACAGTTGCAACAATAAATAAAATCTATTATATTGTACCAAATTACCCCAGCTCCTGACATGATGCACGTGGACCAACCTGGACCATGTGGCAAGTTTGACTCTTATCAGAGGCCCGAAGGCCTTCCAGTAGGTATGTTTCCCTCTGCTTGGCAAACACATATATGGGTCTTAGATTAGAGTTAACCGCATGACGTGTTTTCGCACATATCCCTACACTGCATCGAGCCGAAGAAAACACATTTTAAATGGGATAGTGCATGTTAAATGCATTTTCACTTTGTGCATTTACTGTAATCAATTCAATTGTGATTGGCGAAAAATTGCACACAATTTGGATGCCTGATTACAAAAACATACACATATAGCTGAAAACAAATCAGACAGCAGAATAAGTGTTACAAATTGTAAATTATACAGTATATTATATATTCTTTTTAATATAAAGAAATTTCAGAATTTTTTGGGGTGTTTTTTTTTTGTGTTTATGTTAACCGGACTTGAAATTTTTTAATTAATTAATTAATTAATTTTTTTCTAGAAGCAGAAGTCAGAGCTTTGGCAAAAGAGAGGCAAAAGAAGGACAACCACAACCTAAGTAAGAATAATTCTTACATCATTCAAACACAATTTGCTTAGTGAACTGTTCCTAAACAAACTGTCTTTGCCGTGGTCAGTATGCTCCCTGTCTAACAAACATGCTATTTTTCCTCTCTTGCTAGTTGAACGGAGACGGCGCTTTAACATCAATGACAGAATTAAAGAACTTGGGACGTTAATTCCCAAATCTAACGATCCGTAAGTCAACCAGCTAGCTATGATTAAAAATCGACATTAAAAATCACATTAAGGCTACTTAAAAGTAAACCAAAATGATTTCTCTTTGTAAATATGATTAAAAGAAAAACACTTCAGCTGAATTTTTATTTTTAGCTGATACAGGAATGGGTTATGCATTTACTTACGGGTTTGCTACGGGTTTTGTAGAGACATGAGGTGGAATAAAGGAACTATTCTGAAGGCCTCAGTGGACTACATCAGGAAACTACAGCGAGAGCAGCAGAGAGCAAAAGAGCTGGAGAGCAGGCAGAAGAGACTGGAGCACACCAACAGACACCTCCTGCTTCGCATTCAGGTACACACAATGAATTATTCATTTTCCAAAAATGTGGTTTTATACTGGTATGCATACTAAAGCTTTGAAGCAATAACTCTGTAGGGTAGCTTGGGTCCGTACGAAAAGCGTTTTACACTTTAGTGATGGATTAAGTAGAAATTATAACCTGTACAGAAATATATAATATGTAGTAGAAATATATAAACTGTTTATACTCTTGCACAGCTCATCTTTTCTGATTTGTATTGGGTGCAAAATGAGAATTCAGGTTTAGAGTAATGAATATGGTACATGTGTTTATGGGTCAGGAGCTGGAGATGCAGGCTCGTGCTCATGGCCTGGCTGTAGGAGGCTCCTCAGCGCTCTGCTCCACTGAGTTGGTGGCCTGCGCCATCAAGGAAGAACCCATCAGCTACACAAGCTGCTCATCCGAGCTGTACACTCGTCCACACCTCCCCAGCCCGGATCATTCTCGGCCCACCACTCTGGACCTCAACAATGGCACCATTAGCTACAGTGACAGCACCACCGAGGAGGCAGAGGCAGGGCTTTATGCAAGCCACAAAGAACCCACAGCCAAGCTAGACAACATGTTTCTGGAGAACACACTGTCACCAGTGGGCACCAGTAACCTGTTGCTCTCCTCAGGTTCTCCCACACACTCCAATGACAGCAGCAGACGAAGCAGCACGAGCACAGAGGAGCTGGACAAGGGCTGTTAGCACTGCTAATGACCTTGTAATAACTCTTTATGACCGTTTTTGTTTATGATTGCTTTCGTTGCTGGGCTGATTACAGTAGTGGTGTATTTGAAGATGTTTCTGTGCACTCCTAAAGATATGCAAGGATTTGGAATACCACTGGGATTTTTGGGATCTTTTAAAATCAAAAAGATTTGCTTCTGGTACATTAATTCTGTTGCATCTAGTGTTTTTCTCACAAGTAAGATTCCATTTTACCCATGCTTTTTGATATATATTATTTATGAAAAAAAATTAGACGGACACTACGAAAAAAAAAAAAAAAAAAAAGACAAGAGAAACATTAGTTATGCCATGACGCCTCATCCAAGTTTATACTTGCATTATACTGTATATTATTAGCATATCTGTAATCTGTCATTTAATCAATAATAATAATAATAATAATAATAATAATAATACCCCTTTACTCAGATTTGGTGTTAAATTTGAATTATACACTATAGTAAATTAAGATTCTTAGTATCCAATTTTCCACATTTTGTAACTCCTAAAGTATATAGATGATAACTATAGACTAACAATAATAAATAGGTTAAGAGTTAATAGGGTTTTCTTCAATCTGTAGTGTATCATTTAGTAATCCACCAGTATATACGTGATTTCTTTTGTCAATTAGTGATCAGAAAGCACATAAATAAGTACATTATAAACTGAAAATGGACAGAAATAATGGTTATTCAAATTTAGTTATCCAAATAGTTATACAATATTTACTATATTGTATTCTCTATGTGCCTTTTCTAATATATGTTATTAGAAAAGTGGAAAGTTCACTGTCTGATTACTCCCTATGGTATATTTGTTTACAGGGTAAATATATAAGCTTGGAATTTGAAGTATTTGCTCATTATTAATGTATTCAGTATTAACTTGTTATATGATTTTATATACTGTAACTACAGAATTTTTTTTTTCCCAATTTCTTGGAGGTACACACTTAGAAAAAAGGGGTTCTTTGAATATGTAAAAGTTCTTAGCTTCCTATAATGGGTCTAGTTTGGAACCGTTCCCGATAGGGAAACGCTCCGTTGTAGGTTTCTACTTAGAACCTTTAAGGGTTCCCTCACAAGCACAACCGGAGAACCCTTAAGGGTTCTATGTGACCCTTTTCTAAGAGTGTTATAGAGATATGCAGTAGGTGATATACATATGAATCATTAGCTCACGACTGAGAGACCTTGAATGAAGTGCCTTTAATTGAAGAAATATTTCCTTTTTTTTTTGATATTTCCTTTATATATTGAAAAAAGATTGGTGTCAAAATAAAAACGTCACTTACACATGCACACACGGTGCAAATTTCCCCTCGCATTATTTGGAATGCTATGTTAATTTAAAAGATATTCGCAAGTTCGCACAGTAACACAAGATTGTGTTAAAAATACTGATTAATACAAACATGCACAGTTTATTTATCATTATAGACATTATAAAAGATTCTTTTTCAGCTTCTTGTTTTTCAGCCAGTGTAACAGAAATCTTATTGAGAACGTTACAAAATTCACTGCATCAGACTAGATATTAGAAGCACGGTGCAATAATTCTTTTGGATCCATGCCCTGTGCAAATATTTTTCAGTATACGAACAACCATACAGTGTAAAACACAGAGCAACAACAGCAACAACAACAGCAAAAAACAAATCAAATGAACTGTCTTCATGTTCATGAGGCGCTTTTTCGTTTAAGAACAATGATAAAAATAGAAAATAATTTTCCTCAGTACAGTAAACATGCTGTCAACAGTACACTTTAAAGTTCTTTTTACATAGATCTTTGTATAAAGAACACTGCAACATCATGCTTTTCATATTTTTAAATTCACTGGTAGTCTTAGCTGTTGAATATTATAGATTAAGCTGATGATTCCGTGATAGACGAAAAATAAAAGCAATTAGGTTTTTGCTCCCAAAGTGCTCCGTTGTTATTTCTAAGGCAACAAAATATCTGTCACACATTTGTCCTGCATTATCTGACTTACCTGTTTGGTCTGTGCATTTTTATGCCATTCATCATCCTTCATCATCCTGACTGTATGAGCTACTATGACATACACTCATTAACAATGTAGGATGAAACTATTGTGAATATTCAGGCTGTAGAAATTCTGTCATGGCATGCAAATTCAGGAAAAAAAAACAAAACAAAACAAAAAAACATCCAGGATATTGGTACAAATAAGTCTGGATCCAGTCTAATACACATACAGTATATTAACAATAAAAGCAGTTACAGCTCTCGTCTGCCGTGCAAGGAGGAAAATATTAAAATGTTACAACTGTCACTCAAACCACAAAACCAAATTCACCTGCACTTTATTTCTGTGCACAAAAGATGTGTTTGCTATTAATACACTGATTTTTATACTGTTATTAGTCCAGGAATGCCACTCTTTCTCAGTCCTCAATCATCTGTTTTGGTCAAAATAGAATTTTCCCTAAGATATAAAGCAATTTTATTAACCAAAGTAGGTCACTACATTCAAATATTAGAGTCAACACATTTATATATAAGACTGTTGTACTTGATTTCAGTTAATACACGTGACTGGTCCAACAACAGTTGCATTATGTCCAAAAGTATTTTTACTTATAAAAGGACAGACAGAAAACTCTGTTTAACTGAATCTGAAGCTCAGTCTCAATCCGTAAAGCCACAGAGGGGATTTGGGCCACTGTTACATATTTTTAGCTTAGATTAGATTAGATTAGATTCAACTTTATTGTCATTGTGCAGAGAGCAAGTACAGAGCCAATGAAATGCAGTATAGGTGGGCTGCATCCATCTACACGGAAATCCATCTACATGGAATTAACTTTATTACAGATGATACAGATGATAACTATAGGCTAACAATAGTAAACAGTTTGGTAGTTTTTCTTCAAAACAGGAATCTGCAGCATAATCGCCCAGTATATAATAATATATTTCTTTCAATTAGAGTCATATATGAGGGTGAGTGGAATGAAAGCCCTAAAAGTGTGACAAAAACGAGAAAAACAGCATATTCAATTCAATACAATACAATACAATTTAATTCAAAGTAAAAACAACAACAACAACAACAAAAAAAAAACATATACTTTTGGCCCATTGTTCTCAATAGCCCCTTCTACTGCTTCTCTTCAGCCCCTTCTAAACCTGATACACCTTTGTTATGACATCTATTCCGATAACAAAAACCCCTTTCTGATAGTTTTACAAAAGTCATAGCATCAGACTAGATTTTTGAAGAGATGTATTATAATACTTTTGGACCTATAACCTGTGCACACATTTTTCTGTCTATGAATAATCAGATTATACAAACCTGAAAGTAAAAAAAAAAAAACCAACCCAGATTAAATAAACTGTTCCCTCATGTTTAAGAGGTGTTTCTTTTAATTCAAAAATGAGGTGGTTAGAATCAGGTTTCCTCAGAGAACATTAAACATGCCGTTACTTGTACAAAGTAATGTTCTTTGTACAGAGTTCTTTGTACGAAGGATACAGGAACATCTCGATCCTTCTTCCTTTTTTTTTTTAAATACACCATTAAGAAATTCATATCCAGCCCACTATTTTGAGAAAGAGTTATCTGGATTTTCTTACCAGCATTTCACGCTGTGATTTGCGTAGTGGTATATGGTTAAGATGTTGGATTACTGGTCAGAAGGTTGTGAGTTCAAATCCCTGCACTGCCAGATTGCCAATGTCGGGCCCTAGAGCAAGGCCCTTGACCCACAGCTGCATAAATGAGATAAATGTACCTTGCTCTGGATAAGAGTGTCTCCCAAATGCTGTAAACATAAGCTTAGCTTTCTGACATAGCCTATTGCGAGACGGACAGCTAACAAGAATTATCGACGAATAATCTCAGAAGAGAATGCATAACCGGAAACAACTAAAACATTACAGAGCTTTAACTGTAGCTGTCTGTGGTGTGCTCACTACTGACCAAACCTCCATAGTACTCCATTTTACATTAAAAAATAAAATACCAATATTGGCCACTAGCTGGCACCAGAGAGACTTAACACATGCCCGTGAATGACTGTATCGAAAAGGCAATACAGCTGCTTTTTCCCCTAATTGTTGTTCTATTCAAACTGTTTTTGTTGTCTGTTCAGTTTTATGAAGCTAGCTTAGTTAATATTTAAACGCAGCAAAAAGTAACAGCTAGAAAATTTGTGATTTGTGATGGTAGATGTGACAGCGAAACAAACCTGCTGACTTTTCCCACTGATCTGACACACACTTGCCGTGATATGCATTGGCATATCATATGCATATATAGTTGGAAGGTGGGAAGACACTGATACTTGTATCTTGAGAGTGTGTATAACTTGAGAGCTTGTGTCAAGTTTGTGTCAAGTACTTTCCTAACACTTACAGAGTGATACACAGTGATGTGTGCTACCTGAAATAACAATGTAAGTTATGTTAAAGTAATCATTGAAGGTATAATGTGTATAATGTTAACAATTATTCCTTTAAAAGTAATATGTTAAACAATATATGTGTGTAGTAGTTTAACCAGGGCTGGTAGCTTAAGTACCTTACTAATTATTCGTCTATAAAAATACTGTGGAAAATTCTTTACTCAAAATAGAGTACTCTGTGAAAGCAAAAGTGCAAGAAAGAATCACAAATGAGAGATAAATCAGTGCCTCAAATGAAACATGAGCTAGCTTGCGTGTTAAAATCTGGTAGTCTTGACACAAATTGGCTAGAACAATCCCAAATGTAGCTATTGCCAAAGATATTTTTAGGGACAGATATCAGGTCATATGTCGTTTTTATATTTAAGGAAGAATTCTTCAGTGACCAGCTTTGACATGCTTTTCGTTTTATCCTCTTTCCTTCCATTCTTTTGTCTTTGTTCCGTCCCTCATTTTTGGTGTAAGCATGTACAGTATGCTTAATTTAGAAATGTATAAACGATTACATCGAGAGACCCTGCTTGAAGCTGCATTGGAAAAATGTAACGTTTTTTAAAAACAATGTTTGATCACATTTATTCACTTATATCCAAAGCAACTTACAAATGAGAAAGTACAAGCAAAGAGATACATCAGGCAGAGAACAGTACAAGTAGTGCTACCATACGGGATTTTTAATTGAGTCCTAGAGGAGCAAAGTGCACAGAGTAGAGGTGAAAGAGCACGTGTAGGTGCAGGATTTTTTTTTGGAGTTAGGGCTTAGTTAAGTGTTCATGGAAGACGTGGGTCTTTAGCCGTTTTTTGAAGGTAGTGATGGTTTCCGCTGTTCAGATCGGAAGGTTGGAAGTTCATTCCACCACTGACGGACAGTCGGTTTGAAGGCTCTGGAAAGGGACCTCATGCCTCGCTGAGTAGGCACTACCAGGCGTCAGTTGTTAACTGATCGCAGGTTGCAGGAGGGACCATAAACCTCAAGGAGAGTGTTGAGGTAAGGGGGTGCTGTTCCAGACAAGGTCTTGTACGTGAGCGTCAAGGCCTTGAATGAAATGTGGAGCGGCTACAGGAAGCCAGAGGAGGGAGACGAAGAGGAATGTGACGTGGGTCCTTTTGGCCTGGTTGAAAACAAGGTGTGCTGCTGCATGCTGAAACATCTGAAGGGGTTTGACGGGAGGCCCGGGAGCAGTGCGTTGCAGTAGTCCAGTTTTGAGATAACAAGAGCGTGGACTAGTAGCTGTGTGGCATGACGACAGAGCATGCTAATCATGTAGTGTATAGAAAGCAGAGCTATTTCTTTTTGAAAAGTAGTGATTAAAAATCAAAAGGATTAACGCACAGATCCTTGTAACCTGGACAGTGCACAGTAAATAAAAGTGTTTTTTATTTTACTTCCAAGTCATTCCAGCAGATGGAGCTCTCATATCAGTCTACAAGTTTGTTTGCCTATTTCATTTAAATATTGCTCTTTTCACAGTCCTGGAACAATAAAGTGACTTTTGATGCGCTAGATTTAATAAGTAAAAACTAAAAAATATATATATATATGTTCTTAATTGTTTACCTTATAATTGTTTTTTAGATTAGAATGGAATCTAAATGCCTCCTGTATTAAATAATAATAGAAGTTTCCTCTTTGCATTACACAGAATAAATGTTACGGAATAATATATACACACCAGTAAATGTGATATTGAAAAAAATGGCTTTAATAAATTAAACGGATTTTAATTATTTGTGATTATTACATTGTAAATTTGTTTGATTTTTTTTTTTTTTTTTTAAATGACAAACAGTGCATACTGTGTATCTGCAAACAATATGTTTGTGTTCGCATTGCAGATAATATTCACACATTGTTGTAGACAGCAAAGAGACAGCAATATTAGTGTCTAAGTGGAACCTGGTGCACACTGTGTACAATAACACAGATGATTTCCTCTAGTGAGGACACTATTCTTGAGGACGGAGACCAAACCATTAACATTTACCTCACGTTAACCCACTCTTCCATTCACACGAGTCTTTACAACTCGCTTGAAATAAATGAACCCCCATGTAGAAGCATTTACTTTTCATTATGTACTATGTTAGTCATTGCACACTGACATTAAGTATAACTTTGGTGGTGGTATGTCTTGCAAATGCTAAAAACCCCTTATATGGTAATAACAACAACTTTTCCATATGGGATTAATGGATTAATGCCTTTGTGGGAAACTTCACGTAAGAAATAGATTCGATTATTACTAGAATAGTATTACACCACGTTTTGCTGGTATCGTTTTTTACGCATTTCAATTACTTCCATACTTCAGCAGCAACATTCGTACGAATAGTAAACGGACCAGTGCCTTTAGAAGGACTACAAAAAAAATCTGGAAAGTCATGTTGTCTGCCATGAGATAATCCAGACAGAGGTGAATTATACAAAACCAAATGGTATTTCATTGACTTTAAAAAGAAAACTGCTTCTTTTTGTGACTCTTTGCTATGCTCTCTCTCTGACTTAGGGTGTTTTCTTTGTACAATGCTCGGCTCTGATTAGGAAAGGTGTCTGTGACGTGACACACTGCTGGAAGCACATTTGTGTCTTTTTTGTGCTTTAATTTAAATCATTAAGCAACCTGATGTATCACTCTGAAGCAAGGATACATGAAGATAATCAACACCGGATCCAAGAATACAATGCATTTCTACTGCTGGAGGAAATAAAGTAGAGGAAATAGCTTCGTCGCAAATTCTTGCACATGATCTGTACAATTGATTGGAGGTGAATTTTTGCGTTTGAGTTTGACAATAGTCTTCACCTGCCATTGAAATGATTATCCACTAACTTAGAACGACCTCAATAAAGCAACACAATATACAGTATATAGTTGAACACATACACTTTACACACCCATTCAGTGAACAGTTAATATGACTTCATTATTTACCTATAAATCTGTTCAATTGGGTATTGTTTATATGATCACTAGCCTAAATCCATGGATACTTTTATAGTTTGTAAACCCCATCCTTTCTATTGGCTGTTGTAGGACCATATGTTGTTGGATCACATTCAATAGGTAGATCCTGTTAAAGTGTTAGAAGGCTGTAAACTGCAGTCTGTTTTGCAGCTTGTGGTGAAACACTCTTAGCAAATATGGCTAACATTATGGCTAGTTTCAGACCTTGTTTATTAATTTTTTTATTATAAAGATGGATGCTATTTTAATTTTGTATAAAGAAAAAAAAAACCCTCTAGTTTGTTACACTGTGTAGCAATTCCATGCTGTGCAACAATAGCACTCAATCAACAGCGCAGTCAAGTAGCCAATAAACTTGTGTACCATATGTACACAAGTCCCAACTGTGGGACAATCTGTAGAACAGGAGCATGCTGTTACACGGAGAGCCATTGCAAGAGAGAGAGCAAGAGCGCGAGAGAGCGAGCGAGTGAGAAAGAGAGAGAGAGAGAGAGGACAAAAGTGATCAATTACTCACATTACATGCAGTCCTTCAGGAATTTGCTTTATTGGCCTGGACATCTGTTATAATATTGTCATAATGTGTAATCAGATGGGGCCTGTTGTAGCCAAGTCAGGGAAGAAAATGCAGCTATGAAAGTTCAATTAAAATACACAGGGACAGCAGTTCTGTCCATCTGGCAAACCGAACACTTTTGTTTTTTTCTGCCCCTTTTTGTTTTCTCTCCTCCTGTTAAGTCTCTTGAGAATGAATGGATGTGACCTGGTTGCAGGTTTATACACCTCTTTCACTGAAAATGAAACAGGTGACACCTGTGTAGTTGGGCTCATGGGCCAAATATATCATCTGGCCTAACAGTGCAAGAGAAAATCACAACATGCCTCAAAGACACCTGACAATCAGGTGTTCGTTCTCACTAGCGAGTTCAAAAGTGGCCCTTGTTTAGCAGGAATATGCAGCAGTAAAACCATCATAATCTGCAACGCTGTGCATCACAGATCACAGAAGGAGACTTGATATGGAGCTTGTTTTCTTACACTCACAAAGAGGAGTAAATTGCTGGATGGATGTTAAAAAAGGCTTAAGATGTGTCTCACTCGCTCGCACACACAGACACATTAATTTCCTCTGTTCACACACAGCTAGGCCTCCTGCTCTCTAAGAACAACATCAGGGTGGATTTATTTCAGGCATTAAACAATACCATTATGAAGTCTAGCGGCTTCTATCAGTGAGGATTAGTGCATGCTGGCTTTTCCTGAGCGCTGATAAGAGGGGTTTGGAAATTTTACACCGTCTGTAAGTCTGATGTCCTCTCCAGGCCGTGTGATATTGCCCGTTGGCCAGACTGCACGTGTTTCTCGCTTAAAGCATACGGGGTCCGGAGAGCATTATTCCGTCTCCACAGGACTAGTGCACAGCTGCGCCATATTTATCATCCCGCTCCCAATCCCGGCAAATTGGCAGTGAGATCACTGGGTGATGAGGTTAACTACTAAAGTTGTATGTAACTTGGAGCCTCCCACACTATGATTAATCGGGCGATGGAGAATGAGGGCCCTCTTGACGGCATCACACGCGGCGTAGAGCATCTGCGACGGTCAAGGCAAAACAAATGGTGTGTTGCCTTTGTTCCCGAAGATGGTGCATAACCGAACATCCAGAGTAATTAATTTTACATCGCCTCATCTGCAGGGTCCCGAAAGCTAATGAAAGTGTTTTCGAGTCGCACTGGAGTTCAGGGCCCACGTACTGAGTTATGAGGGGAATGAAGTAATTGGCCGCCTGAAATGAATCACACATCCAAGGCCTGAGTCGATTTTTAATGTGTTTCACGTCGAATAAAATACAAAGAGAGAAAACCTTCAGGAGCGAATACAGGGCCTGATATGATGTGGATTTTTTCCCTATTTTTAGAGTGGTGTATTGAAACCAAACCCTTGTCTTAGTAACTGGACAGCCAATTTTATTTCCAGTAAGAGCTCATCCTCAAGAACAGCTGGTGTACAGCACACATCTGCGGCTGGAGTTCATACAAAGGATTGACCATATCAACTGTATCTCCCTGTGACATGGAGAAAACTATCCAAACAAATTATGTTGCCATACAGAGGATGATGTGGTTAGATAGGAATATAATAATTTCAACATTCTCTAAATGTATGTATGTATGTATGTATGTATATGGGAATATGGTAAATCCTTAATTGTTTTAACAAGGCCAAAAAAAAAAAGCATTATTTTCCACAGAGGGATGCAATTGAGAATGAAGCACTAATTTATGTGCGAAACTGCAATCCTGCTTAATTGGATGGTGTCTAGAGGGATGAATCAAGCAAACAGTTTCTTTAATTGTTATATTCAATTAGGGATTCAAATTAGTCTCCTTGGCAGAAGTGTCAGCACAACAATGGCAGTGTTGTTTGTATCTATTTGTTGCTGTTGCTGTTCTAAGGAAAGAGAAGAAAAGAGCGAAAGGAAAAATGCACATGCCAGTGCATCCCCAAGCCCTTGTAATTCCCATAGCAAATCCATTACATGCTCTCTCTCTCTCTCTCTCTCTCTCTCTCTCTCTCTCTCTCTCTCTCTCTCCTCATTTTTATTTATCACGAGCCTGTTTGCTAATTTTATTTTGCGAGGAAGCAATCGTGCCCTTCCCCCTGTGTGGGCTCTCTCAGTGGGCCTCTGATTCCTGTGAAGTGACAGTGGGTAAATATGCATAAAAAACGTTGGGGAGGGGGGACACAATTAGCACGAACGAGGTTGACTGCCTCCTGATTTCATTGGCAACTTTGGCCGCTGCGGTGATAAGCCGCATTATCTAGAAAATTGGCCGAGGGAAAACAGCAAGCCCTCTGATTGCCAGCAATGGTTTGCAGATAAAGTGGTGCTGAACAGAAATATAATTGAAGTTGAAATATGTTAACCAAAGGTGTCACATACAGTGGGGAAGTAGTCATTTACCTCCATTCAGCATCAAGGGGAAAAGGCATGTATTTTGTCCAGCAGCAATGACTTTTCAGACAATTTTCCAGCATTTTTAATTATAGTTATAACAAAGAAATATGATTGTTGTACTCTTGGTAAAAAAAAAAAAAGAGCTTTCTCAAGGCTTCTTTGGACATTTATATATTTATGTTCTTAGCTTACTTTGGACATTTATATATTTATGTTCTTAGCTTACTTAGCTTACTAGGATTTTCCCAAATGGACAAACCAAACAGTGTAGGGTCTTTCTTTTATTCCTATGAAGAGGGAAATCTAATATATTCAGTACAGGGTTTAGAAAACCCCAAGCTTTCTGCTTAAATTCCCAACTCCTTGGACTGGATATCTCAACACACACAAACCCCGTTCCTGGACGTCATTGCCATATCAATGGAAATTTTCCACTGAATGTTCTAATGGGGTTCAAAATTGCAGGCAAGGATAGACAGCGTTACAGGACTTGTACCCTTGATTGATATCAAATAGAATTTTCAAAAGAATCAAATAACCACAGAGAGCACAGAAGCTAGGCATCACAGTTGTCAGTCCTTTTTCCAGCATTGATGATATGTTGGGATGGATGTTTGGAAACATAACTAGGGCACCTGAAGTCAAGTCACTTAGAGGGGCAGCGATGCCTCCTTTGTCAAGTCTCAACCATAGTACCAAATGATTAAATGACAAACGTCCCACTTCAAACATGCCTGGTGCGCTATTCCTGAAGCACTCGAAGGGTAATTGGTCTTACTTTTGCGTCCACGCGGCTGATGCCAGTGACTCCGAGACAGTACTGTCACTCGATGCCTCTGATGTCAGATGCATGTGCTTGTTTTTCTTCACTCCCTTCTCTCTTGCACTTTCAAGGGAGCAGTTGACACTGCTCTTATCCATTCTGAGAGTCTGGAGCCTCTGGTGCAGTGCTGGCTGTCAGCCATTCCAGCCGGACGGCTGGCTTAAGTGACAGACCTGCAAGCGACGGTGGTCTATTTGGCATCTGAAGCCTTCCGAAGACATGACAGGGCATAACTTAGTCATAGAGGATGGGCAAAGTCTGAAGAGAAACCCTAGCGTTCACTGCATAAGATCAGAAACCAAAAAAAAAAAAAAAGCTAAAGCCTTGGCATTCTCCACAGATGGTAACACATTCTCTTTGTATCCATAAAGCTTTAGGGGATGTACAAAGTGCTGTCTTCTCCTAATCTGGATTTACTGAAACTGGATAGTAGGTGGCAGTAGATAAATAGGCTTTAAAACAACAGCATTACAATGCTACAGCCATGAAATTGTATATCATGTGCATTTATCATTCGCTCTGTTCACTCTGAAAATCAGTTGGGTGGCTATGGTGCAGTTTTAGAAATTCATCTTTGGGTCTTTGTAAGTGCAAGAGGCAGTGAAGCGCTGTGTACGTTTTTGGTTAACACGTTAAAATTGGTCGATATACAGCGCAACAGATTAAAAGAAAAATACAGGACTATACACGCTCATGCATGTATCCTGAAGACAATACTAGCATGCCACGTATAACAAAAGACATGCTCCCATTCCATCTCTTTCGAAAATCTCCCTCATGTCCTCTCTGTGTCCTCCATACACCTTGGCTCATTGCTTTTCTTTGTTGCTGTCCCCCTATGGCTCTCTGAAATCCTCTCTTAGTGCTTGCTACTCTGTTTATATACAGAAAAAAACAGGAATTGGAAGGAAAAATGCTGTCAGAGAGCTTGACCCTGGTCACTGCCATTATTCTAAAGGAAGGGACAATTAGTGTCATTAGTAATGCAATAGGCTGGTGGGCATGTGTGATATTTCAGGTCACATATTTACATAATGAGAATTGGAAATTACGAGGGTAGTGATGAAGAGGTCTATTATTTTGTTATAGGCAGATTCAGAATTCATGAAGAAACACCCAGACAGCTGTCTATCAAATCTACTGGTTGTTGGAAAATGAACCATTTTTTGATGCTCTAAGAAAAGGTCAATGATTAAAAAAAAAAAAAAAACACTACTGTCCTTATTATTAACAAGATATTATTATCAAAGGGGAAATCATATCAGTGAATGATAAAGGTGTTAAATTAACAGTGCTAGTTGGATTTTTAAGAGCCTGCGGCATGGAAGCTGGAGATGTTGAACAGACATGATGAACTCTTTATCCACCAAGGGGCAGTATGCAGCTAGTTTTCCTCTTTGCTGAGTCTGAACTTGTATATGCATAGTGTGCCTATATCAAGCACGTTATTTCCCATCTTTTGTGTACGAGTAATATGCTCTTTGTCTGTGTGGGGGGGGAAAATATACTGTATCAAGAAGACTACACTTAATATATGTAAAAAATTCCAGAGCTCCACTTGTTCCACTTCATATGAGTTCCTGCCCGTTTTTTTTTTTTTCAAACGGTTTCTGCACTTGTTTAAGCTAAAATAACAATGACACATATAAACAGTGTGTTTGTTCTCTGAGATGACAGCCCCGAGCTAAACTGAACATTCAAGAAGGTGAATAAACATCAGTGTGACATTTACCAGTGCACAAACCTAGTGTTGCTTGACAGAAACTTGGCAGACATATTAACTGCTGTTTTTCGGTTGTGTGTGTGTTTTTTTTCCCTCACAAAGCTGATTTCAAGCCATTTCTTTCTCCAACATGTAGCCTCAACGTGCCAAACCAAGACTTGAGGAGAAAAGCGTTACTCTTTAAACTTCTGGCTTACTGAGGTATAAGTGATCTTAAATGCATTATTAATGACTCTTTGTGCTGCAATTACTGATAGAAGCAACGGCCTTACTCACTGACATGTTGTGCTAAACGGGTCTTCAGCTTGTTCTCTCCCTCTCTCTCGCTCTCTCTCTCTATCTCTTCCTCTCACACATACTTCACATCAGCTTTGATTAATGCGGAGGCTTGTCCTATTAGACAGCTACAGTGCACCAGAGTGCAGCTCGGTTAGTGGGAACAGTTTGGGAAAGGTGTCCTTTTGGACCTATTTGGACACTTTTCACACTAGAATTTAGCGTGAATAATATTTCTAATATTTATATATACACCACATACCTTGGAACCTATTATTTATACTATTAATTAAATGCCAGAAGCAAGTGAGGCGAGCGCGGTGTCTGCTTTTTAAAACTAACAGGACATCTAACAGGATATCTCTCTCTCGCACACACAGGGGCATCCAAACAGCCAGGAACAAGGAACAAGCAATTGACATTTGAGGGACCTTGACTCAAACTTGGAATAGCAGCAGGGTCTAATAATATGCATGTTTAAATGAGCAATTATTGATAAACCCAGGTTGGTATGCCCGTGGGAGGATTCAGTGGCCGTCTCTGTTCCAATTCAATTATTAAATCTTCATCAAGTCCATTTATTTCAATTCCATTCCCAGTGACAGAAATAACAGCTTGAACTCCATTTTATCACAAATGAACTGAGTACTAGAAGGTTTCTGTAACATCCTACAGTGTTTATGTAACATTTACATATATATATATATATATATATATATATATATATATATATATATATATATATATATATATATATATAACAAAGA
>CM075004.1:7800372-7812391 GCA_037576675.1 Pangasius sanitwongsei | reverse complement strand
TATATTTTGTCTGTAACAAACCACAGTGTTTTTTTCAATTATAGATATATATATATATATATATATATATATATATATATATATATATATATATATATATATATATATATAACATACATTTCATTTTTGTTTGTGATATGAGTCTGCCTGGATGATATGAGTACGTTTCTGAGGCATAAGTTTTGTTTATTCCCTGTTTGTAATCTCATGGCTTATTAATGAGAGAAGTCTTATGCGGTTTGCACAGATCAGGCTCACCTGCTGACAGGCAGCACTTCAAACCCTGGCACCGTGCGTAGAAATGGCACATTTACCATAAATAATAAAAAAGATGACATTTTGTCAACTTGTGCGGGATTTCAACATAATATTCAAACAGAGCCAGTAAACTGGGTGCTTAGGTGTGCATTATTGATTCACGTCCCTTCCGCAGTGTGGCTGGTGTCTGTATTTTCTGTGATTATGAATCTGTTTGGCATTACACTTCATGAATTACAGATATATAACTTTATTAGAAAATGCGGATTAGTGATATACACCAGACCTAATGCTTTTTTTTTTCTGCTGACCAGCTGTTCACGCCACAATAGAGTCGCTTTGTTCAATGTTTTAAAAAGACAAATACGTTTATACATTTCTTATAAGTTGCATTAAGTATTTTTATTCCATTATTAATCAATGTATAAACGTGTCTCTTTACAAATGCTGTGTTTGTCATTCTTTCTTTTGAAAAGTATATCCTTTCTTTTACGTTTACGTGAACAACATTGCTGAGGACCTCTGATTTTTATTGCAAGACGTCCTGCATATTTTGAACACTTTGTATATTTTGATCGCGCATGCATTAGTTTGCTGTAGAAATAGTTCAGATATTACATAACTCGTGTTGATTAATGAGGTAGTCTGATTGGCTAACAGTCTGTTGGTATACTTGTTTTTAACTCAGACACATTTGCTCCTTGGGGAAGCATTCTGTTGGGAACGGGAAGCATGTTTTGTGCCATTTTGATGAATTAAAAAAGTTGTCTCGCATGGCACAAAAGTGTTTTGTTTCTTCAAAACAGAGACTGCTAAGGGTCTAGGGAATATACAAAGTCGCCATACAACAAGGCAGGTTTATAAAATAGGTTTAGCAGACAATGTGCTTAGTGGATATATCCAATGTATAGCGATAAAGCCCCAACGTGGCATCACTTATCAGCAGAAGTAGGCTAACTGATTATGCAGAACCTCTAGGATTAGGCTTCCTTTTCTTATTACAGCCACACTCCAGAAATGCTATACAGAAAAAATAATACTTGTGATAACACTCTGGCCAATGTATGCATATCTAAATTTGCACATACAGTGGCTTGCTATTAAAGGATCTTGCACTTGAATAGCCCTACTTTTTTTTTAAACCCCCAGAAGTAACACGTTTACATCTCCAATGTTATACAGAAAGCCATCAAGCTGTATGATAAAACTCAACCTTGTGTATACCTCATCCTTATCCTTTACTAAAATCTCTAAAACTTTGTGAGACAAACCTTAGACACATACTACCAGTCAAAGTTTGGACACACCAGACTAAATATATATTTTCACTGGCTTAAAGACAGGTTAATAAAAAACTTATAGTTAATTTTTTTTTTCCAGGATAAATGGAAATAGTAAAGTTAATGCCTGTTTAAAATTCAGTTTCTGAATCAAAATTCAATTCACTGTTTAAAATTCAATTTCTGAATTTCTGTTTTGAAGTAGTTTTTGCTTAAAAAGGTAGGTAGTTTTCATTAAAATTAGTCTCTAGTTTTCTTTTAGAAATGAGGAGAAGCACTGAGAAGCTTGGCCTATTTGGAAATTTTTACAAAATGCCTCCTAGGTGAAGCTCCTTCATGAAGCTGGTTGAGAAGATATCAAGTGTGTGTGTGAAGCTTCATCAGGAATACTGGTAAGATTTTAAAGATGAACCTGTTTAGATATGTTTAACACTTTTCTTGGTCACTTCATAATCCCATATGTATTATTTCATCAATATGTTCTATTATTATTATTCTAAAATAATAGATCATAAAAGTGAAGGAAACCCTTCTATGAGCAGTTGTGTCCAACCTTTTGACTGGTAATGTATAACACATACTGTCTATATAAGTTTATTTGAAATTCCATACGTTAATAACAGCTTCTTACAACTGCAAATGGTTGACAGCCCCTTGTCTCTTAATTCCTGCCTGTCTGAAGGAAGCCTCTTTAACATTCTGCAGTTATTCCACAAGCTACTCATTTGTCCAGAGAGACCATTTCAAATGCAGATTCATCTGGAGATGAAACATTTCTATTTGGGCTATAGCATGGAAGGTGAATGGGCTACTCAGCACACTAATCAGATTAGAACATTCGCTTATGTCAGGCTAAAATTATTATATTAATACAAATTGTGTGTCAATTTGGCAACGAAAAAGAAACGTGCTATAACGTCTACTAAGCAAAGTGGCAAAACCTGGATTATTCAAATTTGGCAGAAATAGAATATGAACAAGGCGATGTCTGACTCTGATTCTTACAGCAACCTGAAAACCTTCGGTATTATGCTTGTATTTATAGCTTTCACTGTAACTAGGTTTACATGCAATCAGTAACAACGATACACCATGTTCTGTGCCACCATAAACATAGATATCTGTGAGGTTTCAGTGTGATAAAGATACTGAACTGTATAGATGTACAGGTGCTTCTGAGGAACATCATAAAAATCATGGCAGATGGTCTGTTTTTAGACAGTGTGGCCTTTGTTCTGCAAACACGTTTCATATGTCACACATAAAAGACTTGCACCTTTCCTAAAGCAGGATTGGTAAAGCATATAGCTTGTTCTTTTTTTTTTCCACACTAAAATGATATAAAATCTTGGTCCATTTTTCACATGCTATATAGAAACTTTAAATGAAACAAATGTTACATGAAAATGGAAGGAAGATTCACCTATTAATGGCTTGTTCAAGCTATTATTTATTTATTTATTTTTTACCAGTTTTTATTGGTATTACTGGTTATCACCGTAATTTTGGACAGACTTTCAAAAACAGAAGCTGCTTTGAAGACCAACAGCAGAGTTAGAGCTACATAGATGAGATTTACCGGGGTGGAGAGGTGGCTATGAGGAGTTATAGCAGCCTCATCAGCAGAGGCCATGGAGTGTGGGATCGATACTCTACTAATGCAACGTTTTCATTATTCCTCCTGACCCAGGGACAGACACTAAAAGCAACCAGGCTAATCCGATGGCTCCGGGACCTTTAAGGCGATGTCTCAGTCACTTTCCACACTAGATGCCTCAAACTCTCAGGACCTTTACTACCAAGCATTAAGCAGGACACATTAACACATAGCCTTTGTATAGCGCATCCGGCATTTTTATGTGCCTAACAAGAACACAATAAATTGCTCCTCATTACGCAGTAATTAACTCCACCCCCTCCCCCCCAGTCAAGGCCCATCCATTCCCTCCTCCTGCTGCGTGCCTCTTTAATTTCCTCACCTCCACAGGGGGTAGGGGCACAGAGATAGGGTACCATGCTCCATCATTTCCTGCCATATGTGCCTTCTGCAGATCCAGTCCACAAGGTTTCTAATAGGACAACACCTGGAAGAGGACGGGTGTCTTGTGACCAAGGAGGATAAAGTTGAACTTTCAACCCTGATTTGATCTCTTTAAAGGGCCTCTGAACTAGTGATGGGTTAAATCCTTCATAATCCCTACAGTCCTTCAAAAGTCTCTTGAGGTTTTTAAAGAACTTGTGGTGTTAATTGTTAAAATGAGGTTATTAATTGGACACAGAGGAAAAACACCTGTCACAAGACAGAGATGGCTTGGTGATTGAAAGGTATCTCTAATGCAAGCCCACATGGCAGCTACAAAGCACCCGGTAGGGAACATATATTAAGTTTAGATAGCCCAAAGGCACATATCCTAACTTACTAAAAGAAGGGGGTTATCACATTGATTGGGAATGTAGCTGACACACACGCGCACACATCCTCTCAGATGGCCCATATACTACAAAAGATAATCTTGGGGCATGCTGAAAATTAGTATTGTTCTGGCTTTAATGCAGTGGAGTAATTCTCTGGTTTTAGTGCTATATGGTCAGATATTTGGTTTATTGGAAATTCTCTATAGCGCCGTAGGATCAACTCATCATTATAATCTGAAAGATACTAAATACCATACTTGGTAACACTATACAACAGCACACACAAGTACCAGTAAAGGCTTATTTCATGAATTTGTTTATTAATACAACATATACATTTTGTTCTTTAAATATGGTAGCATTTGATAACACAAATCATCAGTGTGTTCTTGGTTACTTTTATTTTCTAAAAAAAAAAAAATGGCTGAATATGACCCTTCATAAAAGGAACATTAAAACAAATAGCATTTATCTCATCAAATAGCTCTATGGTGCACTTCAGAATATTATAAAACCACAACACCAGTTCAACTACTACTTACTGCCGCTACGATGAGTGCATCAACATCATCAGCCAAAATCACTGTGTAAGTGTAGTACATATTAACCACAAAAAGCTCATTACAACCACATGATCAAATTATGTAAAAAAACACAGAGTGACATAAAGCATCGGGACTGTATTTCCATATAGAACATGGTTTTGCTAATATTTGATGAGACACCAATGCTTTAAAAAAAAAAAATGCTATAAATGGACAGTGTTAATATTTCATTGAGTCTTGCCCCACAGGAGGGCTGTGCAGAGCGGGATTAAAAAGAAAAACTAGTGTTGTGCACTTCAGAGGAAAGCCTTGTCTTGTCTCTCATTAATGAGTTGAACAGAGAGCTGGCTAACAATAATAAAAAAAAAAAAGCCTAATTATGGTTGAGAAAAAAAAAGAAAGAAACATGCAAACATGGCGGCATGATGAAGAGAGACTGCTTGTCAATGGTAAAATAAAACAAATGATTCTGTATCTACTTCTTTTAATACTACTGTACAGTAATTACGTCATTCTATATTTAATTCTTCTTCGCAAACTGTAATGTACTACAACAAGTCCCAAAGAAGCAGTTAGAGATTGCATATTGCTCTGTACATTGACATAATGAAATAAATTCGAGCAGATGATAGGAAAATTCACACCGTATGCAAAACCATTAGAAAATCTAAACAGCCCATGCGAGTCCCAAAGCTATCAGGAAATTTGACAAGGTTCCAAAATGTTTAAGACATACAGATGTTTTTGGTTTAACCAAGCATCTGTTTGCACAAGCATGACTTGTGTAGAAAAACCACAGTGGGACACAATAAGTTCTTTTATGGCACCATAATAAGCTGGGTTTTATAATTACTTAAGCAAAAAGCAAATTGGACATGACCTGAGGACTCTTCTGAAACAGTCTAAGCCTGTTGTGTTGAACATGCATCAGTGAGGCTATGCAGCATTCATATTAAATTATTTACGAAGGGAGCATTGAAATAACTACGATACAGATTATTCCTCTTTAGAGCTAAAATGGAATTTAGGAACAATTTCATGCGGTACATTGGTTTACACACTAGGCAATGAGCTGGATTCTGTAAGAGAAACATTCATTTTCTTTGATAAATGCTTTTACACACTGGAAAAGAGGTTCAGCTGAGGATAAGAGCAATAAACTTGGCCAGTTATCTTCTTCCTGCCGGGACATGTTGATAGAGTACCAAGTTCTGGAATAGTCAAAATGCAGTGAGGTATCAGAGCAACATGTTTTCATTCATCTGTATGTCATAATCCTCTAATGTTACTGGCAAATTTCAATATGTAAACATAGACTAACTGACCCTAATTCAATTCTACAGTGATATTCAGAACCGGCTGTACAAGAAGACTCCCGGGAACCTGAAGAGTTGTGTTTTTGTTTGTTGGAGAGATTTCAAAATTGCTGACTTCAATGTTGTGAACCTGAAGAGTTTCATGACATGGTTGGTAGGATCCTTGGGAAGCTCCCACTGTTTCATAGAACTGATAATGGTACTCTGATGAGTGGTGAAACATTTTGAAAAGTAAACCACAATAACAGGTTACCTTGAATTATTAGTACGACACAGAAATGACCTGTACATACACTACATGGCCAAAAGTATGTGGACACCTGACCATCACACCATATGTGGTTCTTCTCCAAACTGTTGCCACAAAGTTGGAAGCACACAATTGTCTAGTATGTCTTTGTATGCTGTAGCGTTACAATTTCCCTTCCCTTCTCATTCCCTCATGGGGGAATGAGATCTTCAATAAGCACATGTGGTTATGACGGCCAAGTGTCCACATACTTTTGACCATATAGTGTATCTCTGCTAATATCTCTTTCAGGCAGCAGAAGCGAAGGATGAATAAATAGCACACACAGATTCATACATTCTGTTCCCACTGCTTTCCCATTACATGACAAGAGCCCAACTCTGACAGAAACGATCTACTAAGTTGTCGCTGTGCACTCGAGTGAGTAGTCTTCCTGAACAGAGAACAAAGGTTGATGGGCTCTAGAAAGACAAGTGTCCTACAGAAAAAAAAAAAAACCATCTCATGCTGTTTGTGTTAACAACCATACTCCAATTCAAACAGGCTGCATGCTCAAGGAAAACATGATGGCCGTTTCCACCTCGTCATGTCACTCACCATTTTTGATAAAACTGCCATGAGCATGCACAAGAGCTTGTGTCAGCATCTCTCGTCCCTTCTCCAGAATCCAGTCACCTCCACCTACTTTGTGTTTCTTCAGAGATTCTTGTGCGAACTCGTGCAATGGTGTGGTTCGCCGTGCCAAAACTTAGCATTACTTAAAGGCAACTCCACAGATGTACTGCATTCAAAGTTGATGTTTATGTAATCAACTGACCCTCACATTATGTGAAATAAGCAGTAATATTGACAATGCTGCATTACCCATTGGCTTCAGAATAGCCCTGTAGTCTTCAACTCTACTGCCCAGTTTGTTGGCTTTGCCAGCATGTTAGCGGTAACAAATCTCTGAAATCTCCATGGCTAACTCCAGGCAATCGCTGGTTTCTTGGCAGGCATCAAATAGGCCACAGTCAGTGTCGCAGTGACAGTTCCAATCGCTGCTTTGGACTGGTTCTAATGGAGCAAACAAAGAGCTGCAGGCTGGGCAGATTTGATTAGCGGCACGGTTACAGGTGTCAGGCAGCATGAGGCATAGATCATAGAATTGGCAGAAGAGGCAGCTGAGTATGATCCCCGCACAGGCATCTGATCAGCAGAGAAGAAGTAATCAAGGGAGTATCAGGCAATAAGCAAGGAAGTCATTCCTTATTCATAGCTATCACAAAGCGGAAGGCATAAGCTGTCTCAAGGCATCTTAATGGAGTGTACTAATGATTGTCTTGCAGTTTATCAGTTTAGTCAGCAAGAATTTTTAATAGGCAGCTCATATATACTAATTGCATACATTGTGATCATAAACAGGTGGCTTGAACACTGATGCAGCTGTTTGAAGGAAAATGTTCATATAGGAGATACCATAAGCAAAGTATTTGGCCTATAAGAAAAGCTAGTACTGGTATTTTTAATTGTGTTTTAAATTAATACCATATGACACCTTTCCATATGACGTGCATCTACCTATCTGATCCATCAATGTATATCTATTTGTAAATATTCAAGATTATTACAGGAAGGGAAACTATGATGAGCCATAGCAGCCTTCATAAGCATAAATGTCATTAAATTGTATAACTAAAGAAAGTATTTTGTGACAAGAAAACCAAGTACATCTTCACACATGTAATAAAACCTAAAAGTTTAAAAGAAGCACCTTGGCTTCTAGAGAGACACTCAAAGTCCCTTAATGGTATATGTCCGCACCTCTTGTTTATAACATTTAAAAGCACCTTTTTTCCCCGGAGCATTTCCTAACACATGCATAATTTAATGAAACACATTTTCCTTCCTAAGAGAGAGGGAACTCTGGGAGTCATTTGAAGGCCTAATCAATTACCATCCATCTTTATTGGTGATCTTTTCTTTCTTTTAAGTCAAAAGGTCACCTCTACTCTCTTTTTCACACCCGAAGGTCAGATTAAATGAATATATTCAAATTATAATTATTTGAAGTGCAATTAATTTTGGATTAACATGGGTACATTTGCATTACTAAAACATTTATTATAGGTCAACAGTTTTGACTACTCCAAACGCTCATTAACCATCATGCCCATTAATACTGATACCACGATCTGCAGAAGTGACCTTGAACTTGATCACTTGAAATTGCAATTGTGTTGAATACATCAATTAGAAACATAATATGTAACAAGAAAGTTTTTGATATAGACTTTAAGACATACAGTATTAAGCAGAGTTACTCTAGTTAAGCAGAAGTTAAACTTAGTTACTCTAGAGCTTTATAGCTTACTCCTAATTATAAAACAAGTACAACCCCTTTATAACTGCCCAATAATATGATGCTGGTTAATACTCTGTATATGTCTAATTATTATTCACATTTTATATTAGCTGTGAAAAATATGCCAGTTTTGCACCCATATTAACAACGGCAAAGGCATTCGATTCACCTTCGGCATCCTGAGCGTCAGATAAGGAGTTTGTGGAAGAGGAGACAGCGCTACACCTATCCACAGATGAGAGGGCATAAGGGGATCCAGTGCAGGCTGCGTCTGCTTTGGCTTCTCCAGGATCAAGCTCAGGTATGGGACTGAGTCTCTGCAGGGTCCTGCATGGAGCTGTGTTAGTCACCTTCTTACCTAGTAAATCTGAGGAAACATCGTGTCATGAGTATAAAACAAACAAGCTAGATGCTAAACATTATAATGTGCATCAGACTGTATTGTTCCCTATCTAAAACAATAAAAACATGGGGTAGAAGTGGAAGCCAACTTAAAGTGGCATGACCCAATAGATTTTCTGTTAAAAGACAAAACTGAGATCTCATAATAGTTGTCAAATCAGTCACAGACTGTTATCCACCACCCCACAGAGGGCAACCTGCGCTGAGGTCTAGAGACTCTTCCTCATCTATTCTTTCCATTTCCCCTTTGTATAATATATAAAATACATGGACACCTAGAAATAACGTCAAGCCTTACTGACAGTTTACATTTGTGTACGTTCTGATGATTTTGTTCTTTACTGCTATTTCTGTGTATGACCTTGTCTAATTTCTCAATCTCTCGCTTTTTGGATAACCCTTGCCCAGTTTGGATATTGATATTCTGTGCACCAGTCTCTGCCTGTAACCTTGCCACCGAAACCGAATTACCCTTTACATACTGTTGTACAGTGCCTTACCTGTGACCCAGAACAGTTTTTTTTTGTTTTTTTTTGAATAAGCTTTTTTGGAATCTGGATTGTGTCTATTAAAAAGCTCCTGCACATGGATCCTCACTATTTCCCTAGTCTCCTTTGTTTCAGTAGTCCTGTAAACACCATGCTAAGTACATCCATGGATAGACAGACAGTGGTAGAAGATCACCTCAACAAAAAGTACTTGAGTATAAAAAAAGACTTGAGTTACAGTATTGAAATACTAGTGCCAATCTGTACTTAAGTAAGTAATGTAGTAAGTAGTGTGAATTTACCTGTAGCAGACATTTGAATTAATTTGAAGTCAACTTAGTGCTCAGCACATAATCGTGCTTTAAATAATTGTTGTGTGGTTTTCCTTGCAGTCGACTCAAACTATAAATACACCCAATTTATGAATAGGAAGGAAAGTAATAATGCGTCAGTATTAGACATGCGTTGTGGACTCAAAGTAGGATGCATATCTTTTAAAGAAAGCGAAGCTCAAGTTCTAAAATGCATCATATATAATGTAAATTCAAGAAAAATTACAGAAAAAAAAAAGTTTTTGGCCTCAGACAAGTTTTTACACCCAGCATTTGTCCTCAAGCTTAGATGCTCATAAGCTTAAGCTAAATCCATGCCTGAAATATGCTCCCACTCAGCTGCTGGCCTCAGGTCCAAACCTTCAATAATGAATCTGCTTTCCACAGACAGAATGGAATGCAAACTATTAATGAATTATGGCCTTGACTGAGTACGCCTGTTTATTTTCCACCCACCTATCCCAAATGAAATATTCAATGGACTTTTTCTCTCTTTTATTTAACATTTAATGTGTTATTATAGATTAATATTGCAGATGTATTTTTCCATAAAGATATCTGCATCGTGAGCTCGCGAGAAAAGTGAAAGTAAGAAAGACAAATGGAAATGTTTTGGGGGCATTACGTGACTTTATTCCCACCTACATGAAATAATTCAGAAAATTAGGCAAAATGTAGGTTGTGTCTAATCATCTGGGCATCATCAGTTGTCTCAGTATAACTGACTGCTATCAATGCAAGAGTTTATGGTGAGTTATCAGAAAGGTTTGTGAACCTTAGAGCATTGTGTTACCAAGACATTTGTTGTGTTAATAAAATGATACAAATAACAATAAAATAATAAAAGACAAACTAGGAAATTCAGAGAATAATATCTGAATACATCATTCATGTTGTGTTATCAGCCTGATATAAATAAGCAGGATCTCAAATGAGCAAGAGTTACTAGATTTCATACAAGCAAAGTTAAAATCTACGACCTCTCTCTCTCTCTATCTCTCTATCCCTCACCATAAACATCATTCATACCTTTTTTTAAATAGGTGTGGCCTTGTGGGAATTCGTACAAAGTGCTACTGTGAGACCTCGTCACAACCGATTCCAAAGAGGCCGCACAAAGCGTGACGATAAGAAAGGCAATTGTGTAGTTAACTTCTGTTCAGTTGTGTAGTTAAATTGTCCCTTAAGGGACACTTAGACTGAAGAATGACTTGCGATAATCTATCAGTTCTAATCTTGAATCTAGCACTCTAGCAGCAGATTGTGTAGCTTCATAAAAAATTGAAAAAGCTTTACAGCTTACCATGTTGAACCACAGTGCTTTTCTCCTCAGCTCTATCCAAGTCACATTCTATCACCTCATCACGTATGATCGTTTTCCCAGCCATCTACAGAGATGATACAGGACAGAAATACCAACAAATTAAAGCAGAAGGCTGAAACATGACATGACATCTGCCTTGGCTAAGTTGCACAATTATAATCAAAGCACAGAGTACAAATAACTGCCAAAAACACAAAGCAAATCTATACATGCTTTGGAAACACTGGGGGAAGGGGTGCAATATAAAAACATTAATAATAAGTAACAGTAATAATAAATTCTGGGAAGAATTTATTGGGAATTTCAGTTTAGCCTGTAGGATCTTATTTGATTTTTAGAATCATATTGGAACTCTACTTGTAATTTACTGGAAATAATGTCTTGTTATTGGAAAGTTACTGGAAATTACAGCAGGTGCTTTGGGAGTTTTAAATTCCTAAAAGATTTTCTTTAACATTAGAGTATTTTCTAATTTTTTTTTTTTAACTTACAATATTTTATCCTATTACTAATATATATTAGAACAATATGCATTTGTTGATGTGTCATTAATGTTTCATCAATCCATTATCAGTGATTTAGCAATTGGTACACTAATGCTGTGTTCAAAATAACACACTATATATGGCAGAAATGTTAAGAGTAGTTTGGTGGTATGCTATTTTGAACATAGCATAAGTAATTACATAAGTTGGTTTTGCTGGCTCTTTCTTGTTAGTTTTCCAATCAACACCCAAAACTACAGCACTACCCTCTCTGGGGATTTTTTGACACTGGTATGACCAGTGTATATCATGCCAGTAATATTATACCAGTAATATTATAGCAGTGTATATTATACTGTACCAGTTTATATTATACCAGTAATATTATAGCAGTGTATATCATACCTGTAATATTATATTATACCAGTAATATTATACCAGGAATATTATACTGTACCAGTGTATATTATACCAGTAATATTACACTGTACCAGTTTGCATTATACCAGTGTATATTATACCAGTAATATTATACTGTACCAGTGTATATTATACCAGTAATATTATACTGTACCAGTTT
>CM075004.1:7752729-7793957 GCA_037576675.1 Pangasius sanitwongsei | reverse complement strand
ATATATATATATATATATATATATATATATATATATATATATATGTGTGTGTGTGTGTGTGTGTGTGTGTGTGTGTGAATGTGAAATTTGGTTTTAGAGATATACTTTTTGTATGTGGTACCAGTCGAAACGCTAGTGAATAAAGGTGTAGCATTAAGAGGTACGCTATGCCCATCTCTTAGAATAAACAAGAAACAAATTAGAAGAAATAGGGAACTGAATGAACTGATGACTTTGCATCTGTTTAGTTTGATGTCCCTCTTCATGGCTTGAGAGCTTGTTATGGTGAAGGAGCTTGTGTACTTTGGTGAATCTCAGGGCTGTGTCACTGGGAGCATTAAGCTTTGAGTAGGGCCAGAGGGAAAAGGTCAGAAAAGAATGATCCTAAAGATCCCATGAAAGGAAAAAAATGTGTATCCTGCCCAGATTAATGTTACCAGGAACCACCCCTGGAACCAGCCCTAGTGGTGGTGACATGCACATATCGCATTGGCTAACAACCTGCAAGAATGTCTGTAATGGACAGATTCAGATGGACAAGACCTTTGCAATGGATACTGACATTGGGAATGTGGAAAGTACTTTGCTGGCAGGGAAAGGGTCTCAGTTAGTGTATGAGATGGAAAGGTAACTTTCCAAACTAACTCTGTCTCTCTCTCTCAATCTCGAGATACACCTCAGGCGGTTGTGGGCATACTCATCTGTCCCGGACTGAGGGCCTCTCAGAGTTTTCCCGGTAAATGAGAGGGTTGCCTCTATGAGGTTTACATTCTCAGAAAGAAAACTTACTGTTGTCTGTACCCAATACACCAAATAGCAGTTTGGAATATTCTGCCTTTAAGTAAAATGAGCTTCTGTGCAAGCAATCAATTTAAATCAAGTCAAGTGGGTTTTTATTGTCATTTCTATATATAGCTGGTAAACACTGGAATGAAATGTCGTTTCTCTGGGACCATGGTGCAACACATAACAGTATGCAAGACTACATACAGTGCAAACACACAACAGTGTGAGACAAGCGCAGGACAAAAAATACACAGAACAATACGCACAGAACATGAGCTGTAAACTGTAGACTATTGAGTAGCGAAGCAGCAATAAGTATAGCAGCAATATTGGCAGCAAAACGAGTTCCCTAAATATAACGTGTCTGATGCAGCTTTTCAGGTGTGCAACGTTTTTGAGTCATACTAGGTTAGGTGTTTTATATAGCCAGAGTAATCTGACCGCTGCGGGGAAGAAACTGTTGCGGCGTCTGCTGGTGGTGGCACGCATGCTCCAGTACCTTCTGCCAGATGGCAGGAGTGTGAAGATTCCATGGGATGGGTGAGTGGGTTGTCCACAATGCTGGTGGCTTTACAGATGCAGCAGTAGTTGTAAGAAACATTGATGGTGGGTAGAGAGATCCCGATGATCTTTTCAGCTGTTCTCACAATCTGCTGTAGGGTCTTGCAGTCAGAGACTGCGCAGTTCCTGTACCACACGGTGAGACAGCTAGTCAGGATTGTCCCTCTGTAGAAGGTATTGAAGATATAAGGGGGGACTTTGGATCTCTACAGCCTCTACAGGAAGTGAAGGTGCTGCTGGTCCTTCTTGGCTACGCAGGTGGTGTTGAGGGTCCAAGAGATATCCTCTGTCATGTACGCACCAAGAAACCTGGAGCTTTTGACTCTCCCCACAGTTGTTCCATTGATGTGTAGTGACGAGTGGTCTACTTGGGTCTTCCCGAAGTCGATAATGATCTCTTTAGTCTCATCAACATGGACTGTCAATGATAAACACATTGTTCTAACACAAAGTTACTCATAAATGTACTTGGCACCACAGAACCTTAGGTGAAAGGCCAGTGATCAAATTTTTGATTGTATTATCATGCCCATATGTTTTAGACAACTGGGTAAAGAGCTGTGAAATGATCACCAATTGCTGGTGAGTTGGATTCGTCACACAGGGTGTTTGCTAGATTTATCTGGTAAACCCAGGACAGCCTTTCATGTTGTTTTGGACAATGGCAATAACTTCAGTGAGAGACAAATTTAACTCCTGTTTCCGAAAGGATGTCTCCCTTGTACTGAGTGAGATTGGTAACATTGACACTGAATGAACCTTATTCAAGTATTCAATTAAAGAGGCAGCTACAAGAAGCTGTGGCTGTCAGTGCCTGTAATGGCAGTAACCCTAGGATGCACTGGTAGACACCACTGGCAAAATGGTGGACCAGAAGGTGTTTCTTTTGGGAAAAGTCTATGCCAGGTTCTGAGGAGGAGACTGCATCTGGTAGCTGAACCATGAGGTTTCTGCCCAGGCCATGGAAGAGTGTACCAGCTCTTTATTCTTGCATAGCTTTGTGAAGGGTCATGGGAATATGCTAACCCAGTCTACATGTGTTTTGTGAATTTGGAGAAGGCCTATGATTATGTGTCTCATCGTTGTTGTGGAAGGAGTATGGGGTAGGACTGATAGTTTGAAGTGGATTGATACTGCACTGACCCGGCATCTCCAGGAGTGCAGTGTGAGTTGTGTCCACATTCTTTTCGGGTGGGTGTCAGACTCCATCAAGGGTATGTCTCACCTACACTCCTGTTTGTAGTTTTCATGGTAAGGATATTACTAAGTCTCTTTCCACCATCCGAAGTGGATGTCTGACATGCTGGGGTTACTTTCCGTGTTGGGGCAAGGAACTCTGCAATTTGGGAAATCTTTAAATTGAGAGGAGCTATTTAAGGTGGTTCTGGCATCTTAAAAGTATGCTCCTTGTTTGGCTACTGCTCGAGACCTATCAGGCACATCCCACAGGGCAGTCCCAGGTTCCACTGGAGACGTTATATCTCACAGTTGTCTTGGGATCATCTGGAGATCTCCAGAGATAGCTGGAATCATTGGCCAGGGATAGAAATGTCTGTATGGGCTGACCTCCTCAATCTGTTGCTACTGTGACCCCCAGCAGGTAAAGTGGAAAGAAAATGAATTAAATAAATGAACAGTATGATGTCTCATGTAAAAGGGATGCATACTGGTATTTTGACGTTTGTGCTTGCTGAATGGCAATAAGGGGTTAAAGCCCTAGCACCACCAAGCTGCCACTGTTGGATCCTTGAGCAAGGCCCTTAGCCATACTGCTCCAGGGATGCCGTTTCATGGCTGACACTGTGCTCTGACCCCATCTTCCTAAAAAGCTAGGATATGCAAATAAAAGAATTTCACTGTACTGCAATGTATATGTGACAAAAAAAAGGCTGCTTCTTCTAGGTCAGCAGTGGTTCATGACCATAGATTTTGGTAGAGCACGATGACATAGCTTTAATAACAGCATAGCCTCAAACAAAATTAAGTTGAGAGGTAATCAAACGACTAATGCTGTAGGCTACTATCTAGTAATTTTTTTAGAATCACCCTAGGAATAGGCAGTAGAGTATTGATAACATACAGTCAACCAGCATACTTGGAGTCTAGCAGCTCATTCTGAGCAGTTTTAGGTATACCTTTGTATTTGTAACATGTATTTCTCATGCACAGAAATTATCCACTCCATAATCCCCTTTTTCCTCTCCCAATCCTTGCAATATACCTCATATATATTATAATGCCATTATCTGTGTCTGTATCCGCTTAGTGCTCGAAATATTCGTATTCATATTTTGTAAAAATACTTTTTACCTGCAGTATGCCAATTAATAATTTTTGACCTATTTACTGGCATTGCTGTCCTTTTTTAATGCAAGTTTTATAGTTTGTCTTATTCCATTTTACTGGCACTCTGAGATTTGACTGAAACTCAAAGCCTCAGTATAAATAAAATGTAAAATAAATTTCAAAAACAACATCAATGAGTTATTATTATTATTATTATTATTATTATTATTATTATTATTATTATTACTGTTGTTGCTGTTGTTGTTGTTTCTATTGATCTGTTTTTATGTTAACTTAGTTGGTATCCCATGGTATCAAGGGCAAAAAGGCACTGGCTCTAAATACAGCCACAGTTGCACACTGAAATAACTTCTAATTATGTTAATTGACCAATAAGGAGCTTGTAAAAGTCATTATATCAATTTCTGGAATCTTCCAGACTGTTTAAAGAGATAGTCAACTTGGTGTATGTAAAATTTAGCCCCACTGGAATTTTGATATATTGGATTAAAGCTGAAACAAATCTATCTCTATTGGATTGTTTAAAAAAATTACCTCTGATGTGAGCAAAGTAGATGCCTACTAATTGCCCAAAAGAAAAGTGTGGTAACATGAAATGTGGGAAGGTATGAAAAAAGGTGTGAAATTAAATATCTTTAGCCTAGGTGTATGTAACTTTTGGCCTCAACTGTAGCTTTTCTGTGCTGTTTATTTGTCTCCGCTACGTTTACTATGTACATATGAGACCAATATTTCTATATCTCTACAGAAACTGTAGATCCAAAAAAAAAAAAAAGATTCCATCAGTTTGAAAATGAAAATAGATATCAACATTTCCAATTAAGACTACAGATAAATTACCTCAAAATGTATAAAAATCATGGAAATATGAAAAAAGAGGGAATTTGATATAACAGGAGCTTAACAGTATATGAATAATGTCTCTAGGGGTTTCTTTATATAGCGAAGGAAGAGTAGGTTTCCTAAGGCAATCTCCCCACCTGGGACTTGCTGAGATAATCCAAGGGGGGCTCAAAAAACCCTGGAAGTTATTCAAGCCCGTAAAATGACTAAATAGATTTTTTTTTTCTATTAACTCTGATTTTCTTTTGCTCATTTCTCACCCCATATTGGTTTCAGGCAGTCCATTTGACTATATTCTTTATTTAATTAGCTGTCAATGTCAAGATGATTATCTTTGATGAATATTTCTGAATTCTTGATCTTCCTGACAATGGCAATATTGTTTTGGCAGGAAAAAAAGACAAGTAGCAGAATGTCTGGTCCTCATATTTGATGTCTTTATATATGACAGACTTTTCTTTATTGCCATGTTCTTTTTTTTATTAGTCATAGCTTTTTTCCAGAATTGCCGATTAAACTTAAGTGCTGCTTTCATTTATTGATTCTCCTTTTTTTTTATTTATCGTAAAGTGTCAAAAACCCAAGCAAATAACGCTTTCAGCATGAACAAGTCTTCCTGCCACAGAATAAGTTAAATGTCTTAAATGGAACATTTGTTTCTTAGACACAAAAAAGATGTTTAAAGTGAGTAAGTGCAGGTGACCTTAAATGAGAAAAAGGCTTTTACCATTAGTGCAATTATGATATGACATCAGATATTCTCAGTAAAGTATGGGCTTGTTGTTTTTTGTGTAAGACAGATTATGATTGGGTTTAAGCTAAAGCACATTCACAAGTCACGCCTTAAGTAGTCCTGGTGAAAGAAACACTCCTTGGTGGTGTCAGGTGGATAATAAAGGCCTTTGATTCATATATACTTAATGAGTCAAGGGTAACACAATGCTAGTCCAATATTTCTGTGAATTTGCCCTTGTTGCTAAGGATTTCTTTTGTCCTAGATTTCTAAGAGTCTGATCTATTTCTAAGCATCAGTGCAGCAGACTCATCTACATGCCTGCACTGTACTTTATATACTATCTTTCTCATTACCATCATTAATAAGGCCGTTGATACTTCTCTTTGCAAGGTTAATTGGGACTTCTTTCTTTTTCTTTTGAATGAGAGGTCCTCATTCAGGATCACAGTATTAGTACCTCAGTACAGCAACCTCATCAGTGCAAGGTAAAGTGCAAGAAAGTCTAACTTTTTACTTTTATTAACTAGTTTTGCAGACAATAAATAGATATACAGAAGAATAACTTAATTTGCTCTCCTCGTGACTACTGATATACTTGACTTCTTCTTCTTCAGAAAAATGGAATTACTCGGTTTCTGCTCATCAACAGTTATAGTATAATCTAAATAGGCCATATTAAGGCCAAGTGATGAATGAATGAACCTTTTTTTCTGTATTAAATGCAGTTATTTCCACTAAATACTAGCTTCCTGGGATCTGATTATTAAGCAATTTCCTCCGAACTTCAGATCGCCTGCTGAACAATTATTTTAAGGATGTTCCAAGGCCCTGCGGACAGCGAAGGTCTTAAACTGATTATGCAGGAAGATAATTGCTATGTAGATTTCAAAAAGGCTGAAAATGAGTTCGAAAAATTCAAAAGTTCTTAACTACTGGTCTGTGCCAACAAATACATTTGCTGACGTTGCCACCAAAGACTAGTAATAACTATTCCTTCCTTTATTATCTGAGCTAATGGCATTTCTGGATCTTTCAATTATAGAGAAAAAGATGAACAAATTAACTAATATTTCTTCTGATGCAATTTTTCCTTATTCAGCAAATGTGTTCCTTAGATGGCCATGGGGGTAAATCCAATAAATCCTGTATTTCTTGCATTTTTTCTAGAATTTAGACTGTTAAGTTTGACTTCTAGATTTAGCATATACTTTGTTTTCTAGTGCTTAAATGTTTTCCTATCACTTATGCACAAGATGGTTTCTTTAATAAAATCATGGCCATTTGCACTGATGGTTTTGTAAATAAGTAAATTAATGACACTTTGTGCTGCCGGAAAGGGGATTTGTAATCCTCAATTTCCACTGAACGATCAAATGTACTTTTCATGAAAAATAAGTCATTACCTCAGAAGCTGAGCTTTCCCCATTGTATAATTTTCTCATAAATGGAATGATTTTAAGTGTGGAAAGGTAGTATTGCACAATGAATAAGCCACACTAATAGTTACATCACTTCCCAGAACAAAAGATGAAAGAAGGCCCGGAGAGAATGGAAGAGGAGGGAAGGGTCACAGAGTTAGCATCGTCGTCATCTTAAACCCTTTTCTCCTTCTCAGGTCATGGACAGTGCCATCATACAAGCCTATACCGGAGTGAAAACAGACACAAGAGAAATGGGCTGCTCTGCCCCAAACCTTGTCAAGGCCCAGACTTGTAGGATAAGAAAAAATAATAGTTATAAAATTGATAGTGGTCATAATCTCATAAAATATGTGTCAAAAAATTATCTGCCTTTCGATTAACACATAACATGGATGTCAAATCCGTAATAAAACCCTGATCAATAAAACAATAACCATGTTGTTAAAAGCAGGCACTGAAAGGTGTTTCAGGGGTGAGCAACCCTTTTAATATAATCGGATTTCATCTTTCACTATGTCACGTAAATCACCACAATGTTTGTGTATACAATTATAATAAGATAATAAATTGTGGCAATAGATGGGTTACAGACGTTCTCTCTGACCCCATCCGTCAAGCATCGTCGCAGACCCAGAAAATGCACGTCTAACAATCTGTTGATTACACTCTGTCAAGAGGCGAAATAGAGGCTAAGCTGGCAGAATAATTCTTCCACAATACATTATTTTAACCCATTGCAACGTTCAAATCGATAAAGCTCCAGCAGTAATGACCACAATTAATGGGACTGTTTAAATCTTTATCTGAAAAAGCGATCATATCTATTTGTGGCTTAATGAAGGGTTTGTTACTTCATTGCCCAGCCCTGCACTCCACATTTTCTGTTATTAATTGGCTTTTTGTCTTTGAAAACACCCCAGCTCATTGATTTTGAAGTCTACTGAGTGCTAGGCGCTGCAGAAATCTGTAAATTGCCAGCATCCAAAAAGATTGTTGTTTTTTGATCCATAATAAGAGTCTTTTTGTTTGCCTTAATACTGAAATGCTTACACTATAGCAATATAGTTTTTTTTAGTGGCAACCTGCAATTATGGGGCAACTGACCCTAGGGCTGCTTAGCATGTGTGATTGTACGTTATGTCGCTGTAACGAATCCCTGTCATTCTTTTATTCATAAACTATTCAAGAGCTCAAAAACACACTGATGTAGTTACACATTTATTTGACCATACAGACCATATTATGGGCTCCAGTCATTAAAATCATTCAATACTTGTTGTCAAGATATTTGTACATATATTAAATAATACATTTCTAGAGTGTCTAACAAAAAATGAGACAGGGATGCCAGAATAATTTAGTTTTCTTATGCATCCTGTCTGCTCAGGGACCCTGGATTCATCCCCACCTTTCGCCTTTACAGCACCCTCATTGAACAACAGAAAAAGGCACTGAAACATGACCCTTTGACCCTAATTAAAAAATCCACATTCTGTGACATTGGGGCACCATTAGGGAGCTGAGTCTATATCATGACGTCAAGCAAACAACAACTGCACAGACGACACAAAAGAGCAATGGTAAGGGTGAAAGAGGCACAAATGCAATGGAGAACCAGTTTAGCTGTAGTTTTAGTTTATTTTGCAAGGAATAGTTGGGATAAGAGGTTGTTCAGTGATTCCCCTGTCCAAGATATATTTGGGCCAATGACAGATAATGGGATGTCTCAGAACAGAAGATAGTTCTTTTTGGTGACTGCTTTGTTCAAAATCCACAACTTCTTTTTTTCTCTCAAATGACATTGGCTTTGGAACATCTTTTCCTTTTGAATTAATCTGCCAGCATAATTAGTCTGGCAGACCACAATTCAGAAAACTGATATTTTCCGGAACCCTTTGTAGGAACAGATGAAAAAAATATTTAAAACTGCAGGGAAGCTAAATGCTAAAAACTTTGCATGTAATACCAACTGTGACCACAAGGTGAAGAAATGGCACTGAGAGCTTTGTTCAATAGTTAATATTAACACAGAAGATTTAACAACAAAATGTCTAAATGCATTGGCTAGCTGCATTTTATGGTTTTGTGACTCACACAAACACATGCATTCTTTGTCCATATAAAGCCAGGTCCATAAGTATGTGGACAGTGACACAATTTTCACAATTTTGTACACCACCACAATAGATCAAGATGTGATTGAAGTGTAGACTTTCAGCTTTAATTCAAGGGTTTAACAAAATTATTGCATTAACTGTTTAGGAATTACAACCAATTTTTACAGAGTCCTTCCATGTTCACAGGCTCAAAAGTAATTGCACGGCTGGATAATAATTGATTGATTCCAAGCACTGAAATTGCATTTGGTAGCTGTTCATGGGAACGCTCAATATGCGGTTCAAAGAGGTGTTGATGCAAGTGAAGGAGGCCATCATTAGGCTGAAAAAACCCCAAAACAGACCCATTAGAGAGATAGCAGAAACTTTAGGTGGGGCCAAATCAAAAATCTGGTACATTCTTAAAAAGAAGGAATGCAGTGGCGAGCTCAGCAACACCAAAAGGCCTGGAAGACCACGGAAGATAACTAAAGTGGATGATCATGGAATTCTTTCCTTGTTGAAGAAAAAGCCTTCACAACATCTAGCCAACTCAAGAACACTCTGGAGGAGGTAGGTGTATCATTGTCAAAGTCTACAAACAAGAGATGCCTTCATGAATGTGTCAGGATACACACAATTTACCTCAAGATGCAAACCACTGATAACATGCAAGAAGAGAAAGGCCAGATTAGACTTTCCTAAAAAAAGCCTGGCCAGTCCTGATGCAAGATTAACTTGTACCAGAATGATGGGAAGAGAACAGTATTGAAAAGGAAAGGATGGGCTCATGATCCAAAGCATACTACATACTGTCAATCATGTGGAGGCAATGTTATGGCATGGGCATGTATGGGTGCCAATGGAACTGGGTCACTGGCATTTTGTTGATGATGTGACTGCTGGTAGAAGTAGCAGGATGAATTCTGAAGTGTATAGAGCTATAGTTTCTGCTTAGATTCGGTGAAATGCTGCAAAACTGATAGACGGAGCTTCTCATTACATCTTGATAATGACCCAAAACGTACAGCGAAAGCAACCCAAGAGCTTGGAAATGGAATGTTCTTAAATGGCCAAGTCAGTCACCTGACCTCAACCCAATAGAGCATGCTTTTCACAACAGAACTGAAGGCAGAAAGACCCACAAACAAGCAGCAACTGAAGGCAGCTGCAGTAAAGGCCTGTCAAAAAAAAGTGTCAATGGAGGAAACTCAGCATTTGGTGATGTCCTTGGGTTCCAGACTTCAGGCAGTCATTGACTGCAAAGGATTTGCATCCAAGTATTAAAAATAATCCTGATATTTATGATTATGTTAGTTTGACCAATTACTTTTGAGCCTGTGAAAATGAAGAGACTCTGTAAAAGAATGCCTGTAATTCCTAAATGGTTAATGCAATATTTTTGTTAAACCCCTTGAATTAAAGCTGAAAGTCTACACTTCAATCACAATTGCTTCATTTCAAATCCATGGTAGTGGTGTACAGAGGCAAAATTATGAAAATTGTGTCAAATATTTATGGACCTGACTGTATATAATATACAGTGGGATTACTAAGCAGCAATTAAAAATACACTGTAATACTTATACTTTGTATAATATTTAAGCTCTGTACCAGTTCTGGTCGTATTTATACTGCCTTTGGATGAATATAGTGCTGCTATTCCTGTTAATTTAATGGCATTAATAAAGCGCCACACTTCATAGTTCATATCTTCAGCTCTATGATTTTGAGTATAGAGAGCAATTATTCTCCCACATTTGTAAATGTATTTATGCTCTTGACAATGAAACATCTCTCAGCTTGATACTGTTTCTGGTTCCATGTAATCCCACACCATCAGTGCAACACTTGTTTGGTAAGGGACACAAAGCATAGCATGCAGCTACATTTAGGCATTTCATTATTGTTAAAACCTGTGTGATAACTGAGTAGCCATTGAGCTAAGCTCTTCCTATGGTTCATTTTTCAAGAATCAGCTGGTTGAACCCAGTGACTGTACGCATGAGTGGACAACATGGTGCCATTGATTCTCATTATGCGGTTTTGAAACCTAAAGTTGGTTGAAAGGTGCCAAGTTTGCACAGTAGGTCAAAATTGGAGCCAGAGCATGTGCAGTAGGCTTTGCTGGTCGCACAGTTTGCCCACCCATATTGGTCATGCACACTCTCCTTGTTCATATTGGGAGCACATAGGCTGTTAGATATTACCTGAAGTGCAACCTAAGATGGTGCATCAAATGGTATCTCAAGTGGAAAGTGACAGGCGTTAGTAATTAATATGTAAAATGCAGAATTGTAGTCGTATATACTTTTCCATCCAGCCATTTTCTGTACTGCTTATCCTACACAGGGTTGTGGGGTGTCAATCCATTGGAGCCTATCCCAGAAGACTTGGGGCACAAGGCAGGGGACACCCTGGATGGGGTGCCAATCCACTGGAAGGCACAGTTGCAAACACACTCACATCACAGACAATTTAGAGATGCCAATCAGCCTACAATGCATATCTTTGGACTGGGGGAGGAAACCCCTGAAGCAAACTCAATGCAAACAGGGCGGAAGTGCAAGCCTTCAGCCCTGGAGGTGCAAGGCAAACATGCTAACCACTATGCCACCATGCCCCCAGTATATAAGTTAGCATAAGCATATTGATTTTACGATTGTCAGGAAAAGATATTATAAGTGACTGAGCTACTATTTGCTAGCTACCTGACATTATCCATCATTTTAACCAAAGTAATAAGTATAATTAGCTAATGTAAGGTAAACAGCAGTATTAAATATAATTAGATAATAAAAGGTAAACAGCAGTCATCATCTACACTAATCACAACCGATTTTTTCATATATTCCGCTCATTCTGTCGATGTGGTCTATGTTTAAAAATGAGTGACAGGCTAACCTTACTAAGGTCATACAGCAACAATACTCAACTGTTAGGAAATTGACCTAGTGTTAGCGGCCTTGGTTTATGCCATCGCTTTGTTCTTTCACGTTGGTTCGCTAGTTATAATATCAGTACAACAAGCTAGCTTTGACATCAATATGAGCACCATACCAGAAAACTCCAAAGAAGTACCTGCATAATCAAACTCCTATAAAAACACATTTATCTTACAGAAAAATTATTGGGGGAGATAACAAGGACAACTGAACTTGTAAAAATGACAGAACACTATTCCAGAAAATAATTTGTGGAGAAAGGTAAGTGGCCCGTTTTACATTTACTTACATGGGCAGCCAGCCATTAGAGGGCCTCAGAAACATTTTGGTTTCACTTTTTCACCCAGGTTAAGACGTCCACGCATATACAGACATTAGTTAAAACTGATATTACATGCCAAATGTTAGTGCTTAGAAAGAGAGTAAAAAAAAGAGAGTAAAAAAATCAGTTGCCCTTTGTGATCGAAGTTGCCTTTGTTACCTAATTAGCTTTTGATATTTGTCCTGATATCCTGAAAATCTGTGGGGAACATTTGTATACGATTGATAATGTACAGACCCAGGCTCTGACAGATAGGTTCTGCAGGAGCTCATGCAGGAGCTTAGTTGTGTTTATTGGGCATTGTTAAGTTCAACAGAGAAACTGAATGTGTGTGTTAGGGTCCCCGCAGATCCAGATGGCCCTGGAAGCTGAAGATCTCATCATGAATATTACCTTAGCACTAAACTTAACCCCAAGATAAGCCTAAACCAAACATAGATACCGAAATAAACGATTAAATATGAAATAAATCACTTCAGTGACTTTTGGGGAAACTTATTAATTGTACAAAAATATAAATATAAGGACACACACACGTTCTTCCCTGAGCAGGTCCACCAGTATAACCATGTTTTCACAGGCTTCACCAGTAGCTATTGAACCTAGCTACTTGATTACATGATGTAATAGTCAACCTAGTGCTATCTAGCTTGCTAGCAAAATTGCACACCGGTTTTAATGACACAATCTGTTGGTTAGCCTAATGTTAGCTAGCATGTTAGATGAATTAAGTCTCTCTCAGACAGTACCATGACATCTTTGCATACTAAAGGTTCATTCCTGCCTCATGCCTTCTTTACAGTTTTTTTTCCCATATTTGATGACTTATGCAAACATACTATTTAAACATAACAAGAATTTAAAACTAATCAGCGTGTTATTTTCATTCCTTTTTATTACGGCATCATTAAAATTTCCAGTGATCTGTCTACTCTACAATGTTAACGTTTTAGACATTTTTCACAATTTTTTTTTTTAATAATTAAAATGCAGAAGTGATGCTTTTACCTGATGCATTAATGTATAAATTGGCCCATGTTTATGATAAATCCTAAAAGGTTATCTCTACACACAGTTGCATGCAATCATTTTCCAAGTGGTAATCAAAAAAAGCTATTTAATTTCATTGAATAAAACTCTCATTATGGTTTTATAATCAGTGTAGGACAATGTACACATTATCCATATCACGTAAGTATTGGCTTTGTTTTTGGACAATGTTTATGCATAGCAATAATTAATGTAGCGTGTGCTTATGATGAAGTGAACAAGGCAACGAAAGAGACATGACTACTCTTTTGGTACACACTGAAAGAATTTTCATGGCACTTCAATTTCCATTCATGTATGGATGGAAATTCCTCCGTTTGTTTATATGAAATCAAAATGTACTTTTTGTTCAGGACATATTCATTTGACTGAATTAATCGTGTCACATTTTAAGTGGAATATTTGGCAACAATTATGGTAATTATACCTGGAGGTGGGAATTTTATATGGATGGTTAATTAACTGCAGTAATGCCCCACCAATGAAACCACTTCAGCATTTAATTTGTGCCAGTGCAGGATTTTAATTTTAAGTTATCCAACGCATGAGTAAACCAGAAGATTTGTCAGCCTTTAAACCTCTCGTGACTCTTCACAAAGCCAATCATAATATGACTTCCATGTTGTAATGGCAATGCCATTTGGATCAATGGTTGCATGTTCTACTAGTCAATTCTGTTCATTAATAGAGCCAAGTAAAATATTTTGCAGAATAATTGTGATTGTGATTGTGTGTACCCTATTTCCAACAACATCTTTAACCAGTATCAATTAATCAAGCATTTATTCCTTTGAATCTCGTCTATAATCTGTGTGCACACACAGTCATATTGACATTCACTGCTGTTGATTTTTTGATGTGCTCATGGAGTGGATTACAATCCTGCAGTTTTTGCACACTGAGCAAGTCACACACTGCTCTCTAACACAGTCACTGGTCAATAATTCAATGAGTCAGGTCTATCGTCCAATTGAACACATCATCAGTGGAGGACTTCCCTCCCGTTGACCCAAGTCAAACAAAAATTAAAACGATTTACAGTGTGTGCATTAAATAAGCTGACATTTTGTGTGCATGATCTGTGCTAAGCAAGATTTTTTAGATGACTTTAGCCAACTAAAATGCCCCCTGATACACCTGGTATAACAACAATTAACAAAACACCTACTACAGCATCCAGTCTATAGAAATAGACACTGCTCTTTGGTGAGCAGTGAGGTATATGATGTCTGTTCGATGAAATCTTGCGGTAAATGATCTCATATCTGTCTAAGGTATTGGCACTTTATGCATATGCGGTGGAGGAAATCCAAGTCAAGTAGAGATTCTCTGCACTGTTATGCGTGTAAGTGCTGTGAGGAGTGCATACTTCAATGTTCTCTGTAAAATGAGAGCTTAATTAGGGCTACTAATCTGGATGAGTAGCTGCAATGGCAGTGATTCTAAGGGACTGTAACAAGATTACCTCTTCAAGGGCCTTAGAAGTATTCACTTAAGAGAAAACATTAGCATGCTGTATTACTATAGAATGACTTTCAGAAACATTTCAGAGCAAGCTAGAAATTAACAACCGCACATATTAAGATAGAAAAATGAATATATTGCCATAATGATATATGGCTATGCCTTGTTCTGAGTGGTGCTGGTATTTAGCGTGTAGGTCAGGGGTCCTGTGAATTGGGCAGTGGGCAGTGTTTCCCATAATCTTCAGCACGTAATAATTGTTTATAAAAAAAAATGTAATAATTAAAATATGCTAACATATTAACATACTGCCATGTTTTCTACATTAACCCCTGGGCAAACTCAACATGAACAACGTTTCCTAAAACAGAATATTATGAAGATGATGATGATGATGCTGATGACAATGATGATTATTGTTATTATTATTATTATTATCGTTGTTGTTGTTGTTGTTCTTGTTCTTGTTCTTGTTATGGTTATATTTTCAACCGTTGTTTGGTCATAATGACCCATAGTATGCTAGAAAAATTTTGAGACCTAAACTTACAATTTAGAGGCATGAACTTTTTCTAATTTCTTAATATGGTATGCAACTGAGACAAATGGACTAACATGGAGCAGGAGAGCACCTGCTTTCCTAAAGCACTTGCTTGCTTGTGTATCCTGAATAAGTTGCCATCTCACAGATTTGTACACTGCGTGAAAACAGAGAGACAGATGATGCTTCCAATGAGAAGGTGGTCTCTGCTCTGCTTTCACCGGATTCATCCTTGCAGAAAGTCCTTAATATTCTTGATGCAATCTGGGTATAAAATGAATATTTATAACCTTGCTGAGAGAGAAACTATATTAAATCTTACAGAAATAATTAATGTTCCTAGTAATATTATTAGGTATTGCATTGGATCACAATGTTTCAAGCATTTTGATGCATAATTTATACATAACACATAACATTATATGTAATGATAAATGATTATATATAAGGAAAAAAATGGACAGCCAAAGCTCACAACCAAACTTTGATATTTTCATCATGTCTAAAGCTCCACAGTTTGTGAGGTTAATCTATTAAAAAAAAAAAAAAAAAAAGGTTGGTCTTCTCCATAATACAAAAAAAAAAAAAAGAAATCCTTTTAAATACACTAAAATATCACTCATAATCTAAACCTTTGATGACACATGACACTTGGAAATCTCCTTGGTCTCCATTATAAGTCTATGGAAGCCATATAGCCAAGCAAATAGCATAATACTGAGTCCACAACCCATTAAAACTTTTGAATAAAATAATCCATTTCTGTCACAAAGCTGAGTGGGCCAAGGATTTTCTTTAACCTCCTTTCTGCACCCAAGACCTGGGGGTGAATTCATAAAAGTGCAGGCTGTCGGACAATTTGTCTTTTGACAGGAGGGACTGGTGAAGCCACTGGAGGCTGGTCATCTGTGAGTGGCAGTGCCCAGGCCTGGGGCGGTACCTATGGGGCAGGCGGTAAGCATAGACAGGGTTATTTGGCTGGCTCTTGCCTAGGTTAGGGCTGCTGTGGTGGACAGCGCTCCAGAGAGCGAGAGATTGGGCTGCCATCTGGCCCTGAAGAGGGAATTGGGTTGGTGTGTCAGATCAGAGCAGCCAGGGCCGCTGGTGAACAGATGTTCCAGGTTGAGTGCGCTCTGCACACTGGGTCTGGAGGGACCAGGCGTCCATCAGTAGCTAGAGAGCAGCATAGCACTGACCTTGAATGAGGATAATGTGCCAATGGCTGTTTGCTAATGTTGAAAAACACACCTTCACACAAACTGTCAGAAGGTTTCTAAACGTGACTGGCACTGTGTTCGAGAAGGGTGTTGGTGTCACATTGTCATATTTTCAAGACTGTTGTTTGAGACTCCATATCGATTGACTGCCAACAACTGCATATTTGGCATACTGTGATCAAGGAATACTGTAAAAGAATTTTTTTTTTCTGTCTACAGCTTAAAACTTGTTTTACATTGACTTGGTGCATATTATTGGCACGTGGATCAGGGACAGGGGATAAGATGGGTAACATCCTTTCTCCCATATCACCCAAGAATTCTCTAATCAATAAATGTTTAATCAGCCAATTATATGTCATTAATTTCACACCCTGCAGGTATAATAACCTCCAAGAAAACTACATGCTATGGGAAATTTATCTATTGGAAAATGTCAAGGCAGACAATTAAGTTCTCAAGTGGGATGTAAAAATCGACAACACATCCAGGGAAGGACATAAGACAGAGCCCATGAAATCCAAGGACTAATCATTTGGCTAGCTATAGCTGTCCTAGAGGACTGATCCTGCACAAACAGGAGGGCTGGGCTAATTTTTAAGCAGCGCAAAAGTGTTAAGTGCTGCCTTTAATTAGCTGGGATCATCACTCAAACAGACAAAACACCGACGTTACATCATTTTATCTCTACTTGTAAGAACATATAATGAAATGGGTTCACACAGAAAGTAAAGCTCCATGAGATGAGGGCAGGATTTGCTTGGAACATAAACTTTGCTGGGGCTGGGTGACATCTTGGTCATATCAGTTCCATCCATGACATTTCTACAGTACCTCTGTCCTATTGGGAAACAAAATATTTGGCACAATTCAATCTCTTCTGCTACTTCTGCGTTATTTATTCAACAATTTAGCTCCCGTTTCCTGCTGACCACAGTTAAATTTATATGAATGAGCTCCATGCTCCAACATGTTTACACCATGTTTATTGCTTAATATATTGACGTCTTATGTATTATTCATGCTTCATAGCAATGTTATCAGAGACCTTCGCTTAATAGGCAAAATCAGGTAGTCTAAAGATACCAGGTTTATTCCAGAGTATTGTCTTTGATAGAATTTATTTTTGCTTTATAGAGTTTTCTTTAAGGAACATTGTTTTGGGCAGAGAGTGTGCATGGATGTTGCTCTACAAGAGTAGATCATAGAGTTGTTCTATAGGAAGTAGTTACAGTGAAAAATGTGATGGTATAAATATCTTCCTAGCTAATTGGGTAATTAGAGGTTAGTTTGTGAGAATAGACACATGATTAGTATTCTATATAAATGAAGACTCAGCTGAACTTGATATAGAACACAGGGGCCTAAAACAAATGTTGTAGAAATATTTTGGCTTTATTTCATGAATTATATATTTATACACCGTCTCGCTGCTTGCAGCTTTTTCTCTGTGTTAAAAAGGAGGTAAGGACACAGTGCATTCACATAAGTGGAATTCACATAAGTAAAATGTCTGTCATAAACCGGATAATAAATGCATCTGGTTAGCATACACATCCATGATGTTTTGCAGGGGAAGTCTGAGATTGACTTAAGTCAAAGTTGTGACTGGTGATCGCTAGCTACCTAGAAAAGAAGTTATAATTATCTAGGTGTTGTAATGGCACAATATTCTGAAGTAGTTGTAATGTAAAGTTTTCTTCTTTTGAAACTGTAATATCTTGCTGCCCCCTGTGGTCTTAAATAGCAGCAAAAAGTTCTTCAAAACATTTAGTGCACTTTTTTTTTTCTCTTTTTTTTTGTCTCTTTGGCTACTTGCTAGGTGTAATTTAATTTTTGCACACTATTATCAACAACTGTTGACCCTGTGATAAATATATCCTGCTTTTTTTCACAGGTAACTTGATATTAACAGAGTTTATACTGCGGTTCTCTGTCCTACTGATTATACTGACATCACATACCGTACAATGTACAATTCAAAAAATAATAATAATGAGCAGAGTTTCTGATCATCATGCCATAAGAAAGCTGGGGCTTTACTTTCAATATGAAAACAACTGAAATTAGGCTAAATTTAATAATAGATGTGTTCATCGATGAAAAGAGTAGCATTAATTAACACAGATTCACCAATATAATTCTTGATTTGACTTAAAGGCACAGATTCTCATGCTACCATTATACAACAGTTAGTTCCACTCAACTAATTTGATTGGTTGAGCGGCGTTCCAAGAGCGCCTATAGTTCCTATAACCGCACTGGAACGTTTCACTGTGTATCACTCTGCTTGTCTGTGTTCGCCGCAGAAAATTCCACTTCCTAGTTCGAAACAGTTACTACAGTAGTGTTAGCGACATCATCAGCGGACATGATGCTTTTCAGGAATCTAATTTTTAGCTTAAAATATGAAAGCTCGTCAGATGACGATGAAAAGGAAGACAGGACGCCAATTTTAACAGAAGCACCTTTAAAAAAGAATGTACTAATCAATGTGATGTGCTATAAAGTGAGCGTGGCTTCTTCGGGATCTATTTGCGGAGCGACAGAACATTTGGCCATATTGTGTCTGAAATGTCACTCACTTGATTTTATTTTCTTCTTCATAGTGGTTGTATAAAAGCAATATCTCACTCACAATCGTGCAGTTATACTGAATATAGGCACGGCTGTGATTAGCTCTGGCACTCAGCCTGTTGGCTCGTCCCTACCGCCAAATCACAGCTGTGCTGATATTCGGTGTAACTGCACTCTTGCTTGAGCGACATTGCTTAAATAAATCCAGCTATTGGACACAGCTATTACTAGAGTCATTCCTTAACTTGAAGCAAGTAGAGCCTTTGGAGACTTTGAGATACTTTTCAGTAGGAAAATCATGTTCCACTCAGCTATCTTATCCTGTGTTGTGCATTATTTAAGACTAACATGTACATCGACTTAATTTAGCTAACTCAATCCAACAGATGTTTGGTTAACACACATACACAGTCGACAAAAGTGATATGTAGTATAATTAGCCTAATATGTACATGTTTAAATATGATGATAGAATTCTTTTGGTTGTAAATTATTAGAAGTTAGTCAGAGTTCAGGCTTAGTGAACTGTAGCTACTAAATGAAACTTGTGGCAGTGTAGGAAAGTTTACACAGCTTTTCTCTGTCTGTTCATTATTCATCATTCTTTGTGTCAGATTTAGTCTAACTTCAGCTTCGAAAAATGACACTAAAGTCCTTATATTTATTAACTACTAAATAAATGGACCCTCCAGAGTTCTCACTGTGTGGAGCCTTCGCCAGGAGTAGGTTATTGCCACCCCCTTTATAAAGGGCCACACCCTGAATCCCCTGTTAGAACAAATTCTGTGATTGCATTGTGGCATTCGAGTCTATTCTGAAACAAGACTAAATTCTGGCATTTGGGACCGAGTATCTATTTCTAGGAGTCAATATTTGAATAGCTTCACCATCTATAAAATCCGAACATCTGTTGGGGCATACTTTTTTTTTTTTTTTTTTTTTTAATAACTGAACAGAGATCACCAGACAAAATACAGTTAAGCAGATGTCGTTTTAAAATGGCAGATGGAACAATGAGTGGAGGATTGGAGATTTTAAATAGCGTCGCTAAAAGGTCAGATCAATTAAGGAGCCCGTCGTTTGCTCCCTTAAGACAATTAATGCCTGTGGAAAAAGTTTCTGGAGGGCACAAACGCCACTGAAAACGCAACTGGGTTCAGTGTAAAAACCCAGGTAGATAAATCTATTGTTGCAAATTATTATGCTAACTTTATTCATGTGAAAGGGAAAGAAAGAGAAGGAGCTATATTTCTTTAGGAATCTTCAGAACACACACACTTCTGATCTTTCAATCACTTGTATGCCTTTTTATAGTTACCTATTCTTTAATAATAGCCTAAATTGAGCAAAAAATGACTTCAGCAGTCGTTTCAGCTTCTTACTTTGGTATGAATCGCTATTAAAATCTGATCTCAGAATGTACAGGAAGAGAATTTTTGAGAATTTGTACATAGCTCAAGACATAATTCTTTCAAATAGATTAAATCAGTGTACCATGTCACAAATCATCATTTCCATCCTGCTAGCCTAGATTTTGAACCCAGAAGATCCCTCAGGGCTTCTCTTATTGCAGATTTTTTAAAAGAAAAGAAACAAAAGAATTCCCTTACACCAGTGCTTCTCACAGTTATCGCAGTCCTGGAGACCTCACGTACTGCTTTCCGTTTTCACTGCTCGAACACAACTGACTCATGAAGGGCATGCTAATTAGCTAATGAGGTTAATTAGCTATGTTAGATCACACAAAACAGAGAATTATACAGTGAATGTGGTCTCCAGGACAGAAATTGGGAATCATGCTCTACACCACAATCTGTCAGCAGTGAAACCACAAGAGGGCAACATTTGCACTGCTTGTGCCTTCTGCGCTGTCCCTGGGCCCTCTCATTTCCATTTGTGTTGTGCATTTGCATGTGAGGATTAAAAACAGTTTAGTTTGTTCACGTACATTTAAAACATGCAAACGATGCGTTCCAGAAACAGTGATAAAGCTGCTTCCTTCTCTGTGTGTGTCACACTGAATCTGCCTCTTGTCTGTGTGCATATCCATGTAATAATCTCGATATTGCATATGACTCCCACAAACAGATGCCGTTATCTCTCCCAGGCTCAACAGACATGTTTTAATACTTATATGTAAAACTTTATGAATTTACAAAAGTGCTGCATCTGCTTCTGTTTCCATGCGCTTGTCTATAAAGTAAGCTTTGTTTTGTCAAAACACATGTTTTGCCCATTTTGCCATGCTTGTGAGATTTTTTTTAAAATTCCTTTTCTTGCTAAACACTTTCATTATTTAGGAGTTAAGCATCTGCAGTTTTGCTCAGCTGACTTCTGCAATAAACTTCTGCAATAAACACATTTTCTGTGTGCAAACAGAATTATTCATGGGACAAAAAACATAAACAGAGAGAGGACAATTCAGGGCAGTCTCTACACTGAACTGTATTTTCTGTTAAAGAAGAATGAATTAATGTTGAGATTAGACATTTAATTGAACCAAAGCCAACAAACTGTAACTAAACAGCATGTTGATATTTCCATATATCCAGTGTAACATGTAACACACTTATTTGTGGCACAGCAGTTTTCAAAACATATTGTGTTGGATATTGCATTGCAAGAAGGGCAATTGCTAAGCTAAAGAAACGCAACAGTGAAAACCTACATGCATGTAGCTATGTATATGGTGAGATCTAACGTCTTTCATAATTCTTCTTGCATGATTTATTTTTTTAATACTGCAGGAGAAATTTTGATTTACATTTTTTTTTTTTTTAGTTTTTCTAGTCCTAAATTATTTCAATACCAAATTATTTGAACGCCATATTGAACTGAAGTGTGAGCAGAAAATGAATAATCAACGTCTGTGTAAGATTCACTGCTTATTTGTTATGAGGCCTTAAACTCATTGATCATGAACATGTATGAAATATGCTGCAATGAGTTACTCATTTGGATGAGCATAATGTTTTACACTGTTCCAACTTTTAATGATAAAAATCCTTTCATACAGTCATCACATCTGTACTCAGTCGTAGACACATGAGTGGGTGAGAGAAAATGCCTTCTTTGTGTGGTAACCCTTTTTAAAGCTTAATGTGTGCTGCTGATACATGAACACTTGGCTTAATGTGTGCTGCTGATACATCAACACAGTGGATATAAAAAGTCTGAAGCAACCAACAAAATTAATAAATAGAAAAATAAATAGAAATGTTTTAGGGCAAAAAGAACAAGAAAAAAAATTACATTAATCTGGTTGCACAATTGTGCACACCCCTTAACTAATACAGCGCTCAAGCCTTTTGGGTAAGAGTCTACCAACTTAGCACATCTTGGTTTGGCAATTTTATTAAACTTATCCTTTGCAAAAATGCACCAGATCTACCAAATTGTGAGGGGATCTCCTGTGCACAGCCCTCTTCAAGTCATTCCACAGGTTTCTGATAGGATTTAGATCTGGGTACTGACTGGACCATTCCAAAACTTTGAGCTTCTTCTTCTGAAGCCATTCAATTGTTAACTTGTGCTTTGGGTTGGAATTGTGCTAAAAGGAGAAAATTCTCCTTATCTTTGTCTAACAGAGGCCTGCAGTTTTTGTGCCAAAACAGATGATTCCCTCTATCTTGACTAGAGCCCCAAGAGAAGCAGCCCCATAGCATGATGCTATCACCACCATGCTTCACCTGCGCTGTTCTTGGTGGGTGATAAACTCATTTTTGCCCAAAAAAGTTCTACCTTGATCCCATCCAACATAATATATTTTGCTACATGGTTTGGGGCGGGTTTGGCTGTTTTTTTTTGTTTGTTTGTTTGTTTGTTTTTATGAGAAAGGCCTTCTGTCTAGCCACCCTACCTCACCGCCCAGACAAGTAAAGAATATGAGAGACTGTTGTCACATGTAGGAAGTTTACAGTACTTGCAATATATTTCTGCAGCTCCTTTAATGTTGCTGTAGGTCTCTTGGCAGACTCCTTGATAATTTTAATTCTTGGTCTTTTGTCAGTTTTAGACATATGTCCTGTTCTTGGTAATGTCACTGTGGTGCCCCATTTTGTCCACTTGATTGCTGTTGATGGCCTTCACTGTGTTCCATGGTACATCCAATGTTTTGGAAATCCTTTTGTATCCTTCTCCTGATCAAACCCTTTCAACAGTGAGGTCCTGTGCATGCTTTGTAAGCCCTTTGCAGGCCATCAGCAGTCAGATGAAACCAAGAGTGTCAAGAAAATCCTGCAGAAACAGCTGATCTTCATTTGGGGTTAATCAGAATCACTTCATTTGTGACAGGTGTATGATAATTACTTTTGAACATGGCTTTGAATGTGATTGTTTAATTCTGAGCGCAGTCACATGCTCCATTATGAAAGGGTGTGCACACTTATGCAACCAGGTTATTGTAAGATTTTCTTTTTCTTTCTTTCCCCCTAAAACATTTCTATTCCTTTTTCACTTGAATTTTATTGGTTGCTTTATCACATTAAAGGTGGAAAATTATTTGACATGATTTATCTTGGTTTCGTTTTTTTTTTTTTTTACATCATGAATACCTGCAATTGTAACAGGGGAGTGTCGACTGTTTATATCCACTGTAGCTCATGTAGCACCATGATCTAGTGTTGGAATTAATTAGATCATTTGTATGGAGTGCAGAGAGGCAGGCCAGGCTCAGAGTGGTTCAGAGTCCTGCTGTTTGCATTGTCCTTGAGGAAGTCTCGTCCAGATGTTCAAAGGGATTGGAGCATGACCCAAGACCTGGGCCTAATTATCACTTGAATGACAACATGCTGTAGATCAATAGTTCTCAGGTACAGTTGGAAGGTAGTGAACAAAGATTCACCTTGTGTGGCAGTGAGAGAGACACATGCTAATGTAATTAACAGAAAATATTCATATGACAGAGAAACAACATGCACGCCCACACTAACAGATGTACATTATGTGCACACGTGTATAATAGTTGCTCTAATTAGACATTTGTAGTATTCAAAATACAACTCTTCAAGTGGGATGGCACAGAACGTTAGACGGCAAGCATACCCAATGCACCCAATGCATCGTATTTCAAATACTAATGTCATTAAAGTACAAATCTTATTACATAGTTTATAACATCCATTATTATATATTTCTGTATACCCTCATAGATATTTCTATGTGACCTGTCTAGACTCCTTCTGATTCTTAATGATATGAACAGGACTATGATAATCTCACACACTCTGCATCATTCATAGTTTTTCCTCTAATCCTTTTTCAGAAGGTTTGTGCTTCCCTTTGCTCTCCTCCACACTCTTACTCAGAAAAAAAAAAGCTCAAACTGAGTGAATAGCAGTTTGGCTCAAGTGTCGCTCTCTGTGCAATCCCAAATCATAAACTCGGTGTGTGTGAGGCACTCAGCCCATGGCTGCTGATTTCACAAAGTAAGATAAAGAGATGAGGGAGAGAGAGAGAGAACAGGATATGAAATTCGAGCAATTGTTATAATGAAACGCAGGCTCCTGTTGGCCATTACCTCTGCGATGAAATGATCTATATGACAGAATAGCCCTTAAACGAGCGGAGAGGAGTGTTTATGTGTGGATGGGTGTTATGGCAGAGTGAGAGAGAGAGATTGAGTAATACAATGTATTCCTTAAGTGAGACTGAGCCTGTACTGGCCATCATTAAGCTGGCTGAATGAGGCCATTGGCCGGATAATTAAGATATCCACGAGTGCATAAGCAATATTGCACCATCACTAACATCATGTGCTGATTTGCCATATCAGGCTACTCTGTTTCTTCCATGACCATCATTTCATACTTGATATATTAATATGACTTGGAAAGACAAGGAGATTGCAGAGATTTGAAGATTAAAAATCCAGAAGGGAGCAAGGGGAAATTTATCCTGAATGTATACTGTACCTGTAATTTTCACCTATATTTTAACTATATTGCTATAGTTGTTGGATATGTACAATATATAAGCTGCTTACTACTAGAAACAAACCTGCTTTGTCATACCCATAACATCATTAGGTTTAATGTACTCTGAAATTAATAACGTTTCTGTACAGCAAAGTGTTATATATTAACAATTTCACCCTTTTCTAAGAGTATACCAACAGAAATGTTATTAATCTATGATGCATTAAGTAAATTGTTGTCAGTAGCAAATGATATTTGTCTCTTTTACGGTGAAAATTGTGTGGCCACAGCCCTTTCTAACACTCCATTAACTGGACACATTAAGAACCAGCCTGCTTACCTATGCATAATCACACAGAGTACATAAAAGGAATATTCCAGTCAATATTTCAGGGACTGCAGAAAGAGTCTTGTCAAGCTCTCATCTGCCTAGAGCTGTAGTATTAGTGCAGATGTGGAGGTATGTGCAGGTGTGCACACACAGATATGTACACATTCAAATCAGATCAAATGGGGCCTAGGTAGTGGGGACCAACTGTCATTTTGCAAATAAAATAACACTAACTGGTTCATATGAGCTTTTATTTGATTTAAAGGTAGCATTTTATTTATTGTACAGGATCCTGATCCTAATCTTGGAGGATCTGGAGCCAATCCCGGGAACACTCCACCACAGGACACCATCTATTTTTGACATAAATCACTGGTTTCTTCCATCCAATAATGTTCTGTTGTCTGTTTAGCACACTATTTATTTTCCTGACTATTTATTGTCATGTGTATTTATTCCATATTTTGCACTTGTGTCACAAGTGCTTCTGCACTTCATGTAATCCTGTACCATACTAGTGTATTGTGTAATGCACCATACATATAACCCATATACATGCTACATATATATGGGTTATATAGAGGAATGTCAATAAAACCCACTTGACCACTTGGCATAAACACTGAACAGTCATTTTGTCTGTTCCCAGCCTGAAGGATGTTTTAATTCATCACAGAAGGGCTTAAATTGCAATTCAGTGATAAGAATAACTCATTTATAGAACGTCGTCCCAAGCACTAGTTTGTGTGTTTTATTGCCCTTTTGGGGTGCTGCATGAACAGAAGCTTACAGCTTGTGCTCAGCCATCTTTATATCATTGATGATCATGCAAGCAGACGCTACAGCGGCAGGACCTGTGCAATGTTCTGAATTATGAAAGATTATTGTTCTGTGGGGAGTTTACAGCATGTCTCTGGCTAGCTTTTAACTCCAAGTTCTTACACACTTTAGTCAAACATGACCCATGCTGAGTTCTGAGGAGTTTTAGGGGATAGTAGAGGTGTAAAGGGAGTAAGAAATAGAAAGGGGGAAATGGACTCTGCAGTCAGCATTACCTAAAACAGGCTAATGCTGTTATGTCTTCTACACAGCTGTCATTAGTTAGATCAGCCTAACAAAGGTTCTGATATAGGCTTAGCTGTTGCAGTATTAAATGATACAGTAATGACTATGGGGTCTCTGAACAATACTTTTATTTTTAGCCTGTTTTTGCTCACTCTCTCACCAGGCCACTGCACGTCAAGTCAGGTCAGGTCTGTCACCCAGAGACTCCACTGCCTTTGTGCTCCATCTGAGAGAGAGAGAGAGAGAGAGAGAGCGAGAGACGGAGTGCTGCCCTTCTCAGCCGATCATCGGCTGAGGCATTAACACTCAAAATCCAAGGCATTAATGGTGCAAATCCATGAGTGAATATGTACTACAGATAACTGCATGAAAAACCAAAATGATTTACATAATTGCACGTAGGCTATGTGTTTTCTGGTGTTTGAAACCACTGCACACTTGCATATGCACGCTTTATGAAAATTATACAGTCAATAGAATGGGCATTGTAAATGCAAGTCCTTTGAATTAACATGGAAAAGGGAGAGGGGGAGAAAAAAAAGAGTCAAACAATAATAATGTTAATGATGTTTTTTTGGCCTGAGGGGGAAAGAGAGGCTGGTGTGCCTCAGGAGATGGACTTCACTCACTGGTGAAATGATCTCCAAGCACTGCAGTGAGATGTGCTGGTAAATAACTCACATATGTGATGGGTTAGAGTAAGGTGGAATCAAATCATGTGTGTACTTTGGCAGTTCTGTCTGTCTCCCTCACACACTTTCTCCCTCACGTTCTGTGTGTACTGTATACAGTATTTTGTGCTCCAATTGTATAAGGATTTCAGAGACCTTTGAATGTGTGTGTGTGCGTGTGTGTGTCTTATCAGAGCCTGCAGAGGCTATGAACTTGCCACTGCAGAGTTGCACAGAACCCATGATGTGTTGCCTGTGCACCACCTTTGGCTTGGTGATCATAGCTATTTACTGATTTTCTTTTAAACATGTCTTAATTCCCTTTTGTCAAATACAGTTTTCTCTGCTTTATCTGTTTTTGTCTTTGTGCAAATGGTTGGAGTCCTGCTGATTCTTATAACATTCTGAGGAATGCGGTCTTTCCTAAGTGGGGACAAGCAGGAAGAAATAGGGTAAGAAGGAAAAGGTAGTGTGTGATGAGAAAAGAGTGGAGGAGGAAGAAGAGTGGATGAGAATTGTATTCACCTCCTCTCTTTCACCTTTGCAAGTGTGTGTTGCTTCTGTCTTGTGACCTGTATGTGGGGGATGATACAGAGAGAGTGAGAAAGCAGGGAAAATGCTCAGACCCTGCAGGATTCCCGCCCCCTGCCCGCCATCCATAGGCCCTGCAACCAATGGCGCGGCAGGGAGAGCGCCGGCGATTAAAGAAAGCAGGAAAAACACAGAGGAACAGCGATATGCCACTCAGCCAGCCGGAGAGCAAAGCCCTGGCCATATTTCCATGATTAATGACCTCCTCAAAGGGAGAGCTGCTTTGTACACCATCGTGTTCTATTTATGTTGCTCAGCCCAGCAGCATTTAGTTGGTGTCACATAAAAATGATCCAAACCTTATTATCCTTCTTGTCCTGTTTCTATTATACATCTTTCTTTTGTTTACTTGGTATTCACACTGACACTGGCAACACTGACACTAGGACTAAAAATGTTCCTAATTTATATTTTTTCCTGTTTTTTTTGTCCTGCTGAAAGTCAGGGTGAAAAATAATAGAGGCAAGAAAGTGTTTCAGACAGCCAATCTGTTAGTCTTTATGGACTTAGTGATTGTATGACCAATAATATTACCTTTCTGTCACTGAGGTGATCAGTTGAGAAAGGATCAGCTGATGCTCTGTGACTAGAAATTTATGATAGCTGTTAAAGGAGTTGACAGTGATACAAACGGTTATACGAAAGATTACATTCTGGTGCAAGACTACGTTCATGCAAGAACATAATAGTAACTATTATGTTACTTGCTACAAATACAGAACCCAATTGCAAACCTTTTCCAGCATACATGGATGGTAAAATACAATTTTGCAATCCTTCTTAAAAAAAAAAAAAAAAAGAATTTTCAGCTGTATTGTGGTCTAGGCATTAAAGATCTATAACTGTCCATTATTAGCACAATGATTACTATTGTGTAGCACAATTTCTGTGTAACTTAGAAAACAATTTAATTTGGGAACACTGCTTAAACATACAGATGGATGATAAAGGGAAAAAAAACAACTACATCACGTGTCTTATTAAAATCTGTTCTGGAGGGGAAACACCATCCTTCCAAAAGATATTCCCTCAGTTAGTCTTTCGATGGTGGTGGAAAGCACAGTCTAACAAGTTTGTCATGTGGTGTTTGGAGGCATTTCACATAATCCCCCATGTTGAAGTAACACAAACAGCATTCAATTGTATCCATAAACACAGTAGGTCCTAATTCAGTAGTGATGGAAAGAGTACAAACACACTGACGTGAGTAGAAGGAGCAGCACTATAGTAACAATTTACTTGAGAAAACGTAAAAGTAGTGTAAGAGTCAATTAGTCACCTGCTGGAAAAGCTACTTGAGTAACTACTTTTTTTGATAATGCAGTAAAGTACTTGCACTTTACTGCATTATTTGTCATTATTACTATTATTTATATCAGACTGTTAGTTGCACATTTTTGCTATGTGCACATCTGCATTTTATCCAAAGTATCCACTGCATCTTATTGCCTGTATACTGTTTATCTCAGCTTATCTCATCTTACTGCACCATAATTCTTATTTATTCCATTTAACTTAATTGCCATTTGATTTTGCATGTTCACTTATTGCACCGTAACCTTGTTACCTCATTTTAACTTATTTGCTGTTTGCACTACTGGTTGGATGCTAATTGCATTTCGTTGTCTCTGTACTTGTGCTCTGACAGTGACAATGAAGTTGAACCTAACCTAACCTAGTTTTCTACAGGCCTTCAACTGACACAACTAATCTGAGAATGTTCTATAGCTGAGGAGTGCATTTTTGAACTAACCAAGTCAGCTATTCTGAAGTGAACACCACCTCAATTATCAACAATATATATAGAAAAGTAACGCTAAATGCTATTGGGGTTTCAGTAGCTTCGTAGGTTTGTTAGCTAGCTAGCACATGTTCATTCATACATGTGTCTAGGAACATAATTGGCGCTCTAGCAAAGATGCCTCTTAAACATTATCCTGAGCATTACCTATAGGCTGTAGCAGCACTTAGATATATTTAACACAACAGGCACTCGCTACTCGCTACATCAAAATGACAGCTTTTGTTTAATACAGAACTTTCATTTTGTAGAACATCAAAAGATCTGGCTAGCTAGTCTAGCTCACTCAGCGAGCTAACGGCTTACCTGTACATGTTCTGGATGTTGAGCTGTGAAACACACATGTATATATTCCCTTACATTCTGCCTTGTTGTAATGCTCGCACACAATACACACATACGATTCATACATTTGTTACTGCATTATCACATATACAAGTTTAATTAGCCTTTACTTAAAATGTTTATATATGTGTGTGTTTATATATATGTGGCATGCCCAGAGATTTTATATGACATCACTGTTAAACAACTCTCTTGCAAAGTCAATGGCTTTTAATTACTATGCTAACAAAGTGGTAACTTGGTGCTTGCTTTTACACTAGTAATGTTTTACAACACATCCTCCCAGTCTCGCAGTGTTTGAAAGTAGTATTGTATGGGAAAGCTGGAAGTTACTCTAGTTCTATTGCTAACTTACAAACTCATTTATTTACAACATGACATTAGACAGCTTAAAGATGTAGTACTTTGAAGATTTTATTGAGTTTACTACCAAAAACCAAAGAACAGGTAATGGTTTAAGACAGAAGAAGACAAGTCTATGAGACTTCTACTCTAAACTAAATATCTGTTTGCGATTGAGGCAAACAGCATGGGCTGTTTTATGATCGAGTCTCCAAACACCATCTCCCAGTCTTTCACAGCCAACACACACACACACACACACACACACACACACAGCTTATTCATATTGTATGAGAGCAAATTTTTTCTGACAACTTGAGTGATAGTTTGTATGAGGGCTAGATGTTTTCTACGAGAGAAGCATGCCAGAGTGACACAAATTGCTATTAATAAAAATTTAACAATACATGCTTAATGAAGTTTTTCTGTTAACATGACAGAGAGGAAAGAAAATGGTGTCCGCGGTGGGCTTTTGGGGAATAAGGCCATGCTTTTTTCCGTTTTCTTTGTAGTAAAAATGGGAAGGTGTTTTTGATGGAAAGGGAGTAAAAGTGCTGCCTGTGTGTGTGTGTGTGTCAATATTACCCCTCTCATGCTCACCTACTTTATCTAACACACATTGTGACAGTGGTTTATTAAATACTTTGTCGCATGACCCACCAGTTGTTTATTTATCCAGTGCAAACTCTGATCTCGAACATCTATTGAGACTCATGTTCCACACACACATAGCTTTTTCCCCTCATTGGCTAGCAGGTGATGAAAACTGTAGTCTGTTCTCTCCTTGTTTTTCTGTACACTTTTCACATTTTCATCATTCTGTGCTCACATTTGGTCCAGCTTTAGCTCCATTAAGGATTACTTGCACAGCTGTGAGGTATAGTTTCATCTTACAGCAAAAAGAAAACGCTAACAACAGAAAACAGTGTAACCTTGGCTCTGAGTTCTCCCCTTGCATGTTTTTCCAGCCTCTCTCCTGTGCTGAGGTAATTAACCATGCAAGTGTTTAAAGGTGGGATTACACTTGTCTAATTGTGGTGTGTGTTGTCATGGCTACTATCAGCTAATCAGGCGACAAACACCCTTACTTGGCAGTGTTTGGATAAAGCAAAGGCCTGTGCAGATGTCAAGCTCAGATTTATGATGGTGAAACAGATTACACTTGGCAGGAGAATCAATGCTGTGGCCACCCTGGACCGGGCTTATTTTGATAAACAGCTTGGCTAATCTAACCTGCCTCGAATGATGGGCTTTTCACTGTTTACTTTATTCAGCAGAGAAAAGATGGAGGTGGATGATGTAGTATTTTACTACATATATAGGTTTTATAGCATTTTTTTCCCCTTGGTGTCAGACTTTTAGTGAGTTGTTTTTGTGCAGCTGAACTTAAAAGGTTAGGTTTTTGTGTTTGGCATTACTCAAAATTCCAACGTTTTTAGAACTGAAACACAAGAGCTCACAAAAACGGTCTACCAAGTAGCACATTTTTAGTGGGAATGCCATAAAAACCCCTTGGTTCATAGCTTCAAGTCAGTTATGTCAGCTTTGGATTCCAATGGAACAGGAGAACACAGCACCAGTAATGACATGTACGAGCCCTGTCTGGCCTGCACGCGCATACAGTAAATGCATATTTACTTTAATTGAACTTCTCACAGATCCACTTTCCTGCCCTCTGCACTTCCTCAATTAACTGAGAGACAAGCTGAAAACATTGCAGCAAGTCAATAAACCCATATGGCCCCCTTAGGGTGCCGCTTTTTTCGATTGTTGGGATCCACAATAAGCCACTCCAAACAAGCTTTATTACATATCAAGATATGCCTCTAAGATATGCAAGACACACAGAAGTATGAGGCCTGTGAATGCACTTGTAATCTAACACTTCATTAGCAGGCTTAACTTATACTGCTACCAAGTCAGACTCGAAATGGTAACTGAAAATGAATTACTGATTTCAGTAAGACCAGAGCAAGTGCTCCTTTTTTCACCTTCTCTGATCTGATTAGCAAACTGATGACTTGGGTTGTTTAAAGAAAAGACAACAACAAAAACAACATGTTTAAAGATGATTGGACAAAGCAGTATGCGTTTATTCTCCCTGCGTCAAATTCCAAAACTGATGTCTCGGAGTCTGTGGCTTTAGTCAAACGTGGTAGTGTTACATGACACTACGAAACAAAATTAATTGGCATATTTATGGCCATGAACTAATCATTGATAGTTAAGCATTAAATGTAACTGTTATAATGGGACATTTAAAATTTTAGGTTAGAATACCCCTACAGTAGGCTCTCCTGTGTCATCATCATCATACCAGTATATCATGCAGCCAGTATAACTATTTCAGCTTTTTTTTTTTTCAGCTTCTCATAATTTGAAGGTATACTGTGAAATCCGAATAACTTCAGAACCTTAGATTTTTAAACATAACCAATTAAATGGAATGAAAAGAAAGACTCTCTCTTGCAGGCATAAATATGGCATAAATATTTTACACTTCATTCTCTCTTTTTTTTCATATATTGCTGAATCTTTCAGTACATATGACAACCCATGGTCAGAGGGAAGCCTCCACTCCCATCCCATGATGCTTTACTGTTACATGCTTTTAAGGAACGCTGCTCCTCCGAGATCATCTACCTCCCATAAATATTGAATGGAAATGAAACAGTTTGGAAAGAGAAGTGTACCCATAATCTAATACACAAATATGCCATAAAGTCCTAAGATAAGCAAAGAGTACTTGAGGTACTAGTGAGTACATAGTTTGCATTTATTCGTTTAGCAAATGCTTTTATCTAATCGGAGGGCATACTTTGCTCGTGGCCCTAACATTGGTTCAATGTTCCCTTTAAAAATGAGTACAAATTATACCCAAACTGCCAACAAATAATTACAAATACTCAGTCACAACAACCTCTCAGATCACACCGTCTTCCTCTAGCTTCTCATTCTCATCTTGTTTGCTCACTTCATGCATGCATCTTATTTGCTCTTTTCTCTCCACCAAACAAGAGAAGAATTACTGGGTTCCACCTCAAAGGCTTGAAAATATTACCTTTATTTCCATTATAAAGTACTTTGGGTATGACTGGCATCTTTGAACACAGCAGGGACCCAGAGCCCAGCACACTAGCCCATCATTATATGCCTCCACCTCAGATGAGCAGCTATGATGCCTAAAGAAGAGAACACTGAATGGTGCGCATCCTGTATCGACCTGTTTGCTGAATATCACAGTAGATTCTTTTCTGATGTATTTATAATGGCCTTATTAAAAGCACTTTTGATGTGAAGAATGCAGCAGTGACACATGAACCTGTTTCCTAGTTTGCATCCACTGCATAGACTAATTAGGCCTGTTTTCCCTAGAAGAGGCTGTGTAGTGGTAGTGTTGGGGTTGGGGGATACTATGGTTTCTGCCTGTTTCTTTTAATTTCATTTGAAGTCATGTCATTTTCAGGGTTTTGTTTCCATTATTGATTTTGAGTTCCTCAACACCACAGAGCATTGAATCCCACATTGGATATTCCATTTGATATACAAACATCATTTGAGTCATTTGAATACAATGTATAATTTCATTCTGAATGAGTGACTAAACTCAAAAATTTGATGCCCATTCGTTTATTTTCAAAATAACGGAATATCTTAGAAATGCATGCAAAATAATCTTCAACCTTGAAGGGTTAACCAGCTCAAGGATTTAGGCGTAGTCCATTGGGAAATTTGAAGACACACACTGTAAATGCTATTGTGGTTAAAACACAAAAACAAAGTTTTCAGATTTACCAGTGTTCGTGTGGACTAGGCCTTGGGGTGTATGATTTTGGGGACTCGTGTCAGCTTTAAACGAAAGCTTTAAAACAAATTTCAATTTCAAGCTATTGTCAAGAAGTAAATGCTCACAAGCAATCCATAAGCAAAACCTTAGACAAGAACAAGAATGGGGAAGTGAAGCTGCGGGTAAATATTTGGGCTAAAGATTAGGTTACAAAAGTGTAAAAGCAGACACTTATTTCTGAAAGTGTAGGTAAATGTTAAAGTACACTAAGTATCAGTACTAACGCAAACACAAAAATGGCATTTTCAATGTAGTGTGAACTAGGTCTCAGGGTGTACAGGGTCCAAATTTGGGGACTTTACTCATTCGTTTAATTCATCTTCAGTTACCGCTGTATTCTGGGCAGGGTTCAGACAAATCCTGTCTCCTGTACTACAATGCGTAGTATTTATGCACAACCAATCCACCAGTTTTACATTTTAGAAATTGTTCACAAGATTGTGGCAACCAGAGCAAAACAGTGAAAGCACTGCATGGTTTTTTTTTGTCCTACTTATCTTCCAACACACCCTTTTGCTGGATACTTATCTCAACTTGGTTTGTAAATTGGTTTCACCTGAATGCTGTATTTCACCTCGGTTTATGTAATACCTTGTGAAATCTGTCAGTGATGTCTGGTAATGGTTACACAATAGTGTATTTGTGTGTGCATCTGTGCTTTTTTTTATCATCTGTTCTTTCTGCATAAGTGATACATTACAGCAAAGAAACGTTATTATGTATAATCAGCATCTCGCTTTAAAATGTCTGGGGACATTTTCACGCTCATTTTAGAGCTGGATCTTTAAGCGCAATTTACATGCTTGCTGACATATAGTATGTTAGTGCCTTGATAATTTGTAGAAAGCTGTTTTGCCGTTACATCTGATTTATTACACACTCAACACATGGTGATGCCTATTTTGAAATGATAGTGCTGGCATTTGGTAGGTTTCACATTTAATTTTTAAAAAAAAATGCCTAATGCCCACGTTGGGATTAAATCTCAATAAAGTTACAGATATATTATATAGCCAGAAGTATATGGACAACTGAACTTCACACCCACATTTGCCCATTCTAAATCCATGGGCATTAACATGGAGTTGGTCCCCTGTTTTGTTATTATAATAACCTTCTGAGAAGAACGTGGATATGGGGAGTTGCCCATTCAGCCACAAGAGAATTGGTGAGGTTGGGCACTGATGTCAGCCTGTCAGCGTTCCAGTTCATCCCAAAGGTGTTCAATAGGGTTGAGGTCAGGGCTCGGGCCACACAAGTTCTTCCACTCCAACCTTGGCAAACCATGTTGTCATGGAGCTCGCTTTGTGCACAGGGGCACTGTCATGCTGGAACATGTTTGGGCCCCTTAGTTCCAGTGAAGGGCTAATTGTAACCCTAAAACATACAAAGGCATTCTATACAATTTTGTGCTTACAACTTTGCGGCAACAGTTTGGAGAAGAACCACATATGGGTGTGATGGTCAGGTGTCCAACTTTTGGTCATATAGTGTATAAATATTTGGAGCACCAAACAGGTACAGATACAGGTAAAGTAGTGGCATTGCTTTAAACCCCTAATTTATATGTTTATTAATATGCTGCAGTGTCAGTACTTCTGGTCAATACAAGGTGGTGTTGGTATAAAGTAAGAAATTGGCACATTACTGCCTTTTACCTTCAAAGACATTTCTTAAAATAGCTAACAGAGGCTAAGTGGGAATAATTCACCTTTTAATCACTAGCAGTTTATTAGAAGTCTTTGTAAGCTTCCATCATGGATGTTTATTTACCACCAGACTGTGGCATAGAGCATTGGTCTGTACATGATATATAATACGCATTGCAAGTGACTCAGTTTGATGTATTTTTCCTGGAGCTGGACGGCTAGTTATCTGCAGTGGACAAATCACTCTTACCAGGTAAGTCCAGGCCTGGGTGCAAGGCATCCTTCCACAGATCCTATGGTACCTTCTGGCATCAGTTCTTCTCATGTAATTTGTTCTTATCAGAAATACAAGTCTACCTAATTGCTACAGACAGAAATGTGCATTTGAAATGTTAGACAGCGTTCTTCACTTGTTTTAATTAGGCTTTCCTGCATCTGATTCCATGTTGTGTTTCAGCAATTAACTAACATTTGTGCAGTTTTTATTCACAAAAGCAAGAAACAAAAACATCATAGAGTAGCATCTGCAAATAACAACCACTGGTTTAATAATTCATTCTCTCAGTTGGATGCGGTTTTGAGTTTAAAATAGCCTCTATAGTACTTAAAAATAAAAGTCTGTATCTTAAAGTGGTGAGATAAAATCAGTTTCGGTTTACATTTGCACAGTAAGTTTTTCCATGCATTGTGATGTTGATCATTCAGTCTAATGAGAACCTTAGGACTAACAAGGCTGCAATGTTTTTGTTTTTGTTTTTCTTCAGTTTTTTCTTTTTTTTCCAAATTGCAAATACAACCTGCCTTGGCCATAATGAAGCCCCTGTACTCATATATTAAGCACACATCATGTGATGGGACTTGTTTAATTCAGAACCCCAGATGCTGCTTTGTTTTCCTTGATTTCTGTCTAGAAATACCTATATGAGCTTATTTTCATTCAAGTACATGACTGACATCCACAGCTACGCTTGGAGTGGGACTGTTTCTCTTGGCAACCACTGAACTTCAGACTGTGCCCCACATTAAACCCTTATGTCACTCTCTCTTTATTGCTTTTTTTTTTTTTTCTCAAGCTAGCAAGTTATTGACTGTAAGACACTCACCTCTATTTGGCACATTCCCTTTACAGGCATATTTTGTGTAACAAACTTTAGGCTCGCAAACTCATCTGTTTGTAACCTCGAAAACTAGTTGTCTATATTCAAGCGAACTTGGGCCCTGGCCAAAAATAGCATTTTGCTTGGCAAGCCACTATCAGTCCCGTCTGCTACTGCCCTCAGACATAGTAGTCATAAACCAGAAACAAATTTTCACTCTTCATGTATCCCACCACATGGAATTACCAAACTAGACAATTTATAAACCGTGCTTTGCTCCCCACCCGAGCATGGATACCTGGTTCAAATTAAATGTGTTTAAAAGTTAAGGATATCTTCACATGTGCTGAAAACCTTCTCTGACACACTTTTTTTTTTTTTTACACAGTCCATATTTCTGCAAATCGAAAACATAATTACCCCATCTGCAGAGAGTTTAAGAAAATGTTTCAGGCAGAGGTTAGTTAAACATAATAAGTCAGGGAAAAATGTCAAGGAACGATTTGATAAATCTGGAAATGGCAACAAAGGGGAGGGGATATTATTCGCTTCACAGAACATTATCACAGGCATTACATTCAAACTCGTTTCAGGGACATGACCAATAGCCAACAAATACAAATTACTTGCGAGGGTGTCAAGGTTGCATTACATGAAAGAACTTTTATCTATATCTCAAAGACTTCTGTCTGAACAGGTCAGTATAAATAGCAGATACTGTGTCTCATTGTGTGTATGCACACACATACATGAATTTCCTTAGAATAAAAATATATACCTATTAATACACACCACATTCCACGATGTCCAACCAGGTGTCCAAGCACATTCTTTTCCAAAGAATGTCCCTTTAATTCCAAATCCCTGACTGCAAAAAGTCCGCAGGACATTTAAGATATCAATAAAGCGAGCGATAGAAGGAGAATGATGCAAAAGCAGAAGTGTTTTGAGAGTTAGGAGAAGGACAGGATGAGGAGAGAGCAGAATTTGCAGTTCACTAGAGGAGAAAGATATGAGACATCTCCTTGTCTCTGTACATCAGCCTGGTTTAGCTTATGTGTGGACAGCATCCGAAACTCAGATAGAGTTTATTCAGGCCTGTGGTCACTGAATGGTAAACAATTTTTTTTATATAAAGTGGGACTATGCTTGCCCTGCTGAAAAATCCAGCTTGGTCTGACCAGCTCCCAGCTGCCAAAACACAGGTAGACCATCTTAGCCAGCTGGGAAGTTGTTTTCTTTATTACTTGTCTAAACTGAATCAAAATGTTTGAGATTTATTTCAGTATTTCATATTGGAAATTCTTTTACATAAAGACTTTGTCATCATTCAGTTGCTGACTAAAGCAATATAAAGTGACTCAATTCATTTCTGTCCTGAACAAAATGAGACTGTCCAACACTACTGTGTGTACATAGTAGCAACACAAGAAAGATAGGGTTCTGAGGACCGGGTTATGTTGCTCTGGTTTACTAATTTGTCTACATGTGTACCTGCTGAGGTCAACATGTAGAAACATAACCCAAAGCCTGGAGATGGATAGTGCCAAAGTAAATGTCAAGTCCAAATAAAATGCAATTCCACCAGCACTGAATATTTTCCTCATTTTGAAGCTTGAAATTAAAGCCACATCTAAACAAAGGCAGTGTTTCTGCAAAACTTCATTCATTCACATTTCAAACAAAACAGTAGTTAATTATGGCCTTAAGCCATAAGCTTTGATGCCTCCTGTTTGTGTTCTCTCTCTCTCTCTGTCTCTCTCTCTCTCTTTCTCTCTCTCCTACTTCCACTTCTTCTGGATGTGTTTTTCTACAGGTCCTGAAGTTGACTTGCCCTGTGGCTCTCCTCAGGAATCGTCAGCTTCTATGCTCCAAAAACAGAATTATGATTATATGTATTAACCTATTAATACATATTAACTCCCAGACATACAATACATTCCTCATTCTCATACCAACACAACAAGAACATCATTTTAGTTGTACCATAGTTCCGGAGTAATTCATAGTAAACTTTTAACATTATACTTTAAGATGAATTATAGATTAATAAGCAGAGAGGTTAAGGAGTTAATAATGAGAGCCAGCTATGTTCTTGGGATTATAACTTTTTGTGGTTTGTGTCATGGATTTTTTTTTTTTAAAGAATATCCATGCCATACAACAACCTGTTGCTCTAATTTATTATTAGCTATTATAGGTTTTTGCTGCATTTCTGTTAATTTTGCTCCACATTTGTTTATTTTTATTGATGAGCCAAATCTGTTTAAATGAAGTTATCCAGGCCTTTTTTTTTTCTTTTTTTAAAAAAAGGGTGCAAATCCTTTTTTCTTTTCAAGCATTCATACCTCATTTATCAATGTATTTTTAATATCCACTCAAATGAAGTACATGTGTATGTACTAAAGAGTGAGGGGTCATGCATTAAGCCATTAGTAGAGTTATAAACTGCGACCTGAACATTACTAATTCCTCTTGGCTTTCTGGCCTGACTTTGTTTTGAAAAATCAACGCTATAGTTGTTGTAACACAATATATTACTGGCAATTGTTGCACTAATCAAACCTTTTAGCATAGTTTCATTTCACCTGCTTAGAAGTGAACGTGTCCTGTATAAAATCATGAGTGTGTATGTAGAACACAGAAGCGTTGCTGAGACAGTATGGATATAAGCCCTGCTAAAGTTCGTACGGACATTCATGTACAACCAGATATGGTGTCTTGCAAACATAGCTTACTTCCACACAGCTACAGCCACAAATATAAACACGCAACCATACACACTCACAGCCTGTAATTGTTTTAACTGATGCTCTTTAAAGCTGCACCCTCACCCATGTAATAGGCTCCTGGTCTCCTGTCCACACTCATGTGTTTCCCATCACCAGCAAGTTTGTGGTTCCCCTCCTAATTTCGCTGGACTGGAAAAAGCGAGCTAATATGCTATGATCCACAGAACAGGCTTTGATGCAGGACCTTTCGCAAATAACCCCCCCAGTGCCATATGGTTTGCATTCATCTCTTAATTTATTAGCTATAAATGTCTGTTAGATATTAAACTGGGCCAACATATGTATAGTCAGACCTGGAAAACAGAGGCCTTGGAGAGCAGTTTGTGGTGCGGTGTGATGATTATATTTCCTTTTTATTTATTTTTTATTCATGCATAATTTTATTCACTCAGCACAAATTGTAGAACCCAACAAGAATTCAGGCTGGTGAAAAAAAAAATGCACAGATGAGCCAAATATGTAAATAAACCTCTAAAAGTAAAAAGACAAGATATATCCTTACTGGGTGAGCCAAAGATACAAATATAAGCTTAATCTAAAAAAAAAATGAATTCATGGTAATTGCACAGGAAAATTGACATCTGAGGTCACCGTGATATACTGCAACATTTTTCCTGTTCCATGAGGTGATGCTACTTTGTGGAGGGGCTGACTTCTGGATTGTAAACAGAAGTGAACTTTTCAGAGTAGAGTAAAGACACTAGATGCAAGTGTTGGACACTAGAGCTTAGGAATGTTTGCACACATGAACAGATTGCCACGATATGCCATCCGTTCTGTGGATTACTTATACCACTTCATATTCAGGATTGAGGATGACTTTACGCGATATAATACTGTTCAAGTAGCCACTGATAGATTCATAGGAAACCAATTCATTCATTCATTCATTCATTCATCTTCAGTACCTACTTTATCCTGGTCAGGGTCATGGTGGATCTGGATCCCATCCCGGGGGCACACCATGAACACTATGCACAAGCTCATTACATATTCTCATTCACTCCTAGGGGCAATATAGTGTTGCCAGTTCACCTATATGCATGTTTCTGGGAGGTGAGAAGAAACTGGAGAAACCAGAGAATTCCTATACAGGCATAAACATAATGTACAGAAACCCGAGTTTCAGATCGAGCCAGGGATCCAGGAGCTGTGAGGCAGCAATGCTATTTCGTTAAGAGGCTTCAGAAGAATGTAGAAATGGGTTACAATTTTCTCTCCGAGCTGGTATGTTTGAAAAAAAGCCAACCTAGATTTAAAAAAACGTAAATCATATTACAACATATTTCAACATGTTTCAAGGGAGGTGATGTACTCTGAAATAACCTTTTGTCATGGAATTATCTAGACTAACAAATTATTTTAGATATTATTTCAGATTTCTTTTAACACTGTATACTTTCAGTACTGGTACATCTCCAACACACAGTGATGATACAGTTTGTCAAGGGACTAGTTTCATTTAGATAAAACTGCTATTATTTTACTGTGGGAGCTGCCTTCCACTTTGTCTCTAGAGAATAATCTTGGTGCAACTATCCTTCAAAAACAATTATGGCTAATTTACAGCAGCATAATCAGTCAGACAAATTATCCTTGTTGTTATTACAAACACTTCACCAGGATTTTTTTTTTTTGTTTTTTTTTTTGTAATGGCTGTTTTATTTGCCAGGAGAGTGCAAACAGATAAGCAGAAATTAGCTTTAGCATTTAAAAATACATTTTACTTTTATACTGATGATACACAGATTTACATCCTCCATATACATACACCCCTGGGCAAAAAAAAGCTTTTAATGGTCTTAACAACAAATCATAGGTCAGGAAATTAGCAAGAAGTAAACAAATAGATAAAGGAAGTTAGTATGGGAAGCTTTTCCCTTTGCTTTCTTTAAATGTTTAAGCCTTGTGGCTCT